>LNAC01000461.1:677818-692949 GCA_002007465.1 Ailurus styani
CTGAGATCATGACCTGAGCAGAAATCAAGAGTCAGAAGCTTAACCAGCTGAGCCACCCAGGCCCCCCCCCATATGCAGTATATTTTAAAAACAAAACGTTATATTCTACATCTTTTTTAATCTTACACGTTTATGTCATTCAATTAGAGCACACTGTAAAAATTTCTTTGAATTAAGTTTAAGTGCACAAGCTCTATAATCTTATTATTTCAAATAAAGCAAATGAACATAGTTAAGCTAACCTCTCAAATTTATTTATGTCTGTAACAACACTGTATTTCCCAAACCAAATCTTTCCCTAACTTTGGCAATCCAATTAATTTTTTTAATACTCTAAATTCATCTTGTTCCCTTACAATTAGCATCTAAGCATACATTTACATATTATTCATCTACCAGAAGTATATATAGAGCTTATCTAAGTATTGATGCCACCGGATGTTTGGCTTATTTGATGCAAGTTTACCTTTATATTACTGTAGAATCATGTAGTATTTTTTACACTATATATTTTATTTTTTTAAAAAAAGATTTTATTTATTTATTTTGACAGAGAGAGAGACTACAAGTAGGCAGAGAGGTAGGCAGAGAGAGACAGGGAGAGGAGGAAGCAGGCTCCCTGCCGACCAGAGAGCCCGATGCGGGCCTCGATCCCAGGACCCTGAGATCATGACCTGAGCCAAAGGCAGAGGCTTTAACCCACTGAGCCACCCAGACGCCCTACACTATATATTTTAAAGAGAATGCCAGTTCATTCGATTTCATTTTGCAAACATATTTTCTTTTTCTTTTTCTTTTTTTTTTTGAGAGAGAGAGAGCACAAGCAGGCGGAGCAGCAGGCAGAGAGGGAGAAGCAGGCTCTCCGAGCAGAGAGCCAGACGTGGGGCTGGATCCCAGGACCTTGGGATCATGACCTGAGCTGAAGGCAGATGCTTAACCAACTGAACCACCCAGGTGTTCCCGTATTTTGATTCTTAATAAATCTTAGAATCTTCAGGGAAATTGCTGCTTCATTAACAGTGGTATTAGCAGTACTAATCGCTGGCTTAATTCTCTGCAAGTCACTCGCCTCATCTTGACTGTAGTCATACTAACTTTCTATCGGGTCTGAGAACAGGCTGACCTCTTTCCCCCTGGCAGTCTTCCTTGCTGCTCTTCTCTTTGCCTTGGAAGTTTTTTCCCAGACTCTTTGCCTACTGTATTCTTCACATCTTTCAGAACACCTTATGTGAGCTGGCCCTTTCACTGTTCTCTATCATACAACTGTGTTTATTTTCTTCTTGCATTTTATTGCAATCTTTAATGATTGTATGTATTGGTTCATGTGATATTGCCTTATCTCCCAAGCCTGGCAGCTTTATTGGGCCCATATCTATTTTTCCCCAGCACCTAACAGGGACTGACCCATATTAGGCACCAAAAAAATTCTATTGGTAGAATTATTGTTAGTACACAAACTTAATATCTTTTGAAAATTAAGAAATAGAGTAATAATTTAGGGGTGATTTTACATCGATCAGCATTGATTAGATCCAAACTCAAGAGTTGCAAATTTAAGTATCTTCAGAAGCCAATTTAAATGATTATAGTGAACCAGATACAATACGATAAATCCTGGCTAATACAGCTATTTGAGAAGAACAGACCTTATTTAAAGGAGGCAGCCCCCACTCAGTTCTAGTCTGTCATTGCCCAAGGAAATGCAGACTCCAGACCTTATGTTAAATTTGTCTTTCCAGTGTTTTATTGTCTTTTCTGTGCTCTACACTGGGATAGAGGAATCATAGCCTCCAGGGAGGTACAGTTTCTACCTGCCAATTGGCATATTCATCTCCTGTCACTCTTATGTTCTGTATGTCATGAAAACATCAAACTGTTTTGGTTTCACATTCACCATACTGTTTCTCATGTTACCCTGTAAACTGTTTCTCATTTTACACTGCCCCATCTGTTACAAACGATTGTCCTTCTCACTGGACTTTATTCATTCTTTAAGACAAAGCTCAATAGTCATCTCCTTTAGAAAACCTTCCCTGAAGATTCCTATCCTCAACCCCATACTAGCTACTAAGGGATCGGTGTGCATTCTCTGAACACTGCTAATGTGAAATGCTCCACTGCTTTGCTGAACTAAAACACTATAACTTTGGGGACCAAGCCCCACTTGACTAAATTCTTTGAGGGCAGAGTCTTTTTGCATAGCTTTTTATGCTAATGTGTAGCAGCGCCTGCTATATAATAGAAGTTGAGTGATGACAGATAAGTGGGATGTCTTGAAAGCAAATGGCATCATTTCATTGAAACTAATTTCCATAAACATATGAGCGGCTAGACAAAGGTATGAGAGAATTTAGGATTAGGACCTCCAAGAAAGTATAGTCTATCTATGCTGTTTGTTTTCTACCAATTTTTATAAATATATAATACTCTGGGCATATGAGCAAACTTTAACTATTAGGTAATCACTGGTTTATCTGTAAAAGAATTTATGGATTATCTGTCACATATAAGATACTGTGAAATAGAGCAAAAGTATTTTGAGAGAGAAAAAAAGCAACTGCAGTGGGAGAGCAAAAGGAGAAAAGAAAGGGGCACCTGGGTGGCTCAGTCAGTTAAGCGTCAGACTCTTGGTCATGATGGCTCAGGACCCTGAGATCCTGAGATTGAATCCCATGTCAGACTCTACACTGAGTGTGGAACCTGTTTAAGATGCTCTCTCTCTCTGAAGGAAGGAAGGAAGGAAGGAAGGAAGGGGAAAAAAGGAAGGAAGAAAGAAAGGGAAAGAGAGAAAGAAAGAAAAAGGAAGAATTTGATTGCTTTTGTTATAAATATTATTCTAAAAGAGAATTTAAATAACTGATTCCGCTCTTATACAGGGACCGATATTTAAGGGACAATACTTGCTATGTTACTTGGAGGCGCAGGGAAGAATACTATGAAAAGCAAACTGGTTGCTCGTAGCATTCTTGAGGAATACAATCACCAAACAAATTGAAGGAACTGAAATTCATATACTCTATATTTTTACCATAGATCTTCCCTTTGAATTAATAAGGTCTCCTTTGTAGACAAGAGTTTCTTGAGTTTAATCATTTTAGCTATGAACAGAATACTTTGGGAGGAGCCATTTTGACTAATTTTCTTTTTTCTTTAACCATCTAGTACATGTTTCTCGAATGTTTCCTATGTGTCAGAAACTGAAAAATGTACTGAGGCACTAGAAATCAAACTATATCTTGACATTTCTGTGCTATCTTAAAAATTAAACCTATGGGTTAATTTTGGCACATGAGTTTTAAAATTTTTTACATAATAAGAACCAAAGAATACATATATTAAAATATGTACTCATTTAAACATTACTAGCAAAAATATATTTAGTTATTTATAACTAAATGAAGACTTGCGTGTTTTCAATGCTGAAGTGTAATGCTTTTTCTTTTAGTAAAAAAGACAAAACAGATTATGTAACTGTAAATATTAATTTTCCAATAATATTCATCTTGCATGTCTTTCCACAGACAATCACACATAACTTCAGATGATTGATGTGAATGGTGAGAAAGTCTCTAAGTGGTGAAACATAAGATTGGTTTAATCAAACACTCATTTCTAGTAGCTCTCCAAATTGTATGCTTCCTCTCTCCATTTCCTAAGAAAATCTACCACAAGAAAAGGTTGCTAGAATAAGTAATATGTGCTTTGTATTTCTAAAAGGAAGAAACAAAGAGCTGAAGAGAAAAGCAGGGTTGTGAGAGAAGACAAGCACTTTCTGAGTGTAACGTGCGTGAAATTGTATGCCTTGGAAGAGAGACAAATTGTCAGCAGGATACAAAGTAAAGATTCTTTGCTCAGAAATACTCTACATAGGTGGTTAGTTGTTTTATTGTTTTCCCCCTAACACAACTCCTCCCTGTAATTCAGCTTAATGAGGGAAACTCTACTTGAAGATGCCACAATTTCAATTCCCAAACAGGCCAGAAGGAATGGAAGTGGGGCAAGAAGAAGCAAGGTAAAGAGCAAAAGTGTGGCATTGGTAAATGCTGAGGTTTAACCTCTGAAATCTGGGTCATCTCCCAGGAGGAAAAAAAAAAAAAACACTTGGGAGGAAAATCAAACCTCAAAAGAAAATGCAAAAGCTATAAAAGTCACATTGGAACTAAGGTGTGACAGGAACAGAGAAAAGTATTGATTCATCTGTCCCAAATTTGGTCACAAACTGGATATCTGTGGACCCAAACAAAATACAGACAGGAAGGAGAAGCTGAGATTTAGAAAAAAATTAAATATAACTTTAGTGATTCAGAAAAGTTGACAAGACACTCAGAGAAAGTGGCCTCACAAAATTGTTTATAATCACTATTTTCTTTTAAATTTTCTTTCCTCTGAGCATCTTAAAAAAAAAAAAGAAAGAAAAAAGTCATACCATTTGATTCAGGTTAAGGTTCTTCTAAAATGGTCATTGTTTCACCATATATGTATTTACTGACGCCTAACACTCTTTGTAAAAATTATTGCAAGCTTAAAAAAAAAAACATTGCAAGCTTATCTCAGATATTTTAACTTCATATTTCTGGTGTGAAACAAAGAATTTTGTTGAATTTTTATGTCTATCACCTCTATTATGCTAACATATCATTAATATTGATATGTTTCCCCACATATTTTATCTATATTCTTAATATTTTCATTTTTTCTATATTTTTCCATGAGAAAGTATCACCTTAAAAATCCATATTACCAAAGGAACACACACACAGTCTATATAAAGAAAGAAAATATCAACAATAGCATTTTTCCCACATCTCAATATTAAGAAGAAACATTCATAAATATCAAATGCATCACATATATAATGAAGTTTGTTGTCCTAAATTAAAAATGAAAATGGGTATTACTGAATTGTATAACAATCAGAACCTAACATTATTTGTTTATTCAGTTGTTCAATTAGAAAAATTTAAAATACTAACACTGAATGCTAAGTCTGATATTTACGTTCTAATAACACATTAGGGACATTCCAGTAAGTATACTACATACAAAGATTTCTCTTATAATACAGGTGATTTAGATAACTTCTTAAATTACTACTTAGCTAAGAGCCTCATTCCAAACTGTGGGTACAATTTTTATAGCACGATCTAGTATTTGCCATTATGCTTTGTTAGATGTTTGGGAAAATAAAAGTTTGCAGTGCTTTCCAGCTGTGTTAAGAAAGGCGTAACAACCTCTTCCAAGTTAAAAAGCAAAAAAACTAACAGAAAGGGTCCAGCTGGACGCCTGGGTGGCTCAGATGGTTAAGCATCTCCCTTAGTCTCAGGTTATGGTCCTGGGGTCCTGGGATTGAGTCCCAAATCAGGCTCCTTCCTCAGCAGGGAGCCTGCTTCTCTCTCTCTCTCTCTCTCTCTCTCTCTCTCACTCTCGCTCTCACTCTGGGAAATAAATAAATAAAATCTTAAAAGTAAAAAAAAAGTGTCCAGGCCCTTGAAGCATTTGCTTTCACCATGTGTCATTACTGCAGTGATGAAAATTATAAAAGTTAAACAAGATTGGATAACTCATGAAAATATAGAGGGGAAAATCTCTGGGGAGAATTATAGCTGAGCCCTTGATAGGTATTTGAGACAGGCTCAAATCGTGGCTCTGTCATTATCCGGCTACTCTGTATTTTACATGAAACATTAACTTATCCTACTGAGCTTCAGTTTCTTCTTCAGAATAGTGATACTCATATCTAACAGGGAGGATATGATGAGAATTAAATAAAATAATGTACACAAATATTTAACCCATGTAGTAAACGAGATGTATTCAGTGCCAATAAATGGCGGCAATTTTAAATAAGTGATTTTTTTTTTTTACAGCATTGGAAAAGTTTGTATTTTATGCTAGAGATAAGAACAAGAACTTAGCGTTGATCTACATCACAACTTACTACAGATCAGGGAATATCTATAAAGCAAGATCCAGAAAATTTTAATAGTTTACCAGCTTAAGGACCCATGCTTTTTTGTTAAGAAACCAGACCATATTCTGAACTCAGGCTTCCTGATCTCTGTTTGTTTGGTTTTTTTTCCTACTAAACCAATCTACCTTTCAAATAAGTCACTATACTTTACTTCATGGTTTATACTTCCCATTTTTTTTCTTTTAAAATCATGTTAAATTCACTAAATGAATTCCCAATTATGCATTAGACTTCCAACTGAAACATACTGAAGTTATCTAAAAAGTGCAATCATGCTACACCATATAATTTAAACTAGTATGTAAAGTGGCAAGTGGCTGTACTTTAATATTTAATAAAACAATCAGATAAATATTTTAATATAATGGATATACATCTAGGGTGATCGATAAATTTTAAGGATTATCAGAAACCTGTATATATAGGATAGTCAGAAATCAAATTGTTCATCTCTGAAAATTTGTAAGAGAGAAAGGAACTATGTGGTAAACGATATTCCTTTTATACAAAGGGGTATGTACAAATTCTTATTTATACTGAAATGATTTAAGTAGATGATATCAAAATAAGTTGGGCAGAGGATTTTGGAGTATCTATCCTCAAAGAAATTCTGAAGAAATACAGAAAATTGAAGGGACAGCTGTGAAATTCTTTAATATTTAAGAATTGTGAAAAAATCCAGCTTGACATTTTCTACTTCAGCTTTCATGTTTCAAAAATATGATTGAAAGTTTCCTCAAACTGTCTTTAAAAATGAGGTATTTCTTATGGTAAATTTTTATAAAATGCCTTTGGAAATAGCTATTCTACACAATTCACAAAGATCTTATTATATAATCCAAATATAATTGTCAGAGTTCCAAAAGGCAAATGTCATTTACTTTAAAATATCACTAATGAACAATAACTGGTCAGTAAGAACTTTATCTTCCCATAGAAGGATCCCTAGAGATAACAATGTACAAGAAGCATAACTTCAGTTGAGATTTCAAAAGAACCACTACGCTTATTATTTCTTTTTATAACAAGGAAGATGAGCTTCTAAAACTTTACCAGATAAACTTTCTCTAGTGAATCACATGATAAATAAAACAAAGATGAAATTTTCTCTCGATTGCTTTCATTATTACTTTAAAATTTCAATTCATTTCTTGCTGGCCAAATTGCTCTCTATTATTGGATTATGCACACTTAGAGTTTATGAGTAATGTGCTGCTTCTTAAATAAGCAGAAATGAGGCAAGCTTCACACTATCTCTTGGCCCAGCAAACCGGCTGATCCCCAGATACTTCACTCCAGAGATGTCAAAGGAAGTTGGAACCTGGGATTTATTGGTGATCCCCGGTGTTTTCTACTTTCGAGATGAACTGAGTATCTAATGTGAGAATGCAGGATTTCCTGAGTGATCTTCACTAAGGAATCCCATGAATAATGAATAGTCAGATCAAAAATATGTTTATGAAATGGTGATTCTTCCTTTGGGTAGAAAAGTCAGAAAAATGCTTCAGTTTTGATTGTTTGATTCTTCATTATTCCTGAAGAAAAAATATGTTGTTGGCATATACCATATCTGACTTAAAAGGTGCAAAGAAAACTTCTTGAGGCTGTAAGAGATAAATTCTGAAGAGTGCTTTAGTTCATGTAATTTCTGTGTTTTCTTTTCAGTTTGTTCCTTCTGGATGAATTTTTCTAGATGAGCATTTCTCATCCTCAGAATGTTGACAGCACTTGTAGATTAGATATAATGGCTTCTATTAACCTCGAAGTTTATCAATTTCTATGCTACTATAATTATATAACATTAACATTATATAATGTTACATATAGCTATATATTATATTATATATAATATTTACATAATATAATAATATGTAAGTATATTATTTTCACTTCCTGTTTGCTTGGACCTAGAGGGATGCGGTATTGGCATACCATTCATTTCAACTTTTTCTAAAAATTTTATATTCTTGCATTAAGAAAAGTTTTAGAATAAGTACTGATATACAGAAATGTATAGTCAAAATGTATGCTGCAGACTTATGCAGGCAACATCTAATTATTCCAATGGTGGGTGGATATACGATCCCGAAAAATTCAAATTAGCCAGTCTTTAAAAAAAATTATGTAAAAAATATGTGATAATCCTTATGCTTTCATAGAGAATACTTTGTCAATGCATGCAAAACAAAGCTTAATGTCTTTTCACAAGAAAAGAACAGAAATATACATACTGTAAGGGACACATTCATACTGCACTTCAAGGTATTTATAGGTTCCTGGACACGGGTCTGGAAAAACATCAGGACCTGCCACCACTGCACACTGCGTTCTGTTATTGCACCTGAAGTCAAGAGAAAAGAAGAAATAATAAATTTATGGGAAGTTAAGTCATTATTAACACCAGTATTAATTTTATTTTGGTTTTTTGTTACAAAGATTTTATATACGGTTTTGCTCAATTTAGAATTTTAGACTTATGAAGGAAATATCTGTAGTACACTTAAAAAACTAGAAATAAAAATAAATTCACCCAGCTTATTCCTACCAACAAATTTAGTATTTCAGTGAAAATGGTACAATTTTGAGTTAGAAGTTAAAGACTCCTTAAGAAACAATAACTGGTCCTTAGGATACTGCCAATGTGAAGACAGAAGATACAAATAGACCTTATTTGGTAGGAATCACTCACTACCATTATTAAAAAAAATTGGGAAAATATGACCACAGAGTTTGATTAGAAATTAATAATATAAATTCACCGATTATCATGATATCCATTTTAAAGGCAGTGAAAATACAATGTGGAAAAGCTTTTAGTCAAGCCTAAAAAAATCAATAAAAATTTAATATTTGAATATTAAAATATATCTAAAATTTAATTTATATAAATATATTACTAACACCATAAGTAAAACCATTCTTAAGAATTGATGCTCATGTTCTTTTGTTCAGCTAAATAATTACACTAACCTCACAGATTGCTGTTCACAAATGCCAATCTCCTATAATTTCAAATAATTTTATATCTCCAAAGGGAATAATCAAAAACCACTACTGAAATAGAAATATAAACTATGCATCTTTTGTAGCAATTGAGCTCAACAAATCTGGGCTATGCAGACTTAATCATGGGTAAATATACATACAATGAAATTGATTCTTATTTTGAAAAAGACACCCAAGATCAGAATGGCTTTGCTAAGGTAAATTTTACTCAGAAATTATCTAGATTTGATAATTTATTGGTAGGTAGATATTTCTATAGAAAAAATAATGTTTTTTTCCAACTATAATATTGCCACTAAGTGTATAGGATGAGACATTCTATAGTTATCCTCTGTTTTATGTGCTTGTTTATTCATCTCAGAAATATAGTACCTCATGGCTAGTGTATTCCATTATACCTTCTGGAAGAGATGCTTCATTCTCTGATATGGCCATATACTTCTGTGTCCTTCCTTGATACTGGCAGGATAAGGAGCATCGAGGGCAGACCTCAGTTTGATTTACTGTGAAAAGGCTTTGTGTTTACTGAAGGCTACCATTTGTTGGCCTTAATGAAGATTTTATTTAGTCCCTAAATTAAAATTGATTCATTAGTGAATGCTGTAACCTGAAAAATATATTCTGTGCAATCAGTGGAAGATTAATAAAAGTCAATATTCCATACTTATCAGGCAATTTAGCATAACTAACCCAAAGTTCTCTTGTGTGGGTTTGATGTCTGAGGGTGATTATCAGACAGCTGTATAATAACATTAGTGTAAATGTGGCTGTTCTCACACATATGCTGCAAGGAGGCACCTTGCCATGTTAGAGTACTCAGACTTTCAAAAAATAGCAGTACTTCCCTTTTACAAAGAAAACTTTTTGAAGGAGATGTCTCAAGTTAAAATACATGTTTCTTTGCAGTTAAGGCATACTATTCATCAGGCCTTGGGAAAAAACCTCATAAATCAATCTCAGGTGTTTATAAAATGAGCAGATATAAAAACATAGTTATTTCTATAATTTGTTAAAGAAATTTATCAGGAATACATTTGAAGTAGAAATAATTGACAATAAAAGAAATATACATCATGAAATTTAGTAAAATGTAAATATTTTATAAAAGCAGTGTTTCTGATCTGCAGTCATTAAGTCAGGGAAAATTTGAAATATATATATTACATATATATATGTGTGTGTGGCTTTCTTTCTTGGTCTACTGTTGTTTTACACCCTATTATCAACATGTTCTTCTAATTACTACAGCTGAAATAATAAAATTCATTTAGAAGTTATGTGTATTCTTATAATATTCTGATATAGAAAGGCAACTAACACATCTTTTATTACTTAAACAATTAATGTTTTATATCAACAGACAGCATACTAGCAATTTATGAGTTGGGTGAAAGGTTAAAATTTACAATTATGGAAGTGTTTACACAGAAAGTGGTCTTGAATCAGAGATTTCAAAAGGTTATATCCATATAGACTAGACTAAAAAATACAATGTGAACAGTATCCTAATCCACCTATCCACTTATTTATTTAGATATATGCACCAACCACTTTATATATTACATATTATTTGTTACAAAAATACTAATTATTTTTGCATATATAAGAAAATTAACTGGTCATTTGCTATAAATATCAGACACCTTTGTGAGTCCCAAATATCTTACTCAATGGTAACCAAAATTAAGTCAAATAAGCCTTCCAATTAATGAGATAGTATATGTGAAGAGGTATGTAGACTAAAACATGCTATACCAATAATATATTTGCAGTCATTATCATCATAGTTCTGCATTGAAAAGTAAGACTTTAAAACATTAACGTTTCAAAGTAATTCCATATTTTATTAATAATTATATGAAATGTTCTTTATAAGTTAAGATTCTTAAAAATTAGGCAGACAGATAATCTCTAGAATATTAATCTTGTATGAGATACATTCTAATATTGATTGTTTAAAGACTACATTCCAAAAACAGAAGTTTAATGGTTCTGTCTTCTCTTTTTTAATGACTTCAATCACTATAAATAAAAATGAAATTAACTATACTACTGATGAAAGCTTATTGAACAATGAACAATTTTCACCAGTAAGAGTACTTTTATATACTTTTATAGAGATGTAAAAATTGTTAAAGTAAATTCATTCTAAAATACTATAGATGATAAATGTGAAATAAAATAATCAAATGTTCTCATGTGCCTTAAACTCAGAATTTTTCATTGTTTACTTTTAATATAAATATAAATTTAAAAATGATTTTCAGCATTCTTGGCATTAAAGATACTTATAAAACCCACAATAAAGGATGAGAAAAGACTGCAATAATATGGTCAAATGCATCCTAATCCACTAATATTCACAGAGAAACCTCATAATCTTATGAAAGTATTAAGGCTTATTTACAGTGATAGAAGTTTCAATATTTTTTCATCAGAAACTTTATGTTATAAAAAGAAAATCCATTCCAACAACGGATAGTTTTGAGGAGAAATGGCTGAAGTGCGTCAAAAGTTACACACTCCCAATTATAAAATAATAAAGTCATGGGATGCAATGTATAGCTTAGTAATTATAGTCCATAATACTATATTGTACATTTGAAAGTTGCTAAGGGTAGACAGTAATACATAAGGAGGTGACACTCACAAATACCAAACAGTATTGTCAGAGAAATCTCTTGGAATTTGACTTTTCACTTACATAACATGGGTGACAGTTATTTTATTCCTTCACAAATTCTTATAAAAATGCATTAGAAAAAAATGTAAAATATCATATATAAGCACAAAGTACACTTTTGGTTGTCCTAGTTACCATTATTATCAATATTAACATTTGTTTCAGGATAGGTTAACAATACTTCATTTCAAAAGACTGGGTCTTTCGAGAGGAACTTTCAATACAAAAGAAGTAGCGGATAGAAAGGCACATAAACTCTTGGGGTTTAGACTAGAAATAAAAGAAAGTAGATTCACATTAAAAACAAAAAACAAAAAACAAAAACTGCAAGCCAAGTCATCAGTTGTATGCAAACTGCTTTACCTGGCACACTCTAAGTCCAAAATTTATAGTTACGATATCCTATATCTGTGTAACCCTTTGCACTTAGAAAGCATATTCATATACATCCTACTTGTCACTTCTTTTATGAGATGAATATTACCACCTTCAATTTCACAGAAGAGGGAATAGGTGTGAAGATGTTAAATGACTTTTCAGACTCTCAGAAATCAAATGGTAGTCACTGGATTCCAGAACAGTGACCTAAAAACCATTTTACTGCTATCTTCTGAAATGTGTGAATGTCTAAATGTATGAATGTCTTCATACATTTCATGGTCACTCTGGAAAACTGATTTAATTCACTCTGATAGGTTCTTAGGAGTACTATGATGATCTGATGAGGTAGAGACCAGGTGTAAAAGTGGCCTAGGATTCCTTCAGTCATGATGTAGATTTGGCATTCCAAGGAGATTCTGAATTTAAATTAATATTACATGACCAATCCAAATTGGTATGTAGCAATTGGAAAGCTCAATCTCTGAGCATAAAGGAGCAAAGGATGAATGAATATTTATTCAGATGTTTCCAAAAGAAAAAAAACCAAACACATACCCTTTTAACGCAACCTATATACAAGCCTTCAACTTATATCCAGTTGCCATCCACTGATCAGGTTTATTTAATAAATGTCATTTAATATGTTGAATGCTATGGATTATAAGCCCTAATTTTAAAGTAATATTGCTTATTTTTTTAATGTCTTATGATGACTGCCAGGGAAGATAAACATAATCACAGGATCAGTAATAAGATACAGAATCATTTACTGCTTACTAATTCATTCAATATGGTTCAGAGCAACATAGGAACAAAATTAGTTAAGTGTGATAATGAAAAAATCACCTTTGGACAAAAAAACTCCACTATTTACCACAACACAGTGCAGCATATCATGAAAATGATACTGCTACGTTTATGTGCATATCAACGATCATTTAAGTTCTTTTTATATATAAAATAATCAGCTCCTTTTCTGCTAAATACAATAAAGTATCTTTGTTTTAATTTCCATTATCCAGATAAAAATTATCAGGTATTATTTCATGTTTGGTTACAAATATTTATAGGGTAAGCATATAAACATGATCCTCAACTGTATTTTTTAAAACTTCTCATATAATAGATATGTAAGGATGATATTAGCTTGCTTCCACGTTACACGGTCTAGTAATTTAGTATGGTACCATTAAAATAATTTAAGTTTAATATTATTTTATTTATGTGCTGGGAGTCTAATCCGCTGGGGTTCTCAATCAATAAAGGTTTCCACAACATATTCTTATTACACTCTAACATCAGTGTGTACAAACAAGCATCCCCAGGAATTTTTTTTAAGGTTTTATTTATTTATTTGACACAGAGAGAGAGATCACAAGAGGCAGAGAGGCAGGCAGAGGGAGAGAGGAAAGCAGGCTCCCTGGTGAGGAGAGAGCCCGATGCGGGCCTCGATCTCAGGACCCTGAGATCCTAACCTGAGCTGAAGGCAGAGGCTTTGACCCACTGAGCCACCCAGGCACCCCAACATTCCCAGGAATGTTAAGAAACTTTCACATGATGCTGCAGTCATGTAAATGTTAAATGTGTAAAACTCCATTGAAAATCATTGCAATGACAAGATAGGAGAGTATAAAAAAAAAAGTGCTCTATGAGTGTCTTTTTGTTAGTAAATTAGACATTACATTATCCCTTTTCAAATGGCATGTACGTGAAGAAACACACATATACTTACTATAGCCAAGTATTTCACAGCATCTAATGTATGATTAATTAGTGTTTGAATCATATAGAAACACTATTCTCTGAGAGGAAAATGTTTTAAAGAGATCTATTTATGCAAAAAAAAAAAAGCGACCATCATAATACTTCACTGTTTAAAATCTGAAAACAGTTTAGGTAATCAGAGTAACTGAAATTTTTAAATTTTCATGATAAAATACAGCAATATAAAGAAAGCAGTATTTTGGGCCTCCTGGGTGGCTCAGTCAGTTAAGCACCCGACTCTTGATTTTGGCCCAGGTCATCATCTCCAGGTCCTGGAGCCTGCTTAAGGTTCTCTCTTTCCCTCTCCTCTACCCTGTTCTGCCCCACTCCCTCTCTGCATTTAAAAAAAAAAAAGAAAAGAAAAGGGAATAATGTTTTCATTGTCAATCAACAGAACAACTTTTTTATACTTTCCTTATTTTTCACTACCTGTCACTCAGAGACCTGCTTCTCTGGAGTTCAATTTGGACTTCGATGCCTGGGAAGAAGTCAACTATTTCATGGCAGAATATGAGGGGAAAAAAAAAAAAATATATATATATATATACACACACACATATACATACACACACACATATATACATACATATGCATATATATGTCATAAATCATCTAGAACTTATTCAAATGGCAAGAGAACTAAGTAATCAGATAAAAAAACCCCAATCATTATCATTAAAAAAAAAAAATTCAGAGTGCCTGGGTGGCTTACTTAGTCAGTTAAGCTCCTGACTTTTAATTTCAGCTCAGGTTATAATCTTATGTTTATGAGACGGGCCTTACATCAGGCTCCCTGCTGGATGTGGAGCCTTCTTAAGATTCNCTAGAACTTATTCAAATGGCAAGAGAACTAAGTAATCAGATAAAAAAACCCCAATCATTATCATTAAAAAAAAAAAATTCAGAGTGCCTGGGTGGCTTACTTAGTCAGTTAAGCTCCTGACTTTTAATTTCAGCTCAGGTTATAATCTTATGTTTATGAGACGGGCCCTACATCAGGCTCCCTGCTGGATGTGGAGCCTTCTTAAGATTCTTAAGATTCTGTCTCCCTCTGCCCCTCTTCCCCACTCTTTCTCCTTCTCTTAAAACAAAACAAAATAAAATTATACTGTAGCTATACATCTAAGTATTTGCAAAGGAGTTTGGCAATGTTGCCTACTTTTAATTTAAGTGGAAATTTAATAAGAGTAACAAAAGTGATAAGGTGTTTTCATTTTGAAAAAATTTATTCTATAGCAAACTAAAATTAATGTGAGACTTTACAGGGCGCCTGGGTGGCTCAGTGGGTTAAAGCCTCTGCTTTCGGCTCAGGTCATGATCTCAGGG
>LNAC01000461.1:692990-1027603 GCA_002007465.1 Ailurus styani
CTTCCCCCACTCTCTCTGCCTGCCTCTCTGCCTCCTTGTGATCTCTCTCCCTCTGTGAAATAAATAAATAAAATCTTTAAAAAAAATAAAAAAATATGTGACNTTGTGATCTCTCTCCCTCTGTGAAATAAATAAATAAAATCTTTAAAAAAAAATAAAAAAATATGTGAGACTTTACAGAACACATTGTGACATATATGAAAACTACATTCTATGTTTCACAAGATAATTGTCTAACCTCAAGTCTCTCTTTTTCTACATTTTTTTTTAAGATTTTATTTATTTATTTTTCAGTCAGAGAGAGAGAGCACGCAAAAGCAGGGGGAGCGGTAGGCAGAGGGTGAAGCAGGCTCCCCACGGAGCAGGGAGCCCGATGTGGGACTCAGACTCAGGACCCTGGGATCATGACCTGAGCCGAAGGCAGACGCTTACCTGACTGAGCCACCCAGGTGTCCCTTTTTCTACATTCTTTTACATGTAATATAACAAACTTTTTTATATTGGAAAAATGTAATTTGATACAAGCAAGTAAAAGCATGACCAAAGTGATTAGTGAGGAGTAGAAACTAGGATGCTGTATTAGTTTTCTTGCTGCTTCTGGGACAAATTTAGCAGCTTAAAATAATGCAAATCTATTCTCTTACAGGTCTGGACATCAGAAATCCAAAATGAGTCTTACATGGCTAAAATCAAGATGTTGACAAGGTTGGTGCCATGCAGAGGGTCTGCAGAGAATCTGTTTCCTTATGTTTTTCCAGTGTCTAGATATTGTCCCCTCATTCTTTGGCTTGGGTCCCACATCACAGTTACCTTTTCTAACTTTCACATGACATTACCTTCTTCCTTCTTTGATCTGTTTACTTCCCTATACAGACCCTCGTGATTGTATTTAAGGCTCATCTCCATAATCCAGGATAATCTGCCCATCTCAAGAGCCTTAATTTCAGCACTTATGTAAAGTTCCTTTAGCCATATAAAGTAACATTCTTAAATTATAAGGATTAGATGTAGGAAACTGAGCTATATTTACCTGACAAATAAAGGTAAATTTTTAAAGCATTTTACAGAAAATAGAATATAGTTTCACTTTGGGCCTACATAAACCTTATAAAATATGAAATATCAAACATTAAGACATTATTAATGAAACCCAATGATACAAATTAAATGGAATTTATGTTTCTGTGTTATTAATACCACTCTATAAATAAACAAAAGATGACTTTCATGTCTATGGACTGAAATAATTTTATTTTGACAAAACCCAATTTAAAATAGTAATTCTCTACTGCACTAAAAAGATATTACTTCCTTATGATTTAAACATTTCCAGTGGCAACTTAAAAAAAAATAGAAACCTTTTCAGATTCCTTTACAATACAAATTTATGAAACTTTGAATTTTTCAAATTGACTTAATACTTTAAAATATAGAAATATATTTCAAAATGTGGTAATCTTGCAAAGAAGTCCAAGTTCCCAATATTCCACATATCTCTGGGTAATATTTGATAGAACAAATTATCATAATCATCAGTCAACATCCATAGAATATTTATGGAGCCCATTCCAAAAATAAAATGATTAGCTATGTCAGACACATGAGTACAATTCATAGAAGCGTATGTCCAAAATAAATGGAAATGTGCTTTTAAAATTAACATAAACACTGCTTGGAAAAACATTCCAGTCCTGAGTTCTGTACCAATGATTTCTAAGCTGTAATCTTCTAGTATTTGAATGCTATAACAAAGGGAATGCTGTAACAATGTAAAATTATAAAGAAACTTCTCATTTAAAAATAACTAGCCTTGCATCTGCATTGGTTTATTACCTCCTACATACGGCAGCATTTCAGAGCTGAACATTCTTTACCTGCCGTGTATGGTTAACAAAATAAATCAGTATGTGTCTGCATTAGTTATCCGAAAGTGCAGCAAATAGAGGTATTGCTAGTTTACTCCTAAATAAAAAGGAGCAATATTTTATATGCATATATATATTGTGTATATATTACATGCATGTTTTTCTTAAATGAAAACAATGTACTCTTCACTAAGAGCTAGTGAGGATATTGATATATCCATTTTCCAGGATGACTGATGTTATTCTACTCTCTTTTTTTATTTTTAAGTCAGAGACAGACTTACTTCATTATCCCTCCTTGAATTGTTCCATGAGCTACAAAAATGTCTTGTCTGCATGACTGGGCTAAGATGAGGAATGTTACACTGAGCCGTTTAGTTAAATCTTTTTTCCCCCCTTTTCAATATGTGGCATTTCCAAATCAAACTATTTAAATATGAAAAAAATAAAAATAAAATAAAAGCTTCAGAAAGAGAATAGCAAAGAAAAAAGAATTTCTCTAACATTGGATACTGAAGTCGGTTAACATGAAAGCCTATAAAAGGAACAACAAGATGAGCAGGGAAAAATGCCTCTGCCTTCCTCACATGTGCTTTTAATAAAGTCCTAAACAAAAGCAAATGAAAACCTGTGTGTGTGAGTATGCACACATATGCATGCATACTATATATACAACATTTATATATGAAAAATAAGACTTCCAAAGCAGGAACACATAGCAGAGGGAAATGATGTTTTCTGTATAACTCTGTCCACATACATATTTTTTTAATAGTGCACCCAGGAGTTTTTTTATATATTACATAAAAATAATTTTAGTTGTCCTCATACTTTGTAAGTACAGTATAACAGACATGGTACACAATAACTAGGAAAGGAAGTCCACATATGCCAATGACTGAAGACCAATAATTTTCATGGGTTCCTCTCTTCTTCTTAGATGTTTCATCTTTCATTTCTGGTAACAGGGCTTGTTAGACTGACTCTGCTATATTAATTCCAGTCATGACCTCAGATGAAGACACATGTCAAGCATATATCCTACCTGCTTTGATTTATAGTATCACCAGAAAGCAATAACTATAAGAGAAAAGCTATGACATTTTTTTATATCAGAATGCTTGAGCTGAAAAAAAAAAACAAACCAGAAACAGCAAACATAAATAAAAGTGGTTTTAAAATAAGGATTGGAACATCTCACATATTAAAAATTGGAAGATGGGTTTGTTACAAGTTGATTAATTCAGAGACTTAAAAAAATCATGATCATGGCTTGAATACTATGAAATTCTCTTCAATTTTGTCATATGGTCCTAAGATTGCCATTGCATCTGCAGGTATTACACAGAGATGATACAATCCAGAAAAAGTAAAGTCCTATCTTGTGTCTCATTTTAATACTAAGGATGTTCTACATGGAAGCTACTCAGAAGAAAATCCTTAGAGAACTTTAGCCAAAAGGAGCCAATGTCTATGCCTACGTCAACACGCCTATGCTTAAAACAGTTGTGCAAGGGGAATTGCACCCACATGACTGATTTTGCCCAGTGAAAGTTCACCACCGTAGGTCCAGAGAGATACTCAGTCTTCTCTGAAGGACCTCATTCCTTACAGGAAAATGAACAAATCAGGACTTTTTTGGTGAGGAAGAAGGGAAGAGTGGTTAGAGAATGATAGATCTCTGGTAGGCAAACAACAGTATCCTTCATACCATTCCCTCAAGTTTCCTTCTCTAATGAAAAACACCTCATATTTAAGACATTATAAAGTTCATAGCACAGTTATTAAGATAAGAGATATATAAAAAGTATTTTCTTTTTTCAAATTTAAACACAGTATTTTACTTTGAAAGTATATTGTATAAATATTTTAATGTAGAGTCTGATTAAATACATTAAAATGCATTCTTATTATGGGATATTATACAGTGATTAAAAATGATGAGGCCAGCATTACCCTGATACCAAAACCAGATAAAGACACCACAAAAAAAAAAAAAAAAAAAGAGAGAGAGAGAACTATAGGCCAATATTTCTGATGAACATAGATGCAAAAATCCTCAACAAAGTACTAGCAAACCAAATCCAACAAAATATTTAAAAAATTATTCACCACAATCAAGTGGGATTTATTCCTGGGTTGCAAAGGCAGTTCAATATTCTCAATGTGGTTCAATATTGTCAATACTCAATGTGATACCATATGAATAAAAGAAAGGATAAGAACCATATGATCCTTTCAATAGAGGCAGAAAAAGCATCTGACAAAGTAAAACATCCATGCATGATAAAAACCTTCAAAAGAGAAGGTTTTGAGGGAACATATGAGATAATAAAGACCTTATATGAAAAACCCAGAGTTAATATCATCCTCAATTGGGGAAAAACTGAGAGCTTTTCCTCTTATTCAAGTACAAGACAGGGATGCCCACTCTTACCACATTTAATCGACATAGTGGTAGAAGTCTTAGCCATAGCAATCAGACAACAAAAAGAAATAAAAGACATCCAGATTGACAAGGAAGAAGTCAAACTATCACTATTTGCAGATAAAACAATACTATATACAGAAAACCTGAAAGATTCCAACAAAAAAGCTGCTAGAACTGATAAACAAATTCAGTAAAGTCACAGGATATAAAATCAATGTACAGAAATCTGTTGCATTTCATATACCAATAATAAAGCAGCAGAAAGAGAAATTAAAAAATCAATCCCATTTATAATTCCATCACAAACAATAAGATACCTAGGAATCAACCAAACCAAAGAAGTGAAAAACCTGTACTCTGAAAACTATAAAATACTGATGAAAGAAATGAATGATAACACAAAGAAATGGAAAGACATCCCATGCTAATGTATTGGAAGAAAAACANGGTAGGGAGGGAAAAATAATGAAACAAGATGGGATGGGGAAGGAGACAAACCATAAGAGACTCCTAATCTCACAAAACAAACTGAGGGTTACTGGGGGGTGGGAGGGTAGGGATAGGGTGGATGGGTTATGGACATTGGGGAGGGGTTGTGCTTTGGTGAGTACTGTGAAAGATGTAAGCCTGATGATTCACAGACCTGTACCCCTTGGGCAAATAATAAAAATAAAATTAAAAAAAAATGTCTATATTACCCAAAGCAGTCTACACATGTAAGGCAACCACTATCAAAATACCAATAGCATTTTTCACAGACGTAGAACAAACAATCTTGAAATGTGCATGGAACCATAAAAGACCCCAAATTTAGCCNATGATTCACAGACCTGTACCCCTTGGGCAAATAATAAAAATAAAATTAAAAAAAAAATGTCTATATTACCCAAAGCAGTCTACACATGTAAGGCAACCACTATCAAAATCCCAAAGCATTTTTCACAGACATAGAACAAACAATCTTGAAATGTGCATGGAACCATAAAAGACCCCAAATTTAGCCATTTAGCCAAAGCAATCTTGAAAAAGATAAGCAAAGCTGGACACAGCACAATTCTGGACTTCAAGTTATATTACAAAGCTGTAGTAATCAAAATAGTATGGTACTGGCAAAAAAATAGACATAGATCAAAAAAACAACATAGACATGGATCAATGGACCAGAATACAAAACCCAGAAATAAACCCACAATTACATGGTCAATTAACCTTTGACAATGCAGGAAAGAATATCCAATGGGAAAAAGAATGTCTCTTCAACAAATGGTGTTGGGAAAACTGGACAACAACATGCAAAAGAATGGAACTGGACCACTATTTACACCACTGAAAAAATAAGTTCAAAACGAATGTAAGACCTGCATGTGAGACCTGAAGCCATAAAAATCCTAGAAGAGAGCACAGGCAGAACTTCTTTGACATCAGCCATAGCGACTTCTTTCTAGATAGGTCTTCTGTGGCAAGGGAAAAAGCAAAACAAACTATTGGGACTACATCAAAATAAAAAGCTTCTCGTACAGAAGGATACAATCAACAAAACTAGAGCGCCTGGGTGGCTCAGTGGGTTAAAGCCTCTGCCTTCGGCTCAGGTCATGATCTCAGGGTCCTGGGATCGAGGCCCGCATCGGGCTCCCTGCTCAGCGGGGAGCCTGCTTCCCCCTCTCTCTCTCTGCCTGCTCTCTGCCTCCTTGTGATCTCCCTCCCTCTGTGAAATAAATAAATAAAATCTTTTAAAAAAAAAAAACAATCAACAAAACTAAAAGGCAACCTATGGTATGGGAGAAGATAATTGCAGATGATATTATCTGTTAAAGGATTAGTATGCAAAATATAAAAAGAACTTATAAAACTAACACCCAAAGAATAAATAATCCAATTAAAAAATGGGCAAAAGTCACAAACAGACATTTTTCCAAAGATACACAGACGGCCAGCAGACCCATAAAAATATGCTCAACATTGCTCATCATCAGGGAAATGCAAATCAAAACCACAATAAGATATCAATTCATACATGTCAGAATGGCTAAAATCAACAACACAAGAAACAACAGGTGTTTGTGAGGATATGGAGAAAAAAAGAACACTCCTGCACTGTTGGTGGGAATGCAAACTGGTGCAGCCACTCTGGAAAACACTATGGAGTTTCCCCTAAAAGCTAAAAATAGAAATACCCTACAATCCAGGATTTGCACTAGTAAGTATTTACCCAAAGAATAGAAAAATATTAATTGAAAGGGTACATGCACCCAGATGTTTATAGTAGCATTATCTACAATAGCTAAGATACGGAAACAACGCAAATGTCCATCAACTGATGAATGGAAAAAGAAGATGTGTGTATATATACATCCACATATATATACACAATGGAATATTACTTAGCCAAATACCATATGATTTCACTCATATGTGGAATTTAAGAAACAAAATAAATGAGCAAAGGGAAACGAGACAGAGAGGCAAACCAAGAAACAGACTCTTAACTACACAGAACAAACTGATGGTTACCAGAGGGGAGGTGGGAGGCGGACAGGTTAAATAGGTGATAGGGATTAAGGAGTGCCTTTGTGATGAGCACCAGGTGAGGTATGGAAGTGATGAATCACCACATTGTACATCTGAAACTAATATAACATTGTATCTTAACTAACTGGACTTTAAATAAACACTTTAAAAAAAAGAAAAAATATGAAGTAACTCTTCCTTTATTGGCCTGAGAAAAACATCCATAGAAAAATTTAAAATGAAAATACTAAAAAGAACGGTTTTATAATTGTATGCATGTATAAATGTAGAGAATAGCTCTGAAGGATTTGTAGCAACAGTTATTATCACTGAAATATAGGATAACTGTGACTTTTCAGTCCTTAATATTTTTCTCCTTTTTATTTTTAGTTATTTATTTTTTTAAGTAGGCTCCACACCCAGCATGGAGCCCAACACGGGCTCAAACTCATGACCATAAGATCAAGACCTGAGCTGAGATCAAGAGTCAGACACTTAACTAATTGGAGCCCCAGGAGCCGCATTTCCTTTTTAAAATAGAGTGAAGATTTATTATCTCATGATCACTCCAAGGCATATTTAAAGTTTAAAGGGAATGAGAACTCTTTCAGGATTATCCGTATTGACTACTTCATATTCTGATAGCCTTTTAACTCTTTAAAATTTTGCATAGTAACATCCACACAATGCAGCTTTCATAGAAGTTTTTTTTTTTGTAAATTTCCCCCAAAGTTTCTTCTATATTTACTGCACATTTCCCTGTCTTTAAAACACTATAATTATTTTTGGTATTGAGATGAGATACAGCCTTTTTCTAGAGAAAATGAACAGATGTGAGTCACCACAGAATTCTGGCACAATGGAAACCAACCTGCCAAATATCCAGAGAGCTAGTACGTATCATCCACAACTGGATAAACTCTGCTACAGTTTGCTAACAGCCTTAAAATGATAACAGTGTTAGTTGATCCATCTTCGAATAACTGATGACAACTTATAACATTTTATCATGAAGACAGATAATGTCTTCAGGAAGTGTTTTACATTTGTCTTTGTCAGAGTTGTGGACCTATTCCATAACTTAGAGAATATATTCAAGTGGGGTTATAATACTCAACCCAACACAGTGAATTATCTGGGACATATGACCTATAATTTATGCATGGTTGAGAAAGCCACCAATAATTTAAGGTTGTGGTGAAAGAGAAAAGGGGGGAAAATCTGGCATCACAACTATTTTTAAAGAGAATAAGAAACAGGTAAATATAATGTACTTATTATCTTGGTTGTCATTTCCAATGATTGACAATTGGCAGCTGAAACAGATACAGATGATATTATAAACGTGTTTTGGGAATTATCCATAGCAGAAATAATAAAATATAGAAACAGATTTCTTATAGGCTGTCATTATATTAAATGTAAGAATGCAAATCAGCATATTGCTTAGAGATATAGACACAAATAGGATTGGGATCCCCCCAGATGGAGATGGTAAGGAGAAGAAGCACACCATAGATACCCAGGGTCAAGGATACCTATAAGCCATTGACTCCACAGATACATTTTACTTTATTTTATTTTTTAAGATTTTATTTATTTATCTGTCAGAGAGAGAGAGGCAGGCAGAGGGAGAAGCAGGCACCCTGCTGAGCAAGGAGCTCGATGTGGGACTCCAACCCAGCACCCTGGGATCATGACCTGAGCCGAAGGCAGACACTTAACCTACTGAGCATCCCAGGGGTCCTTGATACATTTTATTTTTAAATTGGGTATCATGTACCCATTTGTTTATTACATATCGTTGATACTTTCAATGTATTTTGAAAAAATAGAAAAGTAGAATAGATATTTAATGAATATTTCATACAGTTTGAACTTTAAGTGAAAGAACTTTGCATTACTGAACCAAAACAAGATGAAATAATTTTGTTTTATTAGTTTCCTTTATGATTATGGAGTTACAAATATGAAATATAAATGAAATATGTAATGGAATGCCTAATGCCCCAATCTAGAAGACTTTATAATGAAATACACATAATCATTACTTTCTGCCTTAAACTTGAGAGCTAAAATCAATATCAATATTATTAAATAGTCATTACGTTGTTCTTTAAGGATTGTTTCCTTTAAAGAAAAGAAGTTTCATAAATATTTATGATAACTAACAAACATAATAAAAACTAAAGGGGCACCTGGGTGCTCAGTTGCTTAAGCATCTGACTCTTGATTTCAGCTCAGGTCATGATCTCAGGGTCCTGGGATCGAGCCTTGGATCACACCCTAGGTCTGGTTCTGTGCTCCGTGGGGAGTCTACTTGGCACTCTGTCTCTCTCTCTCTCTCTCTCTCTCTCCCCCTCTTACTCTGCCCCTCCACCCACCCACATTCTCTCTCTAAAATAAGTAAATCTTTTTTTTTTTTAAAGATTTTATTTCTTTATTTGACACAGAGAGAGAGAGAGATCACAAGTAGGCAGAGAGGCAGAGAGAGAGGAGGAAGCAGGCTCCCTGCCGAGCAGAGAGCCCGATATGGGCCTCGATCCCAGGACNTGAGATCATGACCTGAGCCGAAAGCAGAGGCTTTAACCCACTGAGCCACCCAGGCGCCCTAAAATAAGTAAATCTTAAAAAAATGAAAAAATAAAGTTTTTTATGAATATCTACTATGTGCCTACTATGTACTAGGCTCTTCATTATTCATATATATTCTAACACCTAAATTAGGAGAATGCTCGGATGGAAAGTTATCTTTTCAATAACACAGTACCTTTTTGGGTTTTTTTAAAGAAAATATAGTCCCTCTTTTTTTAAGAAAAATACAATTTTACTACAGAATAGTAGTTGCGGTTTTACTTATTTATTTATTTCTAATCGAAAAAGTCTGTCATGAGGGGCGCCTGGGTGGCTCAGTCAGTTGAGCAACCAGCTCTTGGTTTCAGTTCAGGTCACGATGGGGGGATGGGGATGGGGGTGGGGCTGAGGGGTTGTGAGACCCAGTGGGGTCAGGTTCCTGCTCAGCAGGGGGTCTGCTGGACAGTCTCTCTCCTTCTCCCTCTGCCTCTCCTGCCACTCGCTCGAGCACTTGCTCTCCTCTCTCTCTCTCTCAAAATAGATAAATAAATCTTAAAAAAATAAAAGAAAGAAAAGGTCTGTAAAGAAAGAGATCATATAGGGCGCCTGGGTGGCTCAGTGGATTAAGCCTCTGCCTTCAGCTCAGGTCATGATCTCAGGGTCCTGGGATCCAGCCCCGTGTCGGGCTCCCTGCTCAGCAGGGAGCTTGCTTCCCCCTCTCTCTCTGCCTGCCTCTCTGCCTACTTGTGATCTCTCTCTCTCTCTCTGTCAAATAAATAAATAAAATCTTTAAAAAATAATAATTAAAACTAGTAAGAATTAAATAATTAAAGATGTAAAAAAAGTAAGTGTTCTACAAAAAAAGAAGAAAAGAAACCCTCTCTTAAGTCATTCATTTGGAATTCCAAGTAAAATAAAACAACCTCACAGGCAATTAAGTAAAGCATTCTACATCCAAACTTCATGGTTTCACTTTTGATCAACTGGATTCAATTTAGAAATGTTAGTTCAGTAGAAAGAAGCCACTTAGCACTATGCACCTCAGTTTTCTTCCTTCACACCAGACTGTCATTAACTAAAATTATTAATATATGGTGATCTTTACATCACTATGCTATTAGATTTTATTCATGAATGGCTTCATTAAAATACTCTTGATTAACACACAAAAATAGAAAACCATTTAGTTTGGGAGAATTGTGCTCCACTTTAAAGCCATGTTCATTTTTAAAAAAATACACAGTATTTTTGACTGTCCAGGACTGTAGATCTATCCCCAAAGATAAGGAATATCTGTTGAATTTTAGTAGTTTAGGGAATGGAATATATGTGGGTAAAGTCAGAGAAAGTAAGATTAAAATTACACATAAATATGCTATAAGATTCTGAATCAGAAGTCTGTTTTTAATGTAGTAAGTATGCAAGCAAAGTACTTATCTTTCTGAGTTTTACTCTACTCATGTGTAAAACAGCTGTAACAGGACTTCACCTCCCTACATCAAAGGTACTATAAATTGGGCATCAGTAAGGGAAATGTAAATATTTTATAATTACAAGGTATAGTAACTTTAACAGAGGTCTCATTAATGCACATTTACACAGAGAAAGACATGCAAAGCCTCTTGTATTTATCAAAAATATCGTTCTACTTGTCTGAAATTTTAGATTCCAGCATCTATTGCATAATACTTGGCATTTGATAAGGTGTTTGACAGATTCATTCAACAATGCTTTCTCAACCTTTCTTCTTCCTCCCTCACAACATCCAATCAGCCCCGAGCCCTGTGAGTGCCCCCCCCACTTCCCCTCCTAACCAGCTTCCATATTGCTTCTGTAGTTCACCTCTTCTCATAATTTTCACTTGATTTTCATGACCCTTTATTCATCTCCTCCAGGTTAAAAACCACACACGACATATCAGGCTCTCCATAAGTAGCCTCTACTTTCTGATTAAATTAAATCTCTGGTAATTCTAGCATGGAAAATGAAAAGTATAAATACCTGAAAGTGAATCTGTAAGCTATAACTTCTTTCGTTTGTATTTTATAGATAAGCAAGAAGAAATTAAGTGATTTCCCCAAGGCTGCACTAACAATGAGGACCCGGGAAAAGAACTAAATTCTCTTTGTCCTGAGTCAAGGTATGCCTACTTCCTTTCTCCTTGTAGCAGCGGGAATATAAAAACCAGATTGTTAAGCATTGTGTGACATTCTCAATCCTTGTAATCTTTCGTATTACAAGGCCTGTTTTATTAAATAGTTAACAACGATTGTTCCTTTAACTGACATGCAATAAAAGCCTACTATGTGTCCTGTGCTAGAAGATAAAGACAGATGAGACAGGGCACATGCTCTAAAGAGTTGGAAATCTATTAGAAGAGATACACACCCCAACAGGTTATTAACCTATGATGAATTAAGTGCAATGACAGATGTATGTATGCATAGGTATATCACAGCGACATAGGGTGACATAGAGTCACTGTTATGGGTTGATTTACATCCCCCAAAAGGATGTGTTTTGGGGTGCCTGGGTGACTCAGTCAGTTAAGCGCATGAGTCTTGATTTCTGCTCAGGTCATGATTTCGGGGGCATGAGATTGAACGCCCTTTCGGGCTCCACCCTGGGGGTGAGGCCTGAGTGGGGTTCTCTCTCTCCCTTTCTCTTTGTGTCCCCCACCCCCACAGTACTCACACACTCTATCTCTCTCTGAAAAAAAGAAAAGATATATTTAAGTGCTCACCCCCAGTATCCCACAGTGTGACCTTATTTGGAATCAGCCTTGTCGCAGATGTAATTTGGGAAGATGAGGTCAGACTGGAGTAGGTGGGTCCTGAATCCAATAGGATAGTGTCCTTTTAAGAAGAGGGAAATGTGGACACAGCTAGAGACACCCAGGGAGAACACAACAGAGGCAGAGATTAGACTAACAGAGCTGCAAGCCAAGGAGAACCAAAGACTGACCGCCACCACCGGAAGCCAGGAAGAGACAAGCAATGATTCCATCCACAGTCTCAAAGGCAGCATATCCTGCTGCTATCTCAGTATTGTTGGCTTTCAGAACTGTGAGAGAATACATTGTTGTTTTAAGCTGCCTGGTTTGTGGTTCTTTGTTTCAGCAGCCATAGAAAAATAACACAGATACCTACCCTGGACAGAAGATAGGGTATTATGGCAGGTTTCCTGGAAGAGGTAACACCAGAATTGAGTGTTAAAAGATGAGTAACAGTCACCTTGGTGCAATTAATGAGAGACTAGAAAAGGCATTTCAGACAAATAAAAAGAGAAAGGGAACTAAAACAGCAGGGCAACCTAGAGATCTAGAAGCTATTTGGTGCTCTTGGGAGTAGAAGGCACAGGCCGACAAGAGAAAGGTTAGGGAGGGGACCAGAGGCTCAAATACAGGGATTTTGTATAAGATATCCATAAATGAGAGTGGCTAACACGTATTGATTGCTTCTCTGTGCTCAGTACTATGCAAAGTGTTTTATGTACATTATTGCATGTAATCTTTGCAATGGTCCTAATAGGGCTGTATACATGTGTAAGTGAGAAAACCGAGGCTTTGAAAAGTTATCTGATTTATGCAAAGGCTGCCCAGCTGGCTATTAAGTGAGTCTAGACTTGATCTATTCGGTTAGGTGGAATCATGGACTGTGTTATAAGCAAGAAAGTAATAAGCTCTCATTGCTTTTGATATAGGTTAATCTGTCATTTCCATGGAGAATGGATCTATGGACTATAGGCCTACATGCATATGGATCTCATAACAGAGATAGAAAAATGGGTAAAATAAAGAAATATATAAGGTAATGAAATTAGAAGGTCTCGATAATTGGTGGGAATGTCAGGAATTGAAAGGAGGCAGGAACCAAGGAAAACTCTACTCTGGAAATTGAATGGCTGGTGTTGTAACCCATTAAGAAAGAGAACACACTAGGGGGCAGAAGGTACAGTAGATGTACATGAGGAGAATAACAAATGAAATCCTGATTCTGTGTTGATATGTACACACCAGGGACTCTGAATGTCTGTGGATAAACTTCCAGGGTCTCTCAGCAAGAATTATTCCTTGGCTACACTGTGCTATAACGCGACAAAGTGGCAGATGGCAGCACTCTGATCAACAGACTCCTGTCCCTTGCTCCTCAATGTTTATTGTCCCCAAAGAGATTAAGATGTAACCCTAAATCTCAGATGTCAAAATAAATAACTTAGGTCTGCATCCTTTTGGTCTTCTAGTAGATAGTCTGAAATATTTAGTGATTTCCAATGCACCACACACGCATTGATATGATCAGATATTGTTGGTGGTGTGTTTTTCCAAAGAAAGAAACATTTCCAAATCAGCCAGAAAGACTCAAATTTCTCAGAAGAGCAATTATGAGAAATGGTTTAAGTAGTCTGCTACAGAATAAGAAAAAAGAAAAAAAAGATAACCTTGTTTCTTGAATCTTGGTGCTAAATGGGAATTTTTACACTACATGTTAAAGAGCTGAATCTCTAGGGAGAACAATACCTATGTGAATAAAATTCCCATACTGTCAGTTATTGATCTGAGTTACCATCAGCTAGCAATATATTTTTGAACATATGCAATTATGAACAAACATTTATTTACTTAAGGCATATATACATGTCTGTAGATTTAGCTCTTGAGGGTTATGAAGTTTGAGTGTTTTGCAGAGAGGATAGACAGTCCCTAAACGCAGGGAAGAAGGTGGCTGTTTCTTTCTGCAGCACTCCCTGTGGTCTAATTATAGAGCTACAGGATACCGGCGTCAGCTTGAGGGAAAGCCACTCTCTTGGCTTCTTAGCTGGAAGCAAGTTACATAAAAATGATGGAGAGAAAATGGAGAAGCCTAAAAGGAAAGTACAAGAATGGACAGGAGCAAAGAAGAAACAAAACACGTATGCTTTTTATTGGTTACTACATTTCAAGCATTTTAAAACACTTGATACATAAACACATTGTACAAATAAAAAGTATCAAAAAGATAGACATTTGGCAAGTGTATGAAAACTAAAGGATTTGTTTTCTGCTTTTACAAAGGGAAAAGAATATTGGAAGACTGCCATCAATAGTACGCCAACTTAGAAACCCAGCTGAAGTTTGGCAAAGACAGAAAATAGAAGGGGATAAAAATTAAGTAAAAATGGCTGACTGGATCTGAAATGTCTGAACGCACAGGAACTAGTGGTCAACTAGCAAGTGTGACAGTTCACACTGGGTGAGAAGATAGATAAAACTAGGAAATTGATTGTTTCAAGTCTCTGCATAGTACACGGACTTTTCTTGACGTCAGTATAGTACTACTCTGGGAATTCGCATACAACTACTACATCTCAACTTGACAAAATCTACAAAATGGTAAGGCAAAAATATGAAAAGCCTTTTCTTGACTTGCATTTTACCTGGCAGCTAAAGAACTCATTTATAAGTCATTTGTAATATGCAGTTTACAAATTTAGATTCCAAAATTAAGGGATATAAGTTTCAGTGAATGTTTATCCTAGCTCCAAGGACTTATTGAGTTGATTTCATGCAGCAAATGAAAAAAAAGTGTACCAGAGGACACATTTTGTATGTTTCAACCAATTGATATAACTTTATTGAAAATTTTTTTCCAGCCGGCAAACAGTCACAATATAAGTTTAATTTCATATAGAAAAACTAAGGTAATGATGCATACTAACCGTTTAAGAACATTTTAAGATGCTGTCTTACAGTTATATGTATGAGTGATGGCACCAAAAGAAAGCACTAAGGAACATTCGTAAAATTTATATCATTGTCTGCTGAAAGATGAAAAGTATGCTTCACGAAAATAATGAATGCCCCTATGGCAATAAAGTGAACATTAAATACTTTATTTCAACATCAAAAATGTGAGTTAAAAAATGCATTGGGGTGCATGGGCGGTGGAGTCCCTTAAAGAAGTCAATGCTAGGTTTCAGCTCAGGTCCTGATCTCAGGGTTGTGAGATCAAGTACCATACGTATCAGGCTCTGTGCTCGGCATGGAGTCTGTTTCAGATTCTCTTTCCATCTGCTCCTCCCACTTGCATGCACACTTTCTATCTATCTATCTATCTATCTATCTATCTATCTATCTATCTATCTATCTATCTCTTCCTAAAATAAATAAATAAATAAATCTTTTTAAAAAATGCATCAAAAGCTACTGGAGAAAACCAAACAGATGGGTCTAAGTGAACTACTGATCTTGAATTTCAACTTCGACAAGGAAGCAGGTGGTTTGCTTTTTTTTTTATATCACTGCACAAAATATATTCCAAATATATCTAAGATCATAGTAATCCATGGCAAATACATGTTTCTGTTAAAAGTCTAAAATTTTAATGATGTTATTTGTTTTAACTGAATTAAATTTAAATCAACTGTATATTTATAGAGTTCCATAAGAAGAAAAGTAAAGTAAATCTTATTTAGGAACGTGACTCATTCGGAGTTCTAATTTTCTATTTTATACCACAATTTACCTTAGTAGTCAGTATATAGAAATCAATGGTTAAGAAATATTTTGAATGAATCTATCAATCTAGAGAAAAATGAAGGCCTCATTTGCTACTAACCACGACCACAATCTTGAGCCAAAAATACTAAATAGGAAAGACAGGCATTTGCATAAAAGCAACACAAACGTTAGGTTAATTTCTTCCTAATGTAAAGGCATTTTTTAAAGATGTTTTCCTCTTATTTATTTTATTTAATTTTATTTACCTTAGTTAATACTGACTTGATTCAATTGTAAAGCACAAGGAAACATACTACTATTACATGCAATCATGAAGGATTTGCTAATGAATATTTTATGTATATACAATTACTTTTTAAAAATTACATGACAGAGGTAAGAAGGTATCCTTGCATACGTTCAAAACACTTGCATAAAAATTAGACAAACCTGAAAAAGAACTCTGGGTCAACCAACATCAGCTATTATGGTTTATACAAGTTACTTAATGTCTCTAAGCCTCAAACTCCTCATCTTTATAATGGAACTTGTACCCACATTTCAGAGGGCTCCTGTGTGAATTAAAAGAGGCAAGGCACTTAGTAAGTGTAAGTACACACAAAGACACTTTCTTTTAGGTATCAATGGTGTTGATGACAACAGCCATACAACAAAAAATAGTGAAAGCCAGCTCATTTATAAAGATCATGTTCCTTAAAGAACTGCATCCTTAAAACACTGTTACATTTCATTTCTCTCTATATGCTTACATATACAACAATTAAAGAATAAAGTTTTCTTCAAAGTAGACTCAGTTCTTATTACTATATAGTGCAAATTTCATAATCATTTCTATTTCAGAAAATAATAGAACATGACATGGAACAAAGTTCTAAGTACAAAGGTGTTAAAATCATTTTAATATTTAATTTGCAAGTCACTAATTTGTCCTACAGCATATTAACAATTTTATATATTCATCTGAAAATACTTAAAACGCAGCTCATAGATAATAATGAATAAGAGAATCAAACTGAATATAAAAATCACATATTTATGTTTAGACCTAAATTTTATAGTGATTTTGAGAAATTTTTGTAGCTAAGAAAAAGTTCAAATAGAAATTATTTTCTAATAAAGAGTCACATTGATTACAAAAATTTTCACTTTCAAGGATTTTAAAAAACAGAAGCCTGCTGAATGTTTTAATTACCAAGATATACCTAATATGGGCGCCTGGGTGGCTCAGTGGGTTAAAGCCGCTGCCTTCGGCTCAGGTCATGATCCCAGGGTCCTGGGATCGAGGCCCACATCGGGCTCTCTGCTCAGCAGGGAGCCTGGTTCCTCCTCTCTCTCTGCCTGCCTCTCTGCCTACTTGTAATCTCTCTCTGTATGTCAAATGAATAAATAAAATCTTTAAAAAAAAAAAAATAAAAAAGATATACCTAATATAAGAAATTCAAAATTTTACCATTACTGCAGGAAATCCTAAGTATAAGGAATTAGTACATTATTGAAGTTTCCCCTAGAACAACTGTTCATTTTAATTGAATGTAGTTGACATGTTTGCTCACCTAGCACCTACCCCTACAAGGCCATCTAGATTTTGCTCCGTACAATCACTTGCTCATATTCTCAACCCATCTGGGCATGCCAACCACGTCTACCTAATTCAGCTCCCTGGTCACAGTGATTGGTCAATTATGTCCGAACTTGGAATTTTTGCTGAAAAACTAGAAAAGAAGATTGCTGGTAACCTAAAACTCCGGTTAAAAGGTCAAGCAACATCAGCTTGGTGCTGCTGGGTGCCATATATATACTAATACCTTAAGATGATACCCAGCACAAAGGACAAGAAAAGTAGAGAAAGACAGACTTCTGACGCATCACTAGAGCACCAGGATGGAGACAGACCAGGGGTCAATTAAACCAGGGACTTTGCAGTTAAAGGAGTATTATCTTGGTAAGTCATTTTAAGTCAGATTTGAGCTTCTTACAATCGAGTCTTCTATAGCTGAGTTTCCTTCAGGACTGACCACATCTTATGACTACACAAAGAAAGCCTTCACAGACAAATAAATAAGTTGAACTTCAGCAGGCCTAATTTGGAATGAGGGCCTTTTCTTGCTGTCCCCTGCTTTATTTAATCAGTCAGTCCAAAGAACCTATTTTGATTTCAACAACGATAGCTATCTTTAACTTTCAGACTGGGTTAAAAAAAATAAATAAGGTGAAATTTTGATAATTATTAAAATCTTGGGCGCCTGGGTGGCTCAGTGGGTTAAAGCCTCTGCCTTCGGCTCAGATCATGATCTCAGGGTCCTGGGATCGAGGCCCGCATCGGGCTCTCTGCTCAGCAGGGAGCCTGCTTCCTCCTCTCCCTCTCTGCCTACTTGTAATCTCTCTCTGTGTGTCAAATAAATAAATAAAATCTTTAAAAAAAAAAAAATAAAAAAAAATAAAATAAAATCTTATCTACTCTATCATTAAATAACACACAAAAAACTGCCTCAATTTAATTATATAGCTGTGCATTCCATGCACATGCTGGTATCTAAAACAAAACAAAAACAAACAAAAACAAAAACAAAAACCAAAGAACAGAAAACAAGACAAAATAAAAAAATCAACTCCAAAATTTTGAAATATTCCGATGAAATTATATATACTATGGACAACCCCATAGATGCTTGGCAAAACATAGAAAACAAAGTGTTTTCTCTTATAAATTTTCCAGTTTTGTTGGACGGTATTAAAGAAATTATTAATTAATATGCATATGCCAACTTTGTCAGAAAGATTGGTTAAAATAAATATATACAGGGCGCCTGGGTGGCTCAGTGGGTTAAAGCCTCTGCCTTCGGCTCAGGTCATGATCTCAGGGTCCTGGGATCGAGGCCCACATCCGGCTCCCTGCTCAGGGGGGAGCCTGCTTCCTCCACTCTCTGCCTGTCTCTCTGCCTACTTGTGATCTGACCTCTCTCTCTCTCTGTGTCAAATAAATAAATAAAATCTTTAAAAAAAAAAATAAATAAAATAAAATAAAATAAAATCTTATCTACTCTATCATTAAATAACACACAAAAAACTGCCTCAATTTAATTATATAGCTGTGCATTCCATGCACATGCTGGTATCTAAAACAAAACAAAAACAAACAAAAACAAAAACAAAAACCAAAGAACAGAAAACAAGACAAAATAAAAAAATCAACTCCAAAATTTTGAAATATTCCGATGAAATTATATATACTATGGACAACCCCATAGATGCTTGGCAAAACATAGAAAACAAAGTGTTTTCTCTTATAAATTTTCCAGTTTTGTTGGACGGTATTAAAGAAATTATTAATTAATATGCATATGCCAACTTTGTCAGAAAGATTGGTTAAAATAANNNCCTGGGTGGCTCAGTGGGTTAAAGCCTCTGCCTTCGGCTCAGGTCATGATCTCAGGGTCCTGGGATCGAGGCCCACATCAGGCTCCCTGCTCAGGGGGGAGCCTGCTTCCTCCACTCTCTGCCTGTCTCTCTGCCTACTTGTGATCTGACCTCTCTCTCTCTCTGTGTCAAATAAATAAATAAAATCTTTAATAAATAAATACATACATACATACATACCTAATCCAATTACCTCTTCTTTGACTTAATAAACATTTTGAAAAGTTTTTAAAATAAAATTTTATTTTTTATACTAAAAATTATCTTAAAATACAATTTATTTTAGAAATATTACTCAGTGACTGTTTTAGCACTTCTCACAAGAAATACTAGTCTCTCTATGAAGAGTTTTCATTCCAGATCTTAAAGGCATTACCACTTGAAATGTATTTTCGAAGGTGCCATTGTTGGATAAGACTTTTGTATATAAGAAGTACTCCCATAAAGCAACTAAAAATACAGAAATGTAAGTAATTTAGTGATTTTTTACCGATTTAAAAAAACACTATACATACATTTAGTGATATTTCAGTGATTTAGTAAACAGTATAAGAGCTTTATATTCATTGTGCACATTTATCAGTTTTCATCACTCCATTTGCATTGTTTGGGGATTGCAATTACCCTTGCAATATGATCCAAAAAAGATCTGCTTTCTAATGGACCATTAATGATTTGCTAAGATTTCTAACCTCATTCTCATGTGGAAAGTGCCTCCATAAGCTAAAATCTTTCCTCCTAACATTTTAAAACTATCAAATTAGTAGAAAAAAATAATTCACTTTGTCCAAGAATCACAATGATGTGTTGATCATATTATTTAAATATATTTGTCCTTCCATTGATCCCTGGCTGTATTTTTCTATTACCCCCTTTTGTTTTTCTTAAGCAGGCAATCAAAAAGATATTTGAAGGATAACTTTTCTGAAATTATTTATCATTCACTGTCCAAAATAAGCATGGATTTTGTCAGCTCACTTTTACTTCATATATAAATGTTGGAACCATATTAACTTTCATTATTTTAATACTTTATTTTATTTTAATACTTAATTTTATTTTATGCACTAAGATTAAAGTAAAGGATGATCTCTCTATCGNCTTCATATATAAATGTTGGAACCATATTAACTTTCATTATTTTAATACTTTATTTTATTTTATGCACTAAGATTAAAGTAAAGGATGATCTCTCTATCGTGACCTGGTAGTCAGACAGTCAAGCTTTCTTCAATTCATAATGATCTAGGTCATAGTATTAAAAAACATGCAAAAATATAAACAGGAAACCTGAAAACATATTAAAAAGAAAATACAAAAAAAATTACCAAAACATAAAGGTTAGTATTCACAGTTTTTTAAACAAAAACTGTGGTAAAAACATAAAATTGAAATTTAATATATAAGTTTTAGCAATATATCATTACAAAAAATATGCAATGGGAAAAGTTTAGCCAATATGAGTGCTAATCATATGATTGCATATTGAACCAGGTAAAAACCCTTGGAAGACTTATATATGCTTCTTTCTAAAAAAAAATTTTTTTTTAAGATTCTGTTTATTTATTTGAAGGGGTGGGGAGAGAGAGAGGGAGAAAGAATGAGCTGACTAAGAGGTAGATGGAGAGGGAGCAGCCGACTCCCCGCCAACCAGAGAGCCCAATGCAAGGCTTGATCCCAGGACTCTGGTATCATGACCTAAGCCCAAGGCAGACACTTAACCAATTGACCCACCCAGATGCCCCCTTATATATGCTTCTATTCAATACATTTTTTTTCTAATGTCACCAAGAATGTATTGACAATAATTACAATCTACTTTTTGAAAAAGTAATAAGTATTCAAGAGAGAATTAATCGAAGTTTAATTTTGATTATACTTTATAAAATGGTATTTTATTTTATTGATTATCCTGCTTGATAAATTTGCATTGTACATCCTGGTAACATAAGAAGATATAAGACAATATTTACTATTGTTCAAGACAAACATTAAAAGTCTGTATTTCTCTTGGTAGATTTAGTTGCCCTAAATTGCTTCTATACTTTCACACTTAGCTGATCACAATATATACAACTGTTAACTGGGTAACAATACTCTTGTAATGAGACAGAGGATTACAGTTCTAACCCCAAGTGCCCATCCTGGAAATGGTCACAGTGAAAGCTAGACAAGACTAGATCAGTAAATCTTTGTCACTTCCAGTGTAACAAGAATCACAACTCCCTTCTAATATATGAAGGAGCACTGTAACAGGAAAGCAAACTGAGATACAAACTCATATCCATATATACACACACACACACAAACACACACACACGCACACAAGATCAATATTTTGCAGAGCTAATAATTTACGTAGAAGCTATACCATCGGTCCTTTGTTCTGGTCCCAACATAGCTCCTCACAGGTTGAAGAATAGTGTGATTGATAAATAAAAATTTTCTCTTCTATAAAAACGGGATTGGATTCTCTCTAAAACTTTCATCTTAAACAACCAAGGATGTAAATGTTAAGATAATCTATCTTTAGGATTAGCCCAGAAAAGGTTCTGTGTTTTCCTAAGTGCTAAAAAAAATAAATTAAAAAAAAGTATAGATCTTTAAAATAAAGAGATGTGACAAAAGGCTAACCCCTTCTACAAAGTACATAAATGAACTATAAATCTAGCAAAAGAAATAAAAGACCTCTAGAAAATAAAGGATAATATAAAAAGGCAAAGCAAAGTTCAACCTATAAATTTACTGAGGACTAAAGGCATAAAAGTAAAAGATAAACATATTCTGAGAATAAAGAGAAAACTACAGCCTTAAATTTTTTATTTAGCAAATTTAGATGTTGCTGCTACTAAGGATGAATTAATTATAGACTTGCATCTTATTAATAAAATACTGAATACTAGAGGGATACATATCTTGTTATAATATAAAAATTTATGAACTTGATTTTTTCATTAATAAATGATGGAACATCCACATATAACTATTAAAAAGAATAAGATAGCACTATATTTATTAGTGTGCACTTCCAAAATGTGTTTTTAACTTCAAATATCTAATTGCAGAGCAATATATACAGTAAGAGCCCCTTTTCTTATATATATTAAATATATGTAGCATTAAAATATGACTGTTAAAGTGGTTACTTTCAAGGACTAGGATTTGATGTTAGGGAAGATTATTTCTATAACTTAAAGAAAAAGTGAAGAGAGGGAAAGATAGCATATAGCATACTGGAAAGGGAAGACTGAAGTCATAGAGAACTGTTCTTATTATGTCCCTAGTATTTTAAGGTGTAAAACTATTAAAAAAATTACCAGATCCATTAGGCCTCAATTTTCTCATCAATAAAATTGGAACACTATCTAAATGACTGGATTAGATGAGAAGTAATTGAAATGATATATGTAAGGGGTTTAACAGTATCTGGCACATAGCAGCTATGAAATGAATGCCGGTTTGCTCATTTTCCTCCCTTGTTCATTAGTGAAAGGCAATAATGTTTCATAGTGTGGACTGTTCTTTCTCCCCTAATTAGAGAATAGAAACATAGCTTATTAGACATTTAGCATCACAGACTTGAAAGAAGATTATTCAGCACAGGAACGTTTTAAAACGTAAAACGAAAAACAAAAAATTTCTAATACAAAACAATTATCTATGACTGAAAGAGTGACAATGGAGACACATCCTTAACTTGATTAATTTAATTACTTAAGAAAGGAATGTGTGCTATTTCAATAAAGCTGAACAGAAAAGCACTCATTAGGGTTGTTTTCAACTGAAAAAATATATTCAGATTCCATTCTTCAAGCATTAAAAGCCATTCACAAAAATCCTAGATTAATTATAATAGATTTAAAACTTCTGATCTGCAAAAGACAATGTCAAGAGAATGAGAAGACAGTCTACAGACTTGAAGAAAATTTGCAAAAGACACGTCTGATAAGAACTATTATCCAAAATATACAGAGAACTATTAAAATGAAATAATAAGAAAACAACACAATTAAAAACAGGGTCAAAAACCTCTGGTGAGACACCTCAGCAGGGAAGATCTACAGATGGCAAATAAGCACATGAGAAGATGTTCTGCACCATATATTATGGAGGAAATGCATATTAAAACAAGATACTACTACACAGTTATTAGAATGTCCAAAATGTGGAATGCTGACAACACTAAATGTTAACAAGGATCTGAAGCAAGAGGAACCCTCATACTTTGCTGGTGGGAATGTAAAATGGTACAACTACTTTGGAAGACAGTTTGATGGCTTCTTACAAGACTAAACATCCTCTTACCGTAAAATTCTGCAATAGTATTCCCTGGTATTTACCCAAAGGAGCTGAAAACTCATATCTACAGGAAAGTCTGTAAACAGATGAGTATAGCAGCTTTGTACACATCTGGTAAGACATAACCAAGATGGCCTCAATAAGGTGAATGGCTAAATAAACCATGTACATCCAGACAACAGATATTAATCAGCTAAGGAAAAAAAAACTATCAAGCAAGGAGAGGACATGGAGAAACTTTACATTTGAAAGAAGACAATCTAAAAAAGACTATACGCTGTATGATTCCAACTATATAGCATTTTGAGAAAGGTAAAACTATGGATATAGTTAAAAAAATCAGTAATCGTGAAGGTGGGGGTATGTGGGGCGGTCACAGGGCTGAATAGGCAGCGCACAGTGGATTTTTAGGGAGGTGAAAATATTCTTATGATATATCCTTCCAATTTTAGTATATGTGCTGCCAATGTGAGCACCACTCTGTATAATATTATAATGATGGATATATTTCATTATACTTTTTGTCCAAATCCTTGGAATATGTAACACCAAAAGTGAACACTTAAGTACACTGTGGATTTGGGGTGAGTGTGATTTGTAAGAATTCCACGGTAAAAAAAAGTATACGATTCCAGTGAATAACCAGAAAGGCTATAGATGTTTAGGGGTGGGGGGTATAGGGGAAATATATCTTCTTCTCAATTTTATTATAAACCTAAAATTTTTTTAAAATAAAGTAAAAAATTTTGAAAGATGTATCATTTAATTCAAAAATTGAGTATTTGAAGAAAATTAAACAGAATCTCATTCAAATTCTACTTAATTCACAAAGGAAAATAAATTTATCATAGAAAAACAAAGCTTTTTTTGTTTAAAAGAAAATAAAGAACCCATCTGAGCAAAATGCAAGAATAAAAATTTTTCCTATTGATTAGTATGTATAAAGAATGTTTAAAAATGGTCTCTTTTTTCTAAGTATGAAGTGGTAGAAATCAATAAAATTTTCTTAATAAAAATTTTCCACACAAATACCTGAGGGCTAAATATGTGGCAAATCCTGGGCCCAGAACCACTATTACTGATAGCCAGCTAGCTAGCTTAGCTAGATAGATAGATAGCAGTTTTCACACTCATAGAATTATTCCATGGAGAAAAGATGAATATGGACAAATAAATTTAAAAGGATGATGGAAACATGTCACAAATATTAGGTCACATGAGGAATAAACAGGTGTTTGTTCACAAAATCCCACACAATGCCCTAAAAAGGCTACTGTGGCTAACTATGTGTACAGGAATCTTCTTGAGTGGGGGTGGGGCATATGAACCTTTTCATTTCAGTCCACTGGAGGCAAAGGTCACCCCCACTGGAGGCTGTCAGTGGCAGAATCATCTGTTATATAACTTACTCTCAAAGGATGACATCTGCTAAAAACATTATATTAGTATTTAACTTTTTTTCTTACTTTGTTCTATTCAAAATAAAGGTATATTCAGTCATTACCTCTTGCCATAATCTGCTGTTGAACAGCTCTGGCTTGCAGCAGCATGATCTGATCTGATTATTTGGTCACAGCCCTTTAAATTATTCTGAGTAGGGCGCCTGGGTGGCTCAGTGGGTTAAAGCCTCTGCTTTCGGCTCAGGTCATGATCTCAGGGTCCTGGGATCAAGGCCCACATCGGGCTCTCTGCTCAGCAGGGAGCCTGCTTCCTCCTCTCCCTGTCTCTCTGCCTGCCTCTCTGCCTACTTGTAATCTCTCTCTCTCTGTGTCAAATAAATAAAATAAAAAATCTTTAAAAAAAATAAAAAATAAATAAATTATTCTGAGTAGTGAGTTCGCTAAAAGTAAAAAGAGGTGTTAACTATTCTGAACACTTCTTGCCAGGGAGGTAAGGATATTTATACTCTGAACCGCTCCCTAGATTCCAGCTGTCAGCCGGAAAGTCACGAGTCCTTTCTTCAGACAATTCCATTCTCCTTTAATGAGTGAGTATTGGTTAGCCTTTGTGAGATGTAGACAGTCTCCATTGTTTTTTCATGTAATCTGTAACATGAAGGACTAAGGAGAAATCTAGATAGACACTAAAATTATTTGACAAGATGGTCAATATTAATTAGAATTTAATATGGGTTATATCGCTGAAGTTGAAAAATTAGGGTTATGGACGCATATTTCTGAATGAGAAATATGTGTGGATTCATTCTCTTTAATTTCACCCACTACTGAGACTACAATTTTAAAATCCTTTTTAATGAGATTTTATGACCTCTCTGCTACTTCGGTTTATACTTGCTTCAGTAGCATCTTCAGCAGATTATAATATATTTTATTAATTGAGTAAAATAAATTCCCCTAATGAATCGGTCCTATTTTAGATGATAAACCTACTTTCCAGAGAGAGATTTTAATTTATATTCACCCTTTCCTATGTTGAGTTGCAAATGTAACTCTTGGATGCCCTTTTTGAAATCTCACCAGGATGTAAGTTTTGATAACCAATTACAGAACACAGCAGTAATGTTTAATTCTATTTTGGGAGATAGTTCTTCTAATTTAAAAAATACGCATGATCATTTTATTATTAGGATATTAAATTATTCACATAATACATTAAACATCATTCCAAAGTCTTATCCTTCTCTTAAGAAAGTCTTAAGAAGACCTACAATCTCTTAATAATCATCACTACACATCTATCTAATAGCCTTGGGAAGGTAGGGCAAGGGGGATGGCAAAAATACAGTTTAAAAATGGGTTTCTACTTTAGAGTATAAAGATACTTTGAGTTGGGATTCTGTCTACGTCTGAACCTAGTACATATACACAGGAAAAAGGCTCAGTCTTGTCTTTGGTCTCCTGGCTGCTTTCATTGGAGGGCATGTAAGTGCAATGTGACTGGCTTAGGGCAAACAGTCAGTTCAACAGGTCACTGAGCCTTATGCCCCTGGATGCTTAAAGAGAACTACTTTACATAAATGAGACAGAAGAGCAAGCAAGTTAAGTGAGGAGGAGGGAGGAGGAACTAAATTTGCATACTACTGAGCATTCAGTAGAAGAAATTTACTGAAGTTGAGTCAGAGTCAAAATACCGTTACTTAAGATTTGTCTTGGCCACTGATCACCTCACTGATTCTGGGTAAATGAATATATGAGTAGCATTATTCCCTTTGTAAATTAGAGATAATCACACTGAGCCTTTCTTGTTTAACTCAGAATAATTCTGAAGTCTGAATAAAATACTATATGTGTAGAATACTTTGTAAACTAAAACTCAGAGTATACACATTAATACTATTTATAGGCATAGGATACTACTAGATTAAAACATAGTGCACCTAACTGAGGGTTACTGGGGGGTGAGGGGGAGGGACAGGGTGGCTGGGTTATGGACATTGGGGAGGGCTTGTGCTATGGTGAGTGCTGTGAAATGTGTAAGCCTGATGATTCACAGACCTGTACCCCTGGGGCAAATAATACATTATATGTAATAAAAAACAAACAAACAAACAAACAAAAACATAGTGTACCTCAGTCACTACTGACAAACAAAAAAACCCAAAAAGACTGCATTCCAGAATAAGGAAATGTGAGGATATTTTTATTCCAATTTATTTTCCAAGTCACATAAATAAAATGAAGATATCTTAAATATATCTCAATCAGTTTTGACAAATGCCTAGATTCATCTAATCCAAACCATTACATTATACCAGTTCCCTCACAGGACTTTCCACTGGATCTCCACTCAGCTGGCACAAAACAAACAAACAAACAAACAAATAAACAGGAAAAAAAAAAACCTCATTTGATTTTCATTACCAAGAAATCACACAGTATATACTTTGTGGTGTCTGGTTTATTTCACTCAACTATGATTTTGAGAGTGGCATTTTGTGATTTTGAGAGTGATACATTTTGTGGCATGTATCAAAAGTTTGTTCTTCTTTATTTGTGAGTAATCTCATGTTGTAGGAACAGGCCACAGTTTATCCATTCTCCAATAGATGAACGACAGGCTATTTCCTTTTGGGGGCTATTACCAGTAAAGCTAGTGTAAACATCCTGTAAAGTACTTTTGTGGATATCTGTTTTCATTTTTCATAGATAAATATTTAGGATTGGAATTACTGGGTCATTAAGTCAATGTATGCTAATTTTCACGAGAAAATGGCGAACGGTTATCTAGTCTGACAATATCTGCCTTTGAATTGGACAATTTGGTCCATATATATTAATATATATTCCATGCATTCATCATAATATTTGGATTTAATCCTACTATCTAGGTGTTTGAGTTCATTTCATCCAAATCCATATTTTGTTTCCCTGTTCCTCTTTTCTGCCTTGTCTTGGGCATGGGTAAATCTAGTATTTTTAGTATTTCCTGTTATCTTCTACTGACGTTTTGTTGGTACCTGGATTAGTTTGCTAGGACTGCTGTAACAAAATACTACAAACTGGATGGCTTAAACAACAGAAATGAACTGTCTCACAGATTTAGAGGCTAGAAGTCTGAGATGAAGGTGTCCATAAAATTGGTTTCTTCTGAGTGTTGTGAAGGAGTTATCTATCCTGTGCCTTCCCCCGGGGTTCTGGTAATTTGCTAACAATCACTGGTGCTCCCTGGCTTGTTGAAACATCACCCTAATCCCTGCCTTCATCTACACGTGGCATTCTCCCTGTTTGTGTTCCAATTTCTCCTTCACATAAGGATACCAGTCACACTGAATTAGGGTCCCACTGTACTCCAGCATGACCTCGTTTTAATTAATTACATCTGCAATGATGCTATTTCCAAACAAAGTCACCTTCTGAGGTATTAGAGTTAGGACTTAAACATATGAATTTGGGGGGAAGGGACTGAATCCAACTTAGAATAATGCCTCTCTGTGTTAACTGTAGTTATTGCTTAAAACATTACTATATGCGGGCGCCTGGGTGGCTCAGTGGGTTAAAGCCGCTGCCTTCGGCTCAGGTCATGATCCCAGGGTCCTGGGATCGAGGCCCACATCGGGCTCTCTGCTCGGCGGGGAGCCTGCTTCCTCCTCTCTCTCTGCCTGCCTCTCTGCCTACTTGTGATCTCTCTCTCTGTGTCAAATGAATAAATAAAATCTTAAAAAAAAAAATTTTAAAAAAAACATTACTATATGCATCTTTAACTTATCGCATTCTACTTTCAAGAAATATTAAAACTTTTTTTTTTTAAGATTTCATTTATTTATTTGACAGAGGGAGACACAGCAAGAGAGGGAACACAAGCAGGGGGAGTGGGAGAGGGAAAAGCAGGCTTCCCGCTGAGCAGGGAGCCTGATGCCGGGCTCGATCCCAGGACCCTGGGATTATGACCTGAGCCAAATGCAGACATTTAATGACAGAGCCATCCAGGTGCCCCTCAAGACATATTCAATTAGTTCATGAGAAACATAAGGATCTTACAACAGTATATTCCTAATTCTCACTCACCTATCCTTTGTGTTCTTATTAACATGTTTTACTTCTAAATGTGGTATAAATATATTATATTGCTATTATTTTTCCTTAATCAGAGAATGCCTTTGAAACGATTACTATGTATGTATATTTATTATGTATACACGTATGTGTACACATTATATAGAAATATTCCTATATATGTCTCCTTATAATTTCATAGATATCCATCTATAAAAATAAGTTCCTCTTAATATTTATTGACATATGAGTCTTTGAGGTGTTCTTCACCTGAAACATTACCAGATATATAGCCAGTGTCACTCACTGAATACTGAAGAATCTTTTTTTTTTTTTAAAGCATATCTTGTAGTGGAGAACTCTTAGAGACAAATTTGACTTTTTTTTTAATTTAGGAAAAGGTGAAATGACACCTCCTTTTTTGAAAACTATTTTTTGTGGAATATTAATTCTAAGGTTGACAGATATATCTATTCTCTATTTTTTATGGCTTCCATTGCATCTCATGAGAAACCCATGATCATTCATATCACTTGCCTTATATTTAATGTGACCTTTTTCTCTGGCTGTGCTCCCAAGTTTTCTTTATATTTGATTTTCAGAGTTTCATTAAAACAGGCCAATATATGTTTTTCTTTATATTTACACTGCTTTAAGTTCTCCAGCTTTTTGATCTGTGGGTTAATGTTTTTTAAGAATTTTGGAAAATTATTATTCTTTTTTTTTAAATTATTAGTTATTCAAGTATTTTTTTTCCATTCTCTTTCTCTTCTCCTCTTGGGATTCCAATTAAAACTGGTCCCACAGAAATCAGTTACTCTTTTATTTTTCTCCCTGTGTTTCAAGTTAGAAAATTTCTACTGCCTTGTGTTTGGCCAGGTTCACTGATATTTCCTTTCGAGTGTTAGATTACTGGTAAGCCCATGAAAATAATTATTCATGTCCAATGCAGTATTTTTCATTTCTGGTATTTACATTTGATTCTTTTTCACATTTTCTATATCTCTGCTGAAGTTCCCTATCTTTTCATAAATGTTGTCCATCTTTTTAAAATAATTCCTTAATACAGTTATTATAGGTATTTTAAAAATTCTATCTAGTAACTGCATCATCTTGACCATGTCTGGATCTGGTTCTAAAGACTCTTTTCTCTATTGGCAATGCATCACATTTTCTTTTGTGTGTGTGTACATTATAATTTTCTTATTATTATAACATTGTATGCCAAAGGAAAATATGGACTGAAACAAATAATATTTAGACAGAAAAGGGAACATCTCTTGTTTACACTAGTTGTTAGTATGGCAGGTTGATTCAACCTAGCGTATAGCTTAGATAGATGTTATGAGCTCAACTATATCACCTCAAAGTTCATATCTTGAAGTCCTAACCCTCCTAATACCTCAGAATATGACTGTGGTTGAAAATACAGTCTTTACCTTTAAAGAGGTAATCAAGGTTATATATTAGGGGGTGGACCTTAATCCAGTATGACTAGTGTCCTTATAGGAAAAGAAAATCTAAACACATAAACACATATAAGGAAGACCATGTGAAGATGGAGAGTGAACACGGCCATCTGACAAGCCAAGCCAAAAGGCCTCAGAAGAAATCAACTCTCTGGGTGCCTGGGTGGCTCAGTTGCTTATGCGTCTGCCTTCGGCTCAGGTCATGATCCCAGGGTCCTGGGATGGAGCTCTGCCTGGGCTCCCTGCTCAGTGGGAGCCTGCTTCTCCCTCTCCCTCTCCCCCTCACCCCCACTCCTATGCTCTCTCTCTCTCTAACAAATAAATAAAATCTTAAAAAAAAAAAAAGAAGAAGAAGAAGCCAACTCAACTCTGCTGACAGCCTGAGCTAGGACTTGTACCTTCTAAAATCATGAGAAATAAATTTCTGTTATTTAAGCCACTCAGTTTCTAGTTGTTTGTTATGGCATAGCTCAAACTAATACATTGGGTTTGGGCTCTGTTGTCATTTTAATTAAATTCAGTTCACCGCTGGCTTAAATTATGAGACCAAAGTTAGAACCTTTAGCAGTACTTGGAGTCTAAGTGCCTTTTTTCTTCAGACGCCTCAGAGATGTATCTCAGCTCTGCTTGGCCCTTCCCCGGGATACAGGGTCACTTCTGGTACTTGAGCAAGGGACCAGGCTGCCTGGGGTGACAACTCTCAGTTCCCATCTCTACCTTCAGTGCACTGGCAGCTACTTCTGCTCCATCTTCAGACTTCATTTAACGGGCTCTGTGCATCTGTGACTTCTCAACACCCTCCACTCCCTCCCCTAATGAAAGACACACACTGACTCACACAGTGGAGACCCCTGAGGGTCCTCTCTCGGCTTTCCCATTGCCTTCAACCACTACCAGACTACACGGGAAGTCTCAGCTCTTCTACCCCTCCCCTACCACATGTCCTCCCCAGCTGAAGCTCTAGCCTTGTGCTCCTCTGCACCTCAGATGGGGGAGATCTCTCTGCCACTTGTTCAACGGAAGGCCCAGGCTGCAGAGCACTCATTCTCCACACTCCACACTTAGAGCGCCTGTTCCTCATGTGCGCTTCTCAGTTTTCTGGCTCTCACTCCAATCTCTTTCATGAGCTCTCGGTGACGATAGACAGAGAAGAGCAAGTAAAGATTCTCCTTGTATCTTGGACTCCTAGGAATTCAAACTTCTATACCAGCCCACATTCGGCATTTAAAATGTTCAAAGTTCAGCTGTGCTTTTTTTTTTTTAACTGCATCTATAGTGACTTCCTCCTCCACATCTCAAAAATGAAAGCAGCCATGGGTACTGTATATCCTAGGAGAGGTTCATCAAATCTTAGATTTTAATTTATTCAACTGCTTTGGGCCTGACTCTTTGATGGGCTAAAATAGATGATCTTGTTTATTCAGCTTGTTTTTATGGTTAGGTTGGGAAGGGCATTCTCTTGCAACATTCTACATCCTAAATAGAAACAGCAGCCTCACCACATTTATTTTTAATTACCCTTTCTCACTTGTCCATTTCTCTCCCTTTTCATTTTTCTCTTTCCTTCATGCCTATGTGTTTTGATATTCCAGTGATCTCATTGTGCTGGAAATTTACATCCCATTATTTTTTTTTCATAGCTCAAATGACCAAGTGTTCACTAAGTAAACATACTGTATTGAGGGCATTACACATATTATGCCATTTAATTTTCAAAACAACTCTACAGGGAAAATACTTACTGCTGCCCCCTTTACAGGTAAGAAAAATGAGTTTTCAGTAATTTGGGCAAGGTTACAGAGCTTAAAAGGGGTGCATTTAAACCCAGGTGGTAGGACTTTACAAGGAACTCTTGACTGGTACGCTATTTTTACTTCTCAGAACACTAGTACTTATTCCTTTTCTGTGCCCTTAGAAGATGTGAAGTCCTATGCTAATAGAATATTGCAACTCAGACGTGATTTGCAATTAGCATTAATATTGGGATTCTATTCATTTTATTTATTTTTTCCATTTTATTCACTATAAAGAGGCACACAAAAGATAAACTTAGAACAGTGCATGAAACAGATGTTAAGCCTAAGTGTGTATGTCAAACAGTACCCATCCTATAAAACTCAAAACTGCAGTAAATCCATATTTTTTTTTAAGTTACTACTTCAGGAATAAAGGAGTAAGAGCTTTGGAGTCCCAGCTCCAAAAGTTACTATGTTGACTCTTCAATATGCAATTTGTTTCTTCCTTATATGGAATAATAATGTCTATAATCTTCATGGGGTTACTGCAAGGACCAAATAATATGTGTGAAGGTACATCTGAAAATCTGTAAGTCACTTTTCAGAGGTAAGATGTGAACATCACTGTTATTATTGGGAAGCTCCAAACTTTAAAAGTTTTCAGTGTTATTTCCTTAAAAAAAAGTAATGAGCCTTTTAAATTGTCAATAACATGGACTCGTATATAGTACATCAAAGCTACCCAATAAATGGTAGGTCAACTGAGGTGAAAAACATTCTGGAAAACTGCAAAGGACATTTACCTCAGCCAATAATAACAATGTATTGATAATTTATATTTACACCTTAAAGGAAAGTAATAAGAACTATATGCAATTATCCACGGCAAGAGAAATAAAATAAGCATGAGAACAGAGAAGTTGTTTGGGGGTAATGAGGCTCTGAAAAGGGAGACAATAATTAGCTTCCTGATATAAAACATCAAGGACCAGTATCTAGATCATTTTTATCATGGACTTAACAGGCATGACACCAGACTGTACATCTAAAGGCTGAACAAAGACTCTTCCTAAGCTTCTGGGCAAAGAGAAAAAAAAATTAAAGTGGAAAGAGCAACAGAGAGGGCAGTTCCCTCATTGATTTTTAAACAATATATTCTTTGATGATGACTACTGCTTCCTTTCATTAACTTAAAAGAACAAGCTAATACTCATGGAGATTTAAAGACTCAATAACATATTCTCACTCTTAATGTGACTTTCATAATATTTATGTAGACATTTTATTTAATGTGTAAAAATTATTATGGCCTTAAATTTTCTAGTACACAAAAATAAATTTTTTTTCTGGGCAGGAATTTAAAAATGGAAAACATTTCCTAGTATTATCATTTTAAATAAAATAATATATAGATATAGGCAAATAAAAATTAAGGAATCCATGTTCAAAATTAATATGGTTTGATTTAGCAATTATTATCTGTGAATTTATATGTGTTATAAGAAGCTGTCTAGATATTTTGTTTCATAGCTCCCTCACAGACATTTCCATAGCACATATGATAGGTTTTATTTCACTCTTTTCAAAATTAACTTAAGCTTATTTTAAAAGTAACTAACAAATGTTATATTTTAGCAAATAATTTGATTTTAATTAAACTCAGTTTTTTTTCTTCCAGGTAGTTAGTCTAATCCACAGAGGTTTAGTAACCCTTTCTTTATGCCTACTACATACTGCTATTTCATAATTATTATTTCAATGCAATGTGAAGAATGCAGAAACTCAGACAATAAACAAAGAGAAAGCAGTTAAGAATTCCTTCTAATGGTCTACCTCAGCATTTTCCAAACATTGATCTACAGAATAAGAGTCTCATGAGATACTAAGAGATATTCCATGATAAAAGGATTCATTGGTCAAATGCTTTAAAGAAATGCTAGGATTATCAACATTAAACAGGTTTCTTTATTGTAGAACTTCCCAAAGCACTAAAGTACACTGTGAATCTCCAAGGGGTGATAGAGTATGTGGCATTACCAAATTTATTTGACCTTTAAAATTAAAGAAATCTTTAAATTTTTTTCCAGAACACTCATTAATATCTCAGTGAATATGACAATTCCACAGAGCCGAATTTAGAAAGTGCTGAGGCAGATGAAAACAGAATTAAGGAGATACCAATGGAAATATTGAGAAGAATGCAAATTCATTAAGTATGGTAAAGAGGGACACCTGGGTGGCTCAGTGGGTTAAAGCCACTGCCTTCGGCTCAGGTCATGATCTCAGGGTCTTGGGATCAAGCTCCACATTGGGCTCCCTGCTCGGCGGGGAGCCTGCTTCCTCCTCTCTCTCTGCCTGCCTCTCTGCCTACTTGTGATCTCTCTCTCTCTCTGTCAAATAAATAAATAAAAATCTTTAAAAAAAAAAGCATGATAAAGAAACAGAAACAAAAAACAAAACAGAAAAACCTCTGAGAGTGTCATAAAAATCCCTGAGAGAGAAGGACTAGTCAAAGAAAACTTTCACAGTATGTAGCTTGGGAGTTGGAAAAAAAACGGAATTATTAATGTAAATTGAGATTCTGATAGCTATGCCTGATATCTATTACTTCAACCCTTTAATAATGCAATAAATATTTATTTAGCAGTCAGAATTATGTAAACTAGGAAGGAGCCTAGTGAAGGAAAAAATTATCATCCTTTTTCAGTAGTCTATAACTTAATGATCAAACTACAATCTCCTCTAAACAATCATGTAAGTAGACGTCTTTTGGGGTGCCTGCCTACATCATCTTTGAGAACTACTGTCTACATCCTGTTCATAAAAAAGCTCCATATTTATATATGCACTTTGCGTGTATTCATATATCTACTTTGTGGCTGAGATTTGTAAACTAACCCAAATGTTCTTTCCTGGGTATTTGGCTAGTTAGCCTTGAATGATTTCTCAAACTGCACTCATGTAGACATGATTTCTATGTGACTTTTTAGCCATGTACACACATTGGCTGTAAAAACATGTAACAGTGAAAAAATAGAGTGAAAAAAAAAGAATAAGAGAGAGAGAAAGTAGGGGTAGAAAAGAGAAACAGAGAGTGGAAAGAAAGAATAGAAAAGACATGTAGCTCCTGGGTCCCTCATGTCTTTATAATTCTTTGTTATAGAACAATGTGAAGTCAGATGACCACACAGTATATTCCAAAAATTTTTCTTTTTTATCAATAGATTCTTTACTGAGATCCTATTATCTGCAGTAAAAAGACCTGTGATTAAAATAGCATGTCATGCATAATAGTACATTACTTTACCTTTAAGCAACATTATATTAAGAAGGTTAAGGTATGCCTGAAATACTACATGAATATAAACATATTATAATAATTTAATAGCCAATTCAGTTCAGAAAACTGTTTCAATCTACATAGTACACTAAAAACCATGAAAAGTACAATACCCTTGAAGTATTGATTTCACAGGGATAGTATTTCACATTTAAACAAGGTGGGTATACAAAATACATAGATGAAGAGATCTGTCATGTTGCTCTCACTCTGGGGTGTTAAAATGGCAGTACTGGGAGGCATTTGCCCAAAGATTGGCAGGAGTTCTGTCAACAACTTAGTAGAGTAATTGATGGGAAATCCAGAATGTTTAGACAGAATTGAGTAGAATTAGTCTCTACAGAATATCATGCCAACACATGGATACAGTTAGGACACATGTTCAATGCAAATGACTCTGATTCTGGAAGTTCTGTATTATGATTTTTTTTGATAAATCCAAATTATTTGGACTTTTTTTAAAAATGGGAGAAGAACATGTAGTACAACCTCAGTTACTAAAAATGGAAGGCTCTGAATAAAGATAAAATATGTGTGTGTTAAAATTCAAATACAAATCCATAAAGAAAGAAGAGGGGCAGAAATAACTAATCTCATTACATTGGCACAGAGACATACATTTATCCCTACTAGTTTCTAATAGTATCAGCATCCATTGTTTGTGAATGTTACAAGTTGTCCCTTCAGAAAATGAAAATGAATCTTTTTTTTTCTCTCCACAGCAGTTTTAAGGCAAAAAGTTTCCTAAAGAGAGTCTCCACTGTATATGGTAAGTTGCACTCATTCTCACCTTGTTGATCTGCAAATCATATCATTCTCACCATAGTCTCACTCATCTTCTCAGCATTGATTTGTTAGTTGAGTGAGGTAGCAAGATCTCACATTCCAGAGACTCAGAGGCTCTCAAGCAGGCAAGGTTGTATTTGCTTTGTAGGAAGAGGTGCTATGTAAACAGAAAGTATCACTACCATGTCATAGAGGCACTTATTCTCCAGGGGTTTTATATACCACCAAAAAGAGCAACAACTAATTTTCTTTTCTTTAATACTAAGTTTCTTTCTTTTTTTTTTTAAAAGATTTTATTTATTTATTTGACACAGAGAGAGAGATGACAAGTAGGCAGAGAGAGAGGAGGAAGCAGGCTCCCTGCTGAGCAGAGAGCTCAATGTGGGCCTCGATCCCAGGACCCTGAGATCATGACCTGAGCCGAAAGCAGAGGCTTTAACCCACCGAGCCACCCAGGCGCCCTAATACTAAATTTCTTAAACAGGACTGTCCCTAAACTACATTTTGAAGTAGGAAACATTGAGTTTAGGGAAAACACTTGCCAAATTTTTTATAGACATCTCTTTGAGAAATAAACACTGACCTCAAAACTTCAACAACAACAACAACAAAATGGAAAGGATGATCTGTGAGAGAAAAGAATCAACGGACTTGAAGACTTGGAGCCATATCCAACTTTTCAATTAGGCAGGATAAGATGTCAAACTGTGATTTAAACTCTTACCCTTCATTTATAATTAAAGTTATCATCAGTGAGATGTACAATGTTAAATGAAATTGCTTAATGAACTCAGGGGTGCATAACCACATTATAAATACTCAATAGTCCCCCAAGAACTTTGTCAAGGAATCTGAAACATGCACTATTTTCATCCTACGAAGTCACTGCATTAGTAGTAGTAGTTTGGGACAGGAAGTCTCATCAGATCATCAGTGTGGGGGTTGTAGTTGAGAGCAGAGAGAATGTGGGTTCACCTTTGCATAGATTGGTATTCAGATTTCAGCACTTGACAGGTGTGTGATTACTGAGGAGTTTTTTAACCTCTCCATGCTAGTACTTAAATTTAAGAACTGCTATAGAATTAAATAAATTGATAGCAAGCTTCACACTAGCCATGTTATGTGGGTATTAGCTGCAATTATTGCCATTATTATTATATTATTATAATGTATAGCTCTTCCTACCATATTATCAAGTTAATTCCAAGAAGAGCTACTATGTAATATACACCAGTTTGGTCCAAAAGTCAGTTACTCAGGTTTGCTCCCAGCATCGTACCCTTGTTTCCACATTCCTTTCTTCTCTTTAATCCTTATCCCACCCAATCACAAGATATATGACAGTGACTCAAAGATAACATCAAAGTAAAGGGTTCATATTTTAAAAGAAACTTTAATGCAAAAAAGTTGTAAATGTTTGGAAAATTAAGGCACTATAAGCAGGCAGAGTGGGCTAAGGAAGGAACTGTCCCCTTTGCAGCATGACTTACTCTACTTTTTCAAATGCAGTCTGCTATTGTAATCCAAAACTACTGAGAGGTAGCATTTGTTATTAATAGTTATCAATTTACTAGCTCTGAAGGAAAATATATGAACATTTCAGAAATGAGGGGTTTTATTTTTCAGAAGCTGTTAAGTAGAAAATAAGGCAAAATGAATATAAGATCCAGTAAAGATGGAAAATTCTGAAGAATAGCAGAATTATAATACCTCTTGATATGTGAAGGATAATAAAAATTATAAAAGTTAATCAGAAGCAACACAAAGTAGAAGGTTTCTTTAATTTATTTGAGAAAGAGGAATTTCTAGATTAAAATCATGAACTGATGCAACATACTATTGCGTTAGGTGGTCAACTACAATGTACACATTTAATTTAAGAAAGGACAAAATGTCAAAAAGAAATACAATTGTGCACTCTCTCTATGTCAGATACACTGCAGGGTGAGCAGTATATGATATTTCATTTAATTTTTATTCAAATTATATATTTGATATTATTTCCATTTTAGAGATTAAGATAGTAAAATTCAGGAAGATTAAAATAAGGTAATTTCACTGATACACAAAAATCCTTATGTAATTTAGGTGTGTATCACTTTAAAGTCTGTGTTCTTTTGTCAGACCAAACTACCTCTAACGTTTTCTTTCATAGAGGTGTAAAAGAAACTGGAATTTAAAAAGTAGGTGATTTATAACCAGAAATAAGAAAACATATCTTCAGTCTTAAAATATAATTTTTAATTAATGATTAATTATATTGTTGTTACTCTTGATCCCTTTCCAGGAAGAAGAAATTTTACTACTGCAACCTTGCCAGAGGGTAGAAAATACAAACAGGATAATACAACAGAGATCAAAAGTGGAGAAAAAAAAAACCTTCTTAAAAAGTTTAAAGAGAATGTAGGGCGCCTGGGTGGCTCAGTGGGTTAAAGCCTCTGCCTTCGGCTCAGGTCATGATCTCAGGGTCCAGGGATCGAGGCCCTCATCGGGCTCCATGCTCAGCGGGGAGTCTGCTTTCTCCCCTTTCTCTGCCTGCTCTCTGCCTACTTGAGCTCTCTCTCCCTCTGTGAAATAAATAAAATCTTTAAAAAAAAAAAAAAAGTTTAAAGAGAATGTAAGTAGAATATAGTCAATGAGTCCAATCTGTTTCTTACCAAGCTTTTATGTTTGAAGAAATATGCTGAATTATGAATTATATATAAATATAAACCAAACTGGTCGATAAGTGGTTTAATCCAAATATGTGGATATTTAGAGAAAAGGAAAGGGAGCTCAAGACACATAGAGAAAAAGTTATTCTGCATAAAATATTCATTTAATCACTCTCACAGTAATATTTCTGAATAAAATAAATAATTAAATCATATAGAAATAAATTGGTTCTTTGATTCTTATAGACTTTAGGGTGAGGAATTAATACCTCTACCCATAGTTTTCTTATTAGATATGAATATCAAATAAAAGACCATGAAAACATATACTCTAAACTGTAACATGTTGTTAAAATATAACTTAATGGAATTTAACTACGAATACTTACATTTCTACTTCATAAATAGTTAACACACTTTCAGAACCCCTTGATCCCTGTTTGATGGTATATAGCGAAATAATAGTGCATGGAGCAAAAGAAAATACTGTTAATCATGCACTATCTTCCCTTTATTTATTTACTGTTAAAAAGAAATAGTTTTAATGATATGCTTAGAGTGCCCATAGCCACACCTTTATTTATTCTGCTTTCTCATGGCTTGTACCTTCTCTATGAAGTCTCCCTCACCACACCCACCTTAAACTGCATGCTTTACAGTGTGATCTCCTGTCACCCTGCATTGATCCCACCCAAGTTCTTAGTTTTGTATTATGCATCTTTATGTATCTGCCTGATTTCCCCCTGAGACTACAAGGCCTGCGAGAAAATCTGTTCAAATTGAAGAGTAGAAAACATCTAGGTTAGGGTTGATATATACAGATACAACATTTTTTTTAAGTTTAAGTTAATATTGTAACTTAATATATAGAAATCTATAAATTAATTTATATATATACATAGAGAGACTTTATTCCATTTAGCACCTAAGATTACTAAAATTAGCATAAAAATACTTAGTTTGTAAACTAAGTCAATGTACTTTTTGTAACAAATACCATCAATCTTGCTTATGATTTTTTAACAAGGACTTTTCCAAATACCTTATATGAATAGCAACCTGGCCTACCCTACACCAAAACATATTTTATCTCGTTTGTTCATTGATTTATCCAGTCCATGAACACTGCTTGGCCCTTATGCACTAAATAAATACTTATTGAATGACTGGATGAAAAACAATACTTTATAACTTAATGTAATTACAACTAGGTTCAAAGTTCAGGTACCACTGTTTTCATTTTCTGTATCTCATTTTCAACATTTAAGTCTCTCTTGGGATCTTTATGAGCATCTAAGAAATTTTCCATGATAATTTCTAGTTTTCTACTTCAAAAATAATAAGCTGTGCATACTTCAAAAAGAATTGCAAATATGTCCATTTGCATTTTTTAGAAGACAAAAATTTATCTCTAAAGTATCTGAAAGGGGTACATTAATGATACATATTATCTAATACTATAGTGTAATTTTTAAAAGATGTCTTATAAGTTTTTAAAATGTATTTCTTAACTACATATAATAAAATATGTAAGCTGCTTTTGAGGTACCGTAACTATTAGATAAAATTAAGTTGTTCTAGTTAATCTTCTCATGATAATGACTTTTCTTCACTTGTCAAATGCTTAAAAGACATCTCATAGTTATGATATTCAGAGCTTAGGCAGAATGCTATTTGGCATGGATTTAGTCAGTCTTTCTCAACTGAAGTTTTGCAAGATAATTAAACCTTATGTAAAATTACTTGATTGGCTATCTTCTCAAATTCTTCCAAGGAATTTACAGGATAAGTTTTACTGTAGATACACAGAAAAGTAGTAATTCGTTATACTCAACAAATGCCGTAAGAGGCATTTAGGATTTGATTTTTTCAAGGAACCCAAGATGGGAAAACTTGAGTAGGCATTCAATAAATATTTGATGAATGTGGGGCACCTGGGTAGTTCAGTCGTTAAGCGCCTGCCTTCAGCTCAGGTCATGATCCCAGGGTCCTGGGATCGAGGCCCACATCAGGCTCCCTGCTTGGCGGGAAGCCTGCTCCTCTCTCTCCCACTCCCCCTGCTTGTGTGCCCTCTCACTGTATCTCTCTCTGTCAAATAAATAAATAAAATCTTAAAAAAATATATTTGATGAATCTTCTGTCCAAACTTAGTCTATTTTTTTCTTCTGTACTATTATATATTGAGCGATATAAGCCAAAATAAACAACAAATCAACAACAACAAAACAGGAGTTACTCTGAACATATCTCATGGCCTCATATGCTATTTCCTGTCCATTCCTACCTTCCAACTGCTTATCGCCCTTCCCTCAGGCTCTAATAATCAATAAGAACTGTTTTCCGACTTTAATCTGGATATCCACTCTGGATAGTCTCCCATTAAACTCTACTCGGAAGCCAGATCTTTCTAAAACACAAACCTAACAGATTATTTTGCACCCTTGCTTGGATTCATTCAACAGATCTTTAAGATTTTAGGCTTATACCAAAATGCTATAATGTGGCCAGTAAGATTTTGCATGATCTGACACATTCCTGTATCTCTAGTCATGAATGAGTATGTACTCATTCGCCAGCTTGCATTCTGAGCTCCAGTCATACAATGTAACAGGAGTCTTTAAGTTCCTCAAAAGAGCCTTTGGCCATACTGTTTCCTCTTCTTCAAACACTATTCCTATGTAACCTCCACACACCTCCTGATCTTTCTCCTGTAATTTCAGCTCATGTCTCTTTAAGGATGGTTTCCCATGCATGACCCCACCCCCCCAGACTAGCTAAGATTCTTTTGTTAAACACAGAATAGTGCTCCTAACCTTTAAAGCACTTACATATATCAGACTAATATACTTTTCAGGGTTATTATTTGACTGCTTGTCTTCTTCAAAAGAGACTATGTTCTCCCTATCACCAAATGTAGTGCCTAACACATATCAGGAACATAGTAAATATCTGCTAAAAGGATTAAGATGAGGGACAAGATGAGTAGCCATTAATGGCAAACACAGGCAAGATGAAAGACTCTCAGTTCCTGAAAGATGAATGTGTATTATCTTTGGAGAAGTCCCTTAAGTATTTCTAAAAGGATTACATCCTAAAATTCAAATCTCATAAAAGAAGATAATACAGTATTTTGTGTTGCTAATTCATTTATATTGAAATTTTCTTAAAATACAGGGCGAGGACCACACAAATCTGCTTGAACACAATCCCCTTTCTTTTTTTTTTTTTTTAAAGATTTTTTATTTATTCATTTGACACAGAGAGAGAGATTACAAGTAGGCAGAGAGGCAGGCAGAGAGGAGAGAGGAGGAAGCAGGCTCCCTGCTGAGCAGAGAGCCCGATGTGGGCCTCGATCCCAGGACGCTGGGATCATGACCTGAGCCGAAGGCAGCGGCTTTAACCCACTGAGCCACCCAGGCGCCCCACAATCCCCTTTCTTTCTTTTTTTTAAGTTACCTTTTGCCTTCTGTTTTGTCTGCTTTTGAAAGGGCCAAAGCACACTGATTGTAATGGTCTTTTGGAAAATCAGGACATTGCTGCCTAAGGACTGGTTTTATCACAAAAGTGTGAATGGATGGATACACTGAGTCAGGGAAGAACAACTTAGGACTGTAGGCTGGAGAGGAAACGTGTGGCAAAGACAAAATGGAACTACAGGATAAGGTCCTCGGTTTGAAGAGTGTGAAACTAGGTCATTTTTTCAATCTGCAAATACTACTCTAGGCCACTGTGTGGAAATAGCATTATTTTGTTAAAAAGACAAAGAATTCCAAGTTAGTTTTTAAAATCCTTACCTGTTTACTAGCCTATAAATATGACCATGGTAAGGTCTAAACATTTTTTTTTCAATCTTTTATTTTTTTGTCCTTCTGAGATAAAAGGACTGGAGACTAAACAACAGGTTTTCTCAACTTTTGCTTAAGTCTTCTTGAGAAAAACAACATTATCATAGCTACTTTAGATGACTAAATTTGCCATTGTGATAGAGGAAAAAGACTTCTACAATCAGAGTGGGTTCCTGCAAAGGACCACATTGATTTCAGTGCGCTGTTTCCAAGCTATAGGACTCTGGGAAACATTTTAAATTCTTTTTGGTCCAATTTTTGTTTGTTTGTTTGTTTTTTAATGCAAGCAGAAATTTTATCTACTTAATTGTTCTAAGGATTAAATGAGATAATCCATGTAAAGCGCACACCAGAATGCCTGGCACACAATAGACTTAATAAATGTTAATTCTTCTTTTTCTTCTCCACCACGACCACCATGACCATCGTCAGCATGATTTTATCACTACTAGTGTTATTTTCGTTATCATGACCCCACCACATGTATAAAATGATATTTTAACAGATCAGCCTGAATTTGTGAGAAACACTTTGGAGAAATGGAAGACAATGGTGAGAATGTTAAGATAGGAGTCCTTTGTAATGTGAGAACATTATATGGACTATTTTTTTTTCTTTTTTAATCTAACAACCATAATACCAGTATCAATTTTGGTTTGGATTAATATTACCTTATTTTAACAGTGTATCTCCATATATATAACAGTATATCTGTTACATATATATAACAGTATATTTGTTATATATATATATAGAGAGAGAGCATATATAGCATATATAACAGTATATCTCCATATATAGAAGGATGGATAGAATATTTAAAATAAAATGAAGACGCGTGGCTCACTGATTTCAGGTCAATGATTGTATATAAATTTCCTTTAAAAGACTATCATTTTATTTTTCAATGTTTAAAAGAGATGCAGTCCCAAAGTCTTCTTTGTTTTGCACACATGCCTCAAACTTGGCTCTGTAAACTCTCAGAAAACACAGAAAGCAACATCATTTTGATATAAATATACCAACAGCGGCCACAGACTGTAGGGAGCCTCTTGATGAATAAGTACTGTGATCTAATTGTCTGACTAAATTTTGCATACAAGTATAGACATAGATGAAAACAGCAATTTCTTCTACCCTTAGTTTTCACTTAATAAATTCTGGAAGTAGAGATTAATCAGCTTTTTCCCCTTTTAAAGCAGGAAAGGAAGGTATAATTATTTTTTTTCTTTAATTTTAAATATCACAGCAAAAATTAAAACCACAAACAAAACCCTAAAAACTGCCTTGTTGTACTCAGATTAATTAGTTCTGCTATCCTGGTGACAGTAAGTAAAGGAAAATTAGCTGTTTCAAAGAATTAACTAAGCACCACTAAGTAAAAAGGGTAATATTGGTTATACTAGGAACGGTTAGTACACTTACACAAATTTTTATTAATGTTAAGAGTATAATTTTTTTAAACTTCAGGGAAGAGGAGCAAAGTATTAATGCAAATAATAAAATACCAACATTAAAAATAAATTTAATGAAAAATCAAAATTAGTAATTTTTTCCATTAAAATTTTACTAATTTATCATGAAAAGTACTTTCAAAATTATAAACACTAACATTTCTGGAGATCCTACTGCATTTTGAGGTCCATAGGGTAAAAAGAAGAGGAATATAATATCTTTCTTAAGAAATTGTCAGTTGGGTGCCTGGGAGGCTCAGTGGGTTAAAGCCTCTGCCTTCAGCTCAGGTCATGATCTCAGGGTCCTGGGATTGAGCCCCGCATTGGGCTCTCTGCTCAGCAGCGAGCCTGCTTCCTCCTCTCTCTCTGCCTGCCTCTCAGCCTACTTGTGATCTCTCTCCCTCTATGAAATAAATAAATAAAATCTTAAAAAAAAAGAAATTGTCAGTTATTACTCTATGTTTATCATCATTGCTATTGTTTAACTCCAGATAAGAATGTAATCTGTGATAATTCCATTATAACCTTCAGGCTGCAATTGATTCCTGTTATTGAAATAAATTATATAATAGAGAAGGGATATTGGTAAAGAAGAAGAAGAAAAAAGTAAGAAAACATGGGAAAATATAAAAAAAAAAGCATTAATCAAAATTAAACCAAGCCATAAGTGTATTCATTACACTACATTACACTATACACAAGAGTAGGAAATAATTCAGCTAAACTCTTTCTTTGTCTACTACTGCGAAAGAGATGAGGGAAAGAGAACAGAAGGCATACGAGAGACATTTGTATAGTATCAAGTACCTGGGCTTCTCTGAGTCTGGCTTATTAAATAATTTTATTTTAATATTATTGTCCACCTCCAGAAGGACCTAGTACCATCAATCCCTTAGACCTTTGGATGTAATTGGTTTTTGGTTTTCTACAATGTCACTTTAGAACTGAAATTTCTCAGTTATACTCAATTAGTTACCACCCACCCATCTATTTTTCGGCTTCCCAAATTATCTATTGTTTCCTTTACCATTCTTCCCACTGTTGTAGAATTTGTCTTAAAAAATCTCTTTACTCTCATTTGAGTATGAGTTTCAGAAGGTAAAGAAATTAGTTGTATGAGTTAAATGTTAAATTTATTGCGAAATGTTCTTGTTCATGCTTTTTTATATTGTTTAAGAACCCCCAACTATTTTAAGAAAAAAGCCTAAAGCCAGCCTTATTTTATTTATATATATGTAAAGTTATTTATTAAATGAAGTTTATATATAAATATGGGGATTTATTTATATAGATATTTGCATATGAAAAAAATCCTGAATTACTTAAGAAAAGCTTTTAAGTATTTTTCATTTTTACTTTTACTCTGTTCTACTCTTCCTATTGGTAAAACTCCACCAGGAACTTGAGGCAGACAAAATTTTAACTATTTGTTCTTACTAGGATGGATAGCAGCATGTGTTTGCTTCGTAAGCCGTAACCTCCAAAAATTAGATTTGCCTTCTCCCAAATGTAAAGTTCTTTGGTAGGATATGTTTCTATGGAGACAGCTGGTACAGTCTGAGTAAAGAAAGAAAAATGTGAGCTAAGCTTCAGCCCCTAAAATTTCCAGGTGTGAACCACAGTGGCTATGGTAGCTCTGCTCCCAAGGGCACCCTGGAGGTCGAAAGCCGAGGTGAGCAAACTTGTGAGTTTCAATCACTAGCTAGGAGTACCTAAGACACTGGGGAAAAACTGGATCAAAAATATGGTAAAAGTTGCTCTAAATCTAGAAGCATGACAAAAAAATAAATCGACAACGCATTCTACAAAAGCCCAGTAATAAAGCTATCAAACGAAAACAAAGTATTTTAAAATATGTGTACTGAGTAGCACAGAAATATGTTTTAAAAAATAATTTCAAGATTTCCTTTCAAAGAAAATAATTATTTTCTTGCCTATGATTTTTTTTAGGGAAAAAGAGTATTTGGAGTCTTTTTTATGGAAGATTATAATAAAAAGGCTAAGAAGAAAGAATAAAGGGGATCTGAGAGGAAGTTAATGTATTCAATTAGTAGTAACAACAACAAATAAGTAGATAGACTGTCCCTTCTTGTTGTAATTTATAACTAATAATTGGCTCCAAGGCAAATTGGTATGTGCCTTGCAAGGTGAAAGCATTACAGTAAAGGAAGAAAAAAGAAGAGAATCAAAGAACTTTATAAAGCCTACTGGGTTCCTGGTAGATTGTAAAGATGCCCAGAGCCTTATATAAGTGATCTTTTTGCCAATTGGATTGCAACTATTCCCTTAAAAAGGTGGAGAGTCTTTCTCCATAAATTCTCTCTGGAATTGGCAATATTACTTGCTTTGGCTAATGATTCATTTAAAACAAACAAACAAACAAGCATGTGACTCAGGCAGAGATTTGAAAAGTGCTTGTACATTGGGCTTTGCTCTGGCCTGCAGCTCTTTGGAGCTTTAAAATCACCATCTAAAGAAGCCTGGAAATCAGAGATTAAGCAAAACTCAGACAAGAAACCCTATTTGATCCCTCCAGTAACCAAACTAATCACTCTGCCAACCACTAGATACATGGGTTAGGCCATTCTAGGCAATCAAGCCCCAGCCTAGCAGGCCCAGATCAGATCAGAAGACCCACACAGCTAACCAAAATAACTATGAGTTTGATAAATGTTTATTGTTTTAAGGCCCCAAGTTTTGGGGTGATTTGTTAAATAGGAACAACTGATACAGTAATTTTGTCCATTATCTTAGTTTGATTAAAATGCAGAAGGATAAAAAGTCTTTTGAAACAAGTATTAAAAACAATACAACAGTTTTTATTAAGCAAAATGTAAAACTTACAGTTTTTCTTATATTCATTCTTCATACCTCTGGGATTCTGCTATTAGAAATAGCTTTCTATTTTGCTTACTTTTCCAAGATAGAATTTTTCTCAGAAAGATATCCTTTACTTTCAAGATTGGTCCAATAATTTCTTACTGGATTCCAGTAGAACCCTGAACACATCTTATTTCCAGGGCTTACAATATTGACATTATCTATTAATGTGACTTGTTCCCTCAATAGATTTTAGGCGCTTGAAAGTCAGGAAGATGTCTTATTGTCACTGAAGCTCTGATATGCAGTCTGGCATTAAATATTTTTAAATAGTAGATACTGAATCTATGTTATTGACTTGAATGTATTTAGCACACGTTCTCTGATTTGGCTGATACAGAGCCGTCAGAGAGTGCCTAGGTAGGTCACAGAAGTTAAGTTGATCGATACTCAACTAGAATTTATTTTAAAGAAGTTAATACAGAGCAGGTTGAGGTTTTGCTGTGGGAAGAAGATACTGAGCATGTTTTCAGAATTCAAGTTAAGTCAGAATGATTCACAGCTCAAGAAATACAAAGTAGAGCTAGTTATTAAGAAACACTGATGTGACATGAGTTGAGACATGAGTTGTTTGAAGTGCTTGCTGCCTCTTACTTACCTGCTCTAAACAGAGAGCAGCAGCTTTGCAGAAGTTTCTTTCTGAATGAGCAGCAGATGTGCTGGCCTTACAGGAAGACTTCGCAGTTATTTTGCAAACAAACAAACAAAACCCAAGACACAAGAGTTGGAAGAATCCATCAGTGACCAAGAAGAATAATGGGAGAAATTAAAGATCTTGAAAGAAAGTGCTCATGAAATGGCTTAGTGAAAGTAAGTGCTTTGGGTTTTGAAGCTTAAGAAAATGTAAAAGGTGCAACAGAAAGAAAGGTTAAAATGAAGAAAGAAGGAAAAAAATGAAACTATGAATGTATTAAATAACCAAAATTCTAAAGGCCAGTATTTGTCATGAATTACATATATATCAAAACAAATAAGCATCAAATTAAATAAAAATGATATACTACTTTGGTTTTTTTAGATTTATTCATTTATTTGAGAGAGACAGAGAGAGACTGTGTGTGTGGGAGCCCCATGCAGGGTCTGATCTCATAATCCAGAGATCATGACCTGTACCAAAATTAAGAGGTGCTTGCTTAACCAACTGAGACACCCAGGTGCCCCAAAAATGCTATAATGTTTAAATGTAAGGTTATATTTTCACATATTCAAACTATATTTAAAAACCCGATCCTAATGAACAATACAGGCCATCTACATTTTGTTATCAAATCCCTTAGGAATAAAAATTAATTAATTCTATGTGTATAAAAGTGCCTCTTCAAGTCTAGGTTTTTATGAAATGTACATAAGAAATATTTGATGTATCTTACGGATTTTATTTTAGGAAGGAATCAGAAACTGTAGGATCATATTTAAATATTAAAAATTTATTCAAATTAATATTTTTTCTAATTTTAGATACCAACATAAGTGAATAGAATTTATTTATAATTTAAAAGCTTATTCTTTACATCAGTCGCATTGTATAGTATGGAGAACAGAATAGAAAATCACAAATTAGTATGAGAAATCCAGCCTTTCCTATTCCAGGAATCAATCAAAATTATAAAGGAAATCCTTGTCAATGTGGGACATTGTAGTCAATAGTTGGATAGAGACAATTTATCCAACTGGTAAAATAGCACTGTTTTTAAAAAAGAAAGAAACCTTCTACCAATCAAGCTGTTTCTGAAAAACAAGACTTCTCTTGTGGTTTTTGTATTGCTTGTAATTCTACACGACATCTTTTAAGGACAGCAAAATTTAAATTCCTTTCTCTTGATTACTGAACTGAAAATCAATCTCCAGTAGCGATGAAATTGTTTTGCCCACTGAACTATTCAATAGCTTTCACTCTCAAAATAAAAATATAAATGGCCTTAAATAATACTTTAAAATGTTAATTGTGTGAGTTTTAGGCATCTACAGGGCACATTTCAAATTTTCAGTGTCATATTGCTTTTAAAAACTTTTATTTCTAATGTTTTAGTTTTCAATGTATCCCCAAGTCACAATTATTATGTAACTACTAATCATTCTGATCAAATAACTTATTCAAGTCCGCATTTTCTTTTCCTACCACTTACTTCGTCAACCTCTTGAAATAATTATCTTTTGGAGCGTTTTTTTCTCAGTGTCGCATTCCCTCGTAATATTCAACGTGATCTTTACTCTATTTCCAATGTCCTTCCTATAAGCCAATAAAATAGCCAGTTTTATTGAAACATATATCCTCAGACACTCTGAGCTGCAAACTTCTCTTACCCATTATTTTCTACAGAAAAAGTTTATTCCTTATATCAAGGTGTCTCAAAAATTTTTGAACAAACTCTGCCTTGACTTTATATAATTATGAAGAAAAAAATATCAGACTGATAAATTGAAATATATATGTACTTGAGGTTCTTTTTAGTGTGTGTATGTATTTTCAATAAAGAAATCCTATGAAAACAGCAAGTCATTCATTCTCATCAATAACAAAAGGAGTCACTAAATTGTATGAGACACTTTATTAACACTACCATTGCTCTTAGCTCAAGCCCTCATAATTTATTATCTCCCATCTTTTCTCTCATGTTAGGGGTATTCACTGTATGTAAGCAGCTAGCTTCTCTCCTGTGCATCTAGAATGGTATTACCTATGGATGCCAATCAGGAGCACTGCCAAGACTTACTCAAATAATTTTCTATAGGGATTAATTTTCCCAGGGAAGCCCAGTTGAAAAATTCAGCCAAAACACTAGTCCTACTAAAAATCTGAAAGAATGCCATATAAAATTTGGCAGGTAGCGGTTGACAGGAGGAGAGAATACAGATGATCCATAGTCATGATGTTTAGAAGATATCATACAATATGACCCCTAAGTTATAGATGCTCAATGCACATTAACATACTGAATTTGCTAGTAAGTTCTATGATAATAATTACTATAAGAGTAATAACATTAATACAATGATAAACCTGTTTATCTTTGCTAAACATCATATTTCCAAAACATGACCAATCATGCAATCCTTTTTCACACACTCTTCATGGACATCCCTTAAAACCAGTATTTGACTGAATAGACTTTGGGAACTACTAGAGGGCTAAAATACCAATCTCCTACCTCACCACACTGTCTCCCTCCATCTTCTGGCTATAGAAATCATTTTTAAAAACCCAAGCCTATTCAAGTTATATTCCCTTGCTAAAAATTCTTCGGCAGCTTCTTATCAACTAGAGAATAAAACAAACATGTATTCTCTAATCTGGTATTCAAAACCATAATTTGCTCCCTTTTTCTTTTTCCATCATAGTCTTCCGTTATTCTGTCACATAATACATACATGATTCCAACCAGAATATATAAATTCTTTCTCACATCTTTGCTCCTTTTTTCTCTGTCTAACCCAACCAACACATCCCTATTCATATTTCAAAACTCAGTTTAAATAGTACCTCCTGCTCAAAGTTTCCCCTTAACATCACAAGGCTAGCCTCTCTGTTCCCACAGAGCTTTGTACTGCCTTCCACATCCATGCACACATTATTGTTTTTTAGTTACTGTCAAATCTCTCTAGATTGTATACCCCTGAAAGGCAGGACATATGCTCTATTAAACTTTTTATGCCTGATATCTAGTACCATGTCAGACACATTAAAGATAATTTAATAATTATTACACATTTATAGCAGTCATATTCAAGATAACAACAGATTTCTTAAAATCTTCATCCATATACATATACCATATTAATTTTTGTTTCTTTTCAAACTGTGCTTTTTTCTTATCATTCTCCTTTAAGTGAATAGCTTCCTTTTCATAATAAGACTTTTAAAAACTTCTTCTATATTCTGACATTGCTTATAGAAATTTGCTTACTTTGGTTCCAGTGAGAAAGAAGAAGAACAATATTGTACATTCCTTCTTATCCACATCAAACATTTTTTTTAAATGGGAAAAAAGACAAAGTCTCTACCCTCACAGAGCTGATATTCTAGCTAAGTGAGACAAAATTAATGAAAAAAAATATTTAATAGATTATACTGACTGGTAGTCATGTCTAAATTAGATCCGGAGAAGGAGGTGGAAGGAAAAGTGTGTCTGATGACGTATTTGGGGTGGAGGGATTGCTATTTTAGAGAAGTTAAAGAAGAATTCTTTTATGAGTTGAGTTTAAGCAGAAACTAAATTAAGTGAGCATCATGCCACATGCAATATGCCCTTCTTGGAACCCTGGATTTGCTTTCTCTATTAGCCTTGACAAATTTACCTTAATTCTCTTAGCAATAGGGCAGTTACTATGTTAAAGGTGCTTCGAATCCACTGTGGCTTGTTGAAACTATTAGAAACTCGCCTTTATAGTTTAGTCATCGGGATCCCAATTGATTGCTCACATCCTGCAGAGAAAGTTTCGCAGTAGGGAGATGAATGGCACATAGAATAAGTAGTGACCTTAAGCATCAGCTGTCTCATAGCAGACAACAGCAGTTGCTAATAAGATCAATCACTTTCTGAACTGCATGCTACAAAGTTTGGAAAGATATCCGTCTGAAGTTTGCCACTTGGGATAAATTCAATTTTTTCGAGATCACTCTCAGTGTAAGCGTGCATAATGCTATTAGTGAGAGTAGTGTATTAGGTAGCGTGCTGGCAGCCTCAGAGTTTTCTAGTAACAACTTTCAACTTCTGTGCTGGCTGGTGACTGAATATTGCAAATATACCCAGCAGTAGTACCTTTTCACTTTGTAATATTGTCTTGAGCTCTAGGGATTTTATTTCCTTTGAAAAAATACTACCTTTTTCAACTCTATTATACACTAATCATTATCCATATAACAGCCTTAATAATTTCAGACAAATCCACACTGATGCTTTTGATACACACCATTTAGGAATTTAACACATGCCTCCTTCTTCACAGCTGGGATCTGGCACTCGATAGTAGCTACCACCTTGTTCATTTGATACATGATATATTCCTACACGTGCATCTCAGTTTATCTATATCGTTTACACGGTACTCATGTTATTGCCATTAGATCTACTCCTGCACCTTGCAAACAGGACCTACTCTTGACCAATTTTTAAAATATGCAACAGTTCTTGGAAAACATCAGTGACAATTTTCAGATGAACACAGAATTTTACGCCTAGGCCTTAAATATATCATTCTTTGTAGTAAAATAATCAAAACAGGAAACATAGAAAAATAAAAATTATCTTCTCATTTACATTTTCTTCAAACTTTCCTCCAACCAATATAAAGAACAAATAATGAAGGAATATATCTAGAGCCACAAACAACATGTGGGTGGAATTTGGTGAAAATGCAGAACACAGTAGGAGATAAAGTCAGACGGGGTTAGAAGTTCACATCATATTGAGTCTTAAAGGCCATGCTAAAGCACAAAATATGATTATTTAATTTTAAGAGGTAATCTGCTCCTTTAACACTTTTGTTAAGTTACTTCAGCTCTATGATGATAGGGTCATCAAGATATGCTTATCATGTCATATCCATATCTTATAGAGTGATTTAGGATGATAGAGAAAAAAAGAAGAAAGAAAAAAAACCCAAATACATCCTAAGACTTAAAGAAGCTTAGAATTTCTCCTTCTTCTCTTTCTCCCTTGAAGTAGAAAGCAGCTCCCAGTCAGGCCCTGGGGTTTACACCTGCTAAAACCTAAGATGAGGCCAACCTTATGTTCAGACTGGCTACACTAAAGTGACGAGCACACCATTCACATTTCAGACATCTATGAAGAACAATAAATAATTTAGCAGTGCTCAGAATAGTGAAGTCAACAAATGGCCTGTTACTTTGCATACTAGGTTGCAAAAACCTAAATCCATAACCTTTTTGTAGATAGCAACATCATCCATTTTCCCAATCACAAAAAGGAAACTGGTGCTTGTAGTTAAGGGTTTTTTAAAAGTGCCTTTATTTTTTAGTTCTTTCTCAGGTGTGTTGCAATGTCTACCAAAGGTTATTGAAAGTAAGGAAAAGATCATTGTCATAGGTGAACTCTTTAGAGACTAGTTAAAACACATTTCATATTTTTGGTTGATCCAACCACATAAATAAAGGTATATATTTTCAGGACAAAACACAGGAATGGCCATCATTCTTTTCACTACCAGAGACTGAGGTGACTTTGAGTATTGTTTCTGGTTAGCAGTGAGTCTTCTAGCAGACTATATCACTTGGACAGTTTTCAGAGGGGAAGAGAGAACGATCCTTACCAGTAAATGCTTTATTTGGTAAAATTCACAATAACCTCATGGCTGAAAGATAAAACAATATCAAAATCATGCCCAGTAATATGCTATATTTGCTTTTGTTTCTGAATTTTCTAAGTACTCATTATATGCTTAAAATGGCCACACTTCAATCTGAAGAGAATAAAGGGACTTTTTTCTTTCAACTTATAAATTAGTATGAACATTTTCCAACAGAAAAATTAAGTAATCGCTTTTTCATGTTTTCAACTTTTATTCTCTTTAAATGATCAAATTTCCATTTTGTAATGTGCTAAGTGAATAGCAAATGTATATGTTTATACTAAAACCCTAGGATAGATGAGTTATTGTTTACTAAGATTCTATTGCATTAAATTTACACATATAAATTAAAAAATATAATTAATATCTAATCCTATGTACATGGTATTAATTACAAATGTAAAAAAAAAGGTATTCAGTGAAGATATTTCTCCCTTTAGCAGCCTAGCTCACCTCCCTAGAAGTACTACTCTGATAGCTTGTTGATACTCATCTTTTGACTGGACTTTGACTATCAAATTAAATTTACCATAATAACTATGATAGAGACAGCCAAAGTGGTTTGTGTTCTTTATTCCAGAGTGTGGAAAGTGGCTGCCCAAAGAAACTGTAGACCTGCAGGGCACCTTTAGCAGGCATGGCTACGTGACCAGTTCTTGCCAGAGGACTGTGATTAGAAGCCGTGGGTGACCTTTCCAAGGTCAGAGTTTGGAGGAGCGGTAAGGGATCTTCTACCTCTAGTCCATGTCCTCTGTCTCTTTGCCAATAGACAGGGGATTCCCAGGACCTTGGGAAAATGGGAATCCCAAGTTAGAGGAACCTTAGTCTCTCTGATGACCATGTGAAAGAAAATGACCTGCCAAAGCATTGATGGTGAAATCTTACAGGGACAAGAAATACACTTCTATGTGTAAAGCCACTAAAATTCCAGGGTTTATTTACAAAAGTATCTTGTATCTCCCTGATAAAGAATGGTTCTGCATATATTGGTATTTTAACATAACAAGCTTGAAGGGACAAAAACAAAAAAGAATATTTTCCCTATGTGTAAGACTATTAGAAGATTTTGATAATTAGTTGTCACTTTTTAGTCAAATTGCTAATGCCGATTATATGCAGATATTCTTTATCTCACTATCTCTGTAGTACTTATTTATATTTTTTATTGATGTGTAATTAATATACGGCGTTACCTTAGTTTCAGATGTACAACATAATGATTCAATAATTCCATACGTTACACTATACATTACTCATTATTTGCTTTTTTGACCTCTAGGAAATGAATTTTTAATCTAGAAGAATTAAAAAAAGACTTTTCCTTTCAATGTATTAACATAATCTTCTGTTTACCTGGTGAAAAAAATCGTTTTTCCCCTTTTCTTGCCACCAACAAGCAGATAACATTCTAGAAGAATAAACTGAACATCTGCATGTTTGCCTATATCCTTGCTAAAAATCAATGAAAAATATGATATGCTCTAGTAACTTGACCATCTCACTATAATCTCTGTGAAGTTATTTCTAAAGGACTTCCCTTTAACAAATATTTAGACTAGGATTATTCTTTTAATCTGCTAGATCATTTGTATTACCAAAAGATTAGGCTCTATGTACCCGAGGTTGGAAGTAATTTTTCTCTGTCCATCAGATCCTTTAAGGATCAGTCCTGATGTAAGAAGGTGACCTATCATGTCTAAATTTGAAATTACACATCTTCCAAACTATAGTTTGCTGACTTACCCCTGGGCAATCTTTGGAAATAGAACCCATTAGAGATGAATAAACAATGCATTACTCACATAAGATTAGAATTAAGAATGGTTTTCAGGAATGTGCCACCTGTCTCAAAGAAAAGTACTAAATTAGTCAATGAATCTATATATTAAATGTTTGCATCATAGATTCCTTTGCATTAAAAATGAAATAGTTTCCCTTTATGATAGAGACATATGTATCACTTCCCTTATTTTAACATGAAATGCTCATAAAGACATAATGAATTCTTGTAGCCAGAATTCATATGATGTGCTAGTTAGTCCAGGACTCTCCTGGGACACTGTGATCTTGACCTAACTACTAACTAACACTGCCCACCTTCACTTTCAAAAGCATCTCTGTTTAGACAAAAACGAATCATCCTACACAGGACACATTTTTGGTAACTATTATATATTTGTTTTATTTCAATTTCTTTTTGGGGGGGAAGTTTATTGAAGGTAGCAAAAGAAATCATGGATAATTTATGCCCATTTTACTCTGTATATGAAAACCAACTACTCATAGGCCATTTTTAAAATTCAGATCAGAAGCTAGAGGGTTCTAATTTGATAAATTTGTTATCACGATGTTACACATTTGAAAATAACGTGGGGCATGCCCAAGGGAAGAAAGGATTAAGACATAACAATATTAGGTGAAGCTGGGTTGCATAATCAGGATTGTACACATAAATAGAGGAAAGGAAATTCAGGAGGAAGAATTCTAAAATATTCAAATACTTCTAGAGAAATAGAACTAAATAATACCAGTTAAAGTATGAAATAATTCTTTAAAAATGAATTCCAAATATTTTGTGTCTTTTCCCCATGAACCACGTTTACTTCTTTAATTTTAAGAGCTCAACTATTAAATATTAATAACCATGAAAATTAATCAGGCACATTCTAACTCATAAATGATTTTATGAAACCTAATAAAGGTTTCAAAATCATCTTTAGGGTGTAGTCCAAAATAGTATATACAGCATATTGTACCTTGCTTATTAATTATGTATTTGCACATGTCTGCAGAGATAGAATTTATTATTTCAGAAGATGAGGAATAAACGTGAGTCTAGACTTCTCTGGGAATACTGATGAGTAAACTTTAATTAATCTCAACATTAAACAATTTGGAACTCAGATATCTTTTTCCAAGTAAAATTGGCAAGTGGACTAACCAATATGAAAATGTTGGCAATGATCTCCCTGCTGTGACTTCCTCTATGCAGTTAATAGCTTCACAGTTGATAAGGCTTATCTACATAAACACAAACAAATAAGCATTATCATACATTCCAAGAGAATGCTAAACTGTAAAAAACCAAAAGAAACAATTTTAACACACACACACACACACACACACACACACACACACACACAATTATTTGCTTCACCTTAATCTTAAGCAAGAAATTCCATGTAAGTTTACAGATAGACAGTGAAATATTAATTTTCCCAAAAAAATAATAACCTTGTTTCAAGAACACTGCCACATGATTGAGCTGACTGGTTGTCACTAGCAATATGCTCACTTGTATTTCTAATCTAAGTTATACCTTTATGCTGTTGTATATATCAATCATTTAGATCATTCTCAATTAATAGTACAAATAAAGGGCACAATAAATTCTATACACCTATGACCTTGTAGTGCTTCCCATAAAAGACTTACGCTCATAAAAATAAAACAGACACATGTTTAAAAGATGAAACTAATGGTTGAAAAGTTCACCTCTTTCTCACTCATACAGTTTCCTTGTCCACGTGAGGTAAAGTATGTGAAAGAGCCAGCAAGAGAGTCAGATAAAGAAAAGAACAGCTAAGTAAAAAATCTGAGGGGTTTGGTGCCTGGGCAATTTCAATATATTTTGAAATTTATAGTTATATTTCTATGTTTCTCAATTATGAAAATCAAAGATAATTTGTCTTACTTTATGTGATCTACTTAACCAGCATCTTCTCAAATGACAAATAAGGCATACCATTTCTAATGACATCATGTCTGAGCAAAAACAATTCCTAATAAGCCTATAATAATTTATTATTTTACTATCTGGCACTAACCAAATGGAATTATGAGTACCTCATTTTGACATGACTCCAGCATGTGCTGCACAGTTACACCCTGATGCTCCTTAGGTCCCCCTTTCACAAACATGACCCAAAATGACCTTGGACTGGACCTGCAGGCTATGATTTTCAAAGTCAACTAAAACAAACTCTGATATTGTCTGTGGAACATGGAAGATTGTTTATACTAATTAAGACGCCTGAACGACTGACCTGCACTTTAAGTAAAAATTTAAGTAGAGCTCCATTCACTGACTTCTTAAAGTAATAATCATTCATAATAATTCATATTTTTGTCCCCAGATTCAGATAGAGAAAAATAAAATACAAGATCAATCTCTTCTTCAAATATAATTTGTTTGAACTATGGTGTACTTTTTAAATGATGCAAATATGGGGAGCTCCAGGGGGTCCAGTGGGTTAAACCTCCCACTCTTGCTTTTGACTCAAGTCATGAATTCGGGGTCCTGAGATCGAGCCCCATGTTGGGCTCTGCACTCTGCAGAGTCTGCTTGAGATTCTTTCTCTCTCTGCCCCTCCTCCTGCCCCACTCACACACTCTCTCTAAAATAAATAAATCTTTTTAAAAAATAAATGATGCAAATTTAGAAATTTACAAGATTTTCATAAAAACCCTATTTCTCACTGCTTGTTAATAATAATAAATCTGGGCGCCTGGGTGGCTCAATGGGTTAAAGCCTCTGCTTTCGGCTCAGGTCATGATCTCAGGGTCCTGGGATCGAGGCCCGCATCGGGCTCTCTGCTCAGCAGGGAGCCTGCTTCCTCCTCTCCCTGTCTCTCTGCCTGCCTCTCTGCCCACCTGTAATCTCTCTCTGTGTGTCAAATAAATAAATAAATAAAATCTTAAAATAATAATAATAATAATAAATCTAACTGCATATAGCTTGCATTCCAACACAGCAAACTTTCTAGATAGTACACATATCTTCAGTTAAACATAGTTCTCATCATTATTCCCCCTAAAACCATCAGAATTTATCTTTATACCTCAATATGTAAATAAACATCAATTGAATGAGTTTCAAAATGCTATTTTTCCATTCTGCATTTCTAATATTTGTCTCAGTTTTTGTTTGATTGTTTTGGGATTTTTGTGTTTTCTTTCTCAGTTTATTTATAATGCCAGCTGTACTTACAAGTTTTTCTATTTCTCTGAATATAGTTTTGAAATCATCTACAGCATTTCATATTAAGTTAATGAGAACAATGTGCTGTTAACTGGATCAACAAAAGAACTAATAGTGTCCTTAAGTGGTTTGTATTTGTCATGTTCAGGGAAGCCATCATGGCTAAATCAGAAGGAGCAAGATTCGGAGTACAAAGAGACAAGATCAAAAAGGCAAAGCTGTGTATATTGGGGGAGGTGGGCAATAGAGGCAGATTGATCCAGCTGTAGGCTATCTAGGTGTTTAATCCCTTTCCATGTAGGCTTAGTCTCCTAAGTGGTGGTACTACCACCATCTGTTCTCCTAAGACAGAAGCTTGGGATTGATCTTTTCCTTTATTCTTTCTCTCACCTGTGCTTCCAATTAATGATGGATTTCTCTCAACTCAATCTACCTTTCTCCATTCATTCCATAACTGTCCCAGATCAAGCTCTCATCTGGACAATTTGTTACATGTTCTAACTGGTCCTCAGGCCTCCATTCATTTTCCCCTCCAAATCTATCCTCATTATCCACTTAGACACAAATTTTCCTAATGCAGAATTTTACTTCTTCACTTAAAACCCCTTCAGTGGGCCCTCTTCATGGTTATTGTTACAGATGGATCTGTATCCCTCCAAATTCATGTTAAGGCCCTTACCTCCAACGTGCCTGGTTTTGGATACAGAGCCTTTGAAGAAGTAACTAAGATCAAATGAGAACATAGGGTTCAGTCCTAATCCATAGCACTAGTGTCCTCATAAGAAGAGGAAGAGACACACAGGAAGCTTGTGTGCAGTTATAAGGCCAAATGAGGACACACAGAAGCCATCTGAAAGCCAAGGACAGAGGCCTCAGGAGAAAGCAAACCTCTCAAAGCTTTGATCTCAGACTTCTCACTTCTAATACCTTGAGAAAATAAATTTCTGGCCTTTAAGCCACCCAGTTGTGATATTTTGTTATGGCAGCCCTAGCAGGTGATTACAGTAATTATAAAATCCAATATTCTGAACAGAATAGTCAAGGTCATTATTTTGCCTGTATACGCCTCATCTTTTACTACCCTCTGATTTCTCCTTTAACTTCCCATGTCACTGAACTACATCTGTGCAATCCCATACTTCTCCCCATGCCCATGCTAATTCCTTAGGCTGTGATGCCTTTCTCCTAAACACTTTAAGATTTAGCATGGATTTCATCCCCTGTGTTTCCCAGGCCACCTCAGGCTACATTAGGACCCCTGCCTTTTAGGCCTCCAGTTCTCCACGTCACACTCACTGCATCTACCACACCTAGTCTAGTAACTGTTTATGCAATTTCCCCATTAAGCATCCTTGTAGAGAGGAACTCTTTCAGTCATGTTTAAGTTCCTGGCCTTTAGCATGATTCCTAGCACAGCAGCATACTCTAATAATAGCTTATCTCTATGGTTAATTTGAGTCTATTTGTGCTATCGAACCTGGACTTCCTCAGCATCAGCTTTCAATGCTCATTTCACATACACAAGCTTTTAATAAAAACCTACTGCAATATAGAAACCCTGGATATTTGTGGGGTGTTTGACAAGTGAAAATTGAACTTCTTTTATCGAAGTGATTTTATTGACAAAACAAAACAGAGAGCCTTTTGGTTTTTCTTACACTTTTAGTTTGAAATCAAGGATCTTAAACTATTCTTAATTTAATTTTACCTCTGGACTATAAGAACAACTAGTACATCATACTGTTTCCCTAGAATATGGACTTATTGATGAGAATGCACCTTCTTGCACTTACAGTGACCGACTCAAGTGGAGTTGCCCAGTGCTTCTAAGAAGTACATCATATCACGTATTCATGTCGCAGACGTTCATTTGTTATTGGTATTTCTTTTTTTTTTTTTAAGATTTTATTTATTCATTTGACACAGAGAGAGAGATCACAAGTAGGCAGAGAGGCAGGCAGAGAGACAGGGAGAGGAGGAAGCAGGCTCCCCGCTGAGCAGAGAGCCCGATGCGGGCCTCGATCCCAGGACGCTGAGATCATGACCTGAGCCGAAAGCAGAGGCTTTAACCCACTGAGCCACCCAGGCGCCCTTGTTATTGGTATTTCTGATGAAATATCAAGGTCTCACTCACAAAACATAATCAATAGTCCTCTTTACTCAAATGCATATCCATAAAAAGTGAAAAAAGATTATTTTTCTAAGGTCCAAATTCTGCAAAAAAGTACTTCTTCTTTTTCTTGTCTTTTCTTTTTTTTCCCCTCCACTTCGATGGACATTTTGTTCCTTAATATGTTTTACAACCAAAGCAAGTTGCCACAGAGAACCAAAGCAAGAGTCATAAAGTGAAGGTACAAAAATAAGAGGAAAGTCAAGACAAAATTCTATTCAGGTGGTAAAAGGAACTGAACTGCCCTCAATAAACTGCAGTTTCTTGTCCCAGTCTTCTGTGAACACCTGATTACCCAAGTAACAGATGATCCAAGTAATTTTAGTTTGGTTTGGCATGGATCACTTTGCCTTTTTGATAACATATAAACCGTACATTTTGTTTAGTTCAGCCTGACATCAAAGTGAATTAAAATTCCTTGTAGGAGAAATGGCAAATGGTGAAGGACAACAAGGCCAAGCAAAAGACTAGCTCTTATGAACACTCGTTCCAGGTCAGCTGCACACAGGCAAAAGGAAGTTGTCCATGTAGTCCCATCCTATATACACCACCTCTTTTCTACCCTTTCTTCAGGGTGAAGAAGACTCCATTATGTTTCTACCTGTCTAGCTTGTAAGTAACAAGGCTAACAACTTGGGTCTACTATCTGACTCTCCCCTTTCTTGTCTTTTCATAGTAAGACAAGTTTAAAGGCTTCCCCACAAAATGGAATAATTAACTTTTAATTTCCATTTTAGTGCATGGTAGTTTCTTCCAACAATGAACATTTTCTAATTCTTTTGTGGATTAATAGACCTCATGTGTTTATAATATACTTTTTTAATTTTTTTATTCATACTGAAATGGAAAATAATTTTAAAGTATTTGGTTACTGCTAAAAGCAATATGTACACTTCTTTTCTGTTAGAAATGAATCATACCATGTTCTGTGTGATATCTAACAATGGTTCATTTACTAAGTGTAAACAAACAAAAGATGTTAGGACTCTGTAAAATTGCAGCCATTACTTTTATAGTAGAACATATGGAATTGTTTTATCGAGTTTCAAAGAGCAATTTGAGCTAGAGGAAGGGGAAGAAAGAATCATTTGAGATTTTACATTGCTTTAAGACATTTTTATGTGTGCTAACACATCTTATACAATTTTAAAGATCTGAAAAAAATCAGCATAGAATTCATGGTTATTTCATTCCATGAGGAAACTCTGATGGTACCTCTCTTTTTACATTTTTGAACATTTTACTCAAAGAGAAAATACCACTGATTTAAAAATTAAGTAATTTCGAAAGTTGTGGTTGTTATAAAGCCTGGTCTGGATCACACATCCAACCTCTTTCACTGGCGTGACCTCAGCAACCTGGAGTGGAGGGCAGGTGCAATGTCAGGGAGGCATCCGGGTATCGGGTCAGATATGCCTGCTCACAATCAGGGGAGAGCACCAGCCAAGTCTTCCAGGTTCCACAGTCCGGTGATGGAAACACAGGGAGATTTTGCAAAGGACTGAGATGGAAACCTTTTAACAAAATTAACATCTGAATTCAAATTTAAGTAGTGCCAAACACTTCTTTCATGCAGATGCTCCGTCAGATCACGTGGCATCAGGCACTCTAGCTCTACTTGCCCCAAGATTGAAACTGAGGCACTGGTTTTCTTTCTTTCAAAATTGAAGTACCGCCATGTGGGAAAAATGTTTGTCTTCTTTGGTTTGGTTTGGTTTGGTTTTTGTCGGGGTATTGGTACTACAGAGACTTCAAAAATTCTGAGATTCTGAGTCTTCAGTTGGCATTGTTATTTGTAATAAAAGGCAAACCATGTTGTGATATTCGGCATGAAGAGTAGGGGGTAGAGAGTTTTCACTACCTCCCCAGCATCTCTTTATCTCTTTTTCTGTCAAGAATATACAGATTTGGGACGCCTGGGTGGCTCAGTCATTAAGCATCTGCCTTCGGCTCAGGTCATGATCCCAGGGTCCTGGGATCTAGCACCACATCCCGCTCCCTGCTCAGCGGGAAGCCTGCTTCTCCCTCTCCCATTTCCCCTGCTTGTGTTCCCTCTCTCTGTCAAATAAATAAAATCTTAAAAAAAAAAAAAAAGAATATACAGATTTACTTTTGGTAAGCATTCTTCTTGCATTTTTAGGAATGTGCTTTACCTAGGATTGGAATCATTCTTAGCTATTAGTACCTTTAAACTAACTGAATGCCAGAAGGGAAAAAAAGCATAAATAAATAAATAAATAAATAAATAAATAAATAAATAAATAAGAGGAAAGGGAGTTAGTAAGCTTAGTATTCCAAAGAGCACCTGTTCCTGCTATTTTTTTTCTGAAAATATTCTGAATGCTGAAAGATAAGTAAATTACTCCAAAATCTATGAGTATATGTAAAAGAACATATTTAAATAATATTTGTTCTAGTCTTATGGAAGAGGGTCTTCACAAGCCAAGGAGAATTCTGATCCTATTCAGGCTTTGTGGCTTCTTAGCCTACACATTGTCCTGCTGTACTAGAAAATGTGTGCTAATATATATTTGGAAAGAATTCTGAAATTTTCTAAACTCTGAGATTGGATTGTCCAAGAAGCATTTCCTTGTAAGATTACTTCTTATCACTTTCACTAGCAGCAAACTTTGTATTCAAACCCTTCTCTCTCTGACACTTAATAGTTTCTATTCCACAATTTCCCCTGCTGGGTTTAAAAATGCAGCTGGCTTCCCACTGTGCTGGTTATTTCATTAAGAGGAAAATGCTGGAGTGGTGACATTGCCTATAATCTCTCTTAAAATTCTCTGTTAATTACTAATGTAAACAGTATGTGGGTGACTGTTCCTTATGTGGTCTATCAAGATGATTTCAACATTGGCAGAATGAAATGACATTGGAGAGAAAAAATTGACAAGGATAAGACCCTTTTCTCTAAAAATCTAGGAAGATTATCATTTGACCTATCTTACTCAAACTCTTTTCTCTATAGAATAGAGAAAATCTACACAATTTGATTATTCAATACCAAATCTAAAGGAATGATCTGTGGAAACATTCCCCAGCCACATTCTTATCCATCTAGTGACATTTTCATAGCTCAAAATTCAGCCTTTTGCTTTAGTGTAGATGAACTCCTAAGCGGAAAGCAAACACTTTGAAGAAATGGTAATAGCACTGGTTATATGTGTAATATACAATATTATGCCTAGCATTGTTATTTCTATTGATGGGTAAACCCTTTTTTGATATTTCACATAAAATATCAAATTATCTTTGGATGAGGGAATGGAGAGTTTTGATTAACTTCCCAGCAAATATTTCTCTCATTTTGTCAAGAATATATAGCTGTACCTTTGGTGAGCATTCTTTCTTCATTTTTAGGCATGTGCTTTGCCTGAGATTGGAATCATTTTTAGGTCCAAAGATAATTTTAAAATAAGAAAGTGATGGCATTCTTACTTAGGACTATGAAGCCTAAGGAGTGGAGTAGAAAAAAGAGACTGTACATACTAGAAAAATGAGACCTAAGGTCCCAGATGTTCAAGAAATGAAAGCTCCCTACCCTCAGCCAAAAAAGAAAAAAAAAAAAGCAAAACAAAACAAACAACCAAACAAAAAAAAAACTCTTTAAGTTTCAAACATAAACTTCAAGTATATTAAGGGTTTTCCCAGAACCAGAGTTCTTGACCCAGAAAGAGAATCTTTCATGAGGGAGGAGAGGCAGAGGGAGAAGGAGAGAGAATCTCAGAGTCCTTGCTGAATGTGGAGCCGGACGCAGGGCTTAATCCCATGATCCCAGGATCATGTCCTGAGCCAAAGTCAAGAGTGGGACTCTTAACCAACGGAGCTACCCGGGCACCCCACAAATAAAAATATTTTTAAATAAAAGAATAACATAAATGAATAAAAAACATATCCCTTTATTTCTTAATAAGTGAGAGGAAAAGTAAAACTGAAATCTTGATCCATTAGATAATATATAACTATCTGATTCCTGGGTAAATATATATTTTTCTTGAAATTAATCTGCATCCTAGAAATACACATCATAAATACCCTATACATTTATATCTCAGAAGTTATGTTTGTCTGTGTGTGTGTGTGAGTGTGTGTGTGTGTGTGTGTACACAAGTATGTCAGCAGTATTGGCATACTACTTTCAGAGCTGCCACTCTAAGGATAGGTTGAGTTCATGTTATCACCAACAAAACAACATTTCCTTCAATTATTTTCTGTAAGAAATTGTGATACAACAGACTGAAAGAATCTAGGAGTTAAGATTTATGTTGCAGCTTCTTTTTATCATCTGCTGCTGACATGTTTTTATAATGCAATTACAGCTATCCCTTATGGATCCAGCTACATCACTTCAAGAATGATCTTTTCCTTCGTGTGCACTAATGTGTAACAATTTAGATATATGTTTGTACCTCACAACTTTCACTGAGACACATTTTCTGTTAGTTTGCAGAAAGAAGTTCATATCCCATTCCAATATCCATGGGGGCTTGCCACGCTTTTATTAATTTATTCCTTTCCACTTCCATGACTTTCAGTGAAATATTGTAATACACATAATGTTTGTTGTTATAGTTGTAGTATTTTTTTATTATGTCACAGCAGGGATATGCTATTGGAAGAAATAATTAAATGTAAAGTCATTTGAAGGACTCTACAATTTCTTTAGAACTCAAGTTGGAAAGTAATTCAGAATCCTATCTCCTCAGGCAAGGATGATCTACTTGAATTCCTTGGAAAGGTGAAGGGCCTTTTATTATGATAAATTTTGCAGAGACTAATTTGTGAAAAAGAAGTACATTTTTTCTGACCCTAATTTCTAAAATACCTACAGAGAAAGGTCCCACATTCTAGAAGGTTGTCAATGATGAAATTGGTCATAGATATTTTTATACCATAATGAAAAGAAAAAAATATTTCTGGTTTGTTTAGAGAAAAATAGAAAAATTTAGTATATAAGTTAAAAATGTATAGATATAACATATATCAGAAACACATAGGTGGGGCGCCTGGGTGGCTCAGTGGGTTAAAGCCTCTGCTTTCGGCTCAGGTCATGATCTCAGCGTCCTGGGATTGAGCCCCGCATCGGGCTCTCTGCTCAGCAGGGAGCCTGCTTCCCCCTCTCCCTGTCTCTCTGCCTGCCTCTCTGCCTGCTTGTAATCTCTCTCTCTGTGTCAAATAAATAAAATAAAAAATCTTAAAAAAAATAAAATAAAATACCTAAGCAGGAAATTCATTAAAAAAAAAAAAAGAAAAGAAACACATAGGTCATATATATCACATTCAGTGATGTTGCCTGTAGCTTTGGTGGGCTTCATGAGTATAATTCTGAAAATAAAACAAAAACATCTATTATCATGAAACAAACAAGTCAATGCTACAAATTAGAAGATAATATTAGAATACTTCTTTTAATAATAGGATGCTCATATTGGTAGAGGACTGTCATGAATCTTTTACATACATGAGTATAGTATATTTGAGAAGTGAATTCAAATCTTCAGAACTATATTAATTAAATGTAAAATATCCCGAGTTGTTTAGGTGATCTGTGGTAAAGGTTTGGGAATGTCAAATTGTCTCTGAATAAATCAACAATGTAAATAATTTTAGCTGAAAATGTTCTCTTCAGTTAAACATCATCTCACCTTCAAACCTATAGTCATCCAGTTTCCTACGTTCATAACACCCCTCTCTTCTTGCCTTTTTACTGCTTCTAAAGTATGTGTTCTTCTTTTTATATTGCAGTATTCCTGCAGACTTCTCTTCTTTTCCAAACATTTACTTTCTCAATACACTAATAAGTCTAAGAAACAGCTCCAAATGTTTACTTCCATAAGGTTGATAGAACGAACAGTTAGGGTTCTAGTATTTTGGAAAGACTTCAAGTCTTTTCAAGCCAAAACACACATACGTATATTTATGTGTTGAAATCAGCCCATATGTATGAAAAACATATTTTGCTTTTGCCATTTAGTAAACCTAATTACAAATAAATATGATTTACATATCTTCCTGATGTACATGTGATAAAGTAAATATCTAATTTTATGGAAAGTGATATTAATTAATGTACTTTTTCATATTAACAAATATGAGGATAATAGTTATTCCCCAACAACTTGGGAAATAACATTTCTCACAGAGTTAAAGTACTCTCACATCAGCACATAATGGTAAGATTCAAAATGTATTACACTGAAGGATTTTCTAACTATATTTGGTAGCATTCTTTTTTTCCACATTTAGCTGTATATGGTAATATTTTTAATAACCAAGAAACAATCAACTAAAGCTTGTGGCTAGTGGAACATTCATGGAGGAAAATTTAGCAATGTTTTCAGCAAATTGAATTTTTGCAAGATATGAAAAATAAAAATACTAAACAAGAATAGACTCATATAATAAAACAAAGTTACTATAATGTAGTACAAATAAAGATCCACTTTCATCTATATAATTTATCAGCAAAAGCTCTGTGAACATTTACACCATCTAAAATCTCATTATATAAATCATTAGAAATTTTAAAGCATTCTGTTACTTATATTCAAGTTTAATTAAGAAAGGCTGACATGATACATTTTCTCATTTACAAGTATTTCAAAGTACTCATGTGATGTATTTAGTTTCTAACTCATGAGCCTTCCCTGTTTCATAGTTTACATATTGACATCCATTTTATTTTATTTCCGTATGTAAATTTCAACTTATTCCCTATTATAACCAATTTTTTTACTTAAGTATTGCTATAATCATGTTGCCACAAAGTCCAAAATGTTAAAAGCAAAATCTTATTTCATAGGTTTTTTTTAACTAAATTTTTCTTCACAGTTACTCAAGTATTTTTTGCCTGAAAATTTATCCTAAGGCAGAAAATAAATAAATGCCATATAATTTAATAAGCTCCACACCATGTTTTCATTATGTGTATGTGAAAAAGATAAGTAACAACTAATAGCACACGTGTGTGGGGGATGAACATGTACACACACACACAAACATATAGATACATGTATATTTTCTTTTCCATAACAGGAACTGGTTCATACTTGTTTTCTAGCTCAGTCTCTTTTATAAAAAAAATAATGCACATTTAGACAGAACACACAAGGCAATGGATTGTAACAGTTGTCATGGATTTTAGAGCTGGACTGCTTAGGTTAACATTTCAGCTTTGTAGGCACCATGTAACTTTTGGATGTTAATTAAACTCTGTGTGCCTTAATTTCACCATTAGTGAAAAGTGACAACAGCATCCATTACACAGGAGTAAGGGAAGAATTAAATGTGTTAATTCATATAAAGTGCTTAGAACATTGTCTGGCTTATAGGAAGTTCTCAAAAAATTCTTGCTTATAAATAGAGCTGAAATATTTAGTATTAGTTATACAATCAGCTCTGTCCTAGCAATTCTTGTTTTTCCAAGAAACATTAAATTACCTAAAACACTTTATAAACACAATCGATTCAAATAAAAAAGTTGAGTCTCGAGAGCTTCAGATTCACAATAATTAAATTATTTCTACCAAAAACTTCAATAATCAAAATTTGCATATGGCTGTAATTGAATATGGATAAAACCTGAGCCAAATAAATCCAATATTTTGTTGAATGTTTGCATGAGAGAAAATGAGTTTCTTTTCTCACCATCATGATTATGTTGATCAAGAGCATAGTTCTTAAGCATTTTAAATACCTTATCATTTTATCACCCTTGCTATAATGAAAGTCTCAAACCTCTCAAATAAGATAGTGTACTGATTTAAAATAAATTCTTCAGCAAGTAAATTTCTATGTGCTTTAACTACCTCACTGGCACAATGGGAGTGATAACAATAGGTATTGCTTAACGTTATGGGGAGGAATTAATGAACTAATGAAAGGTGAATTCTTTACCAGAGCTTATAGCAAATACGAAGCACATAATAAATGTAAATGGGTATTATTATTACCAATAACAACTGAATATATTTCCTATTTATATGAGAATATTATACCCTAAATATTAAAACTCCGCTAGAGGTAAAATGCCTAAATAATCAGCAGGCAAGGAAAGGATATTTTCCTAAAAATGTAACTCACTGGCTATATTGATCAACTTTGTAAGGCTGGTTTCTTATTAAAACTTTACCCTTCTTTAACCAACAGATTATTTGAATTATATATAGATTATGTATGGATTTGAATCTTTCACTGGCTTTTTCTGATGTACTAAGAAATGAAAATAATTTGATGACAAAAATTATTTTTAAAATGTGTCTGAGAAAAAGAAGAAAAAAAAGGTAAAAAAAAAAAAAATCATGGGCTTTGTACCCAAAGGGAGGCAGTCATGCTTATGCCATCATATAGCAAGTAATTTTAGGTGAATTTCTTAAACACCATGTACCTCAGTCTCCTCATCAGTAAAATGAAATACAAAAGGCAGTCAAAGTATTTTGAGACCCACACCACAGTAGCCTTAGCAATCTTTAAAATCACTGTAATGACAGGGCAACTGAGGTATTATTCTAAATGTCTGCTAAATCTCACCAGAACTTACATTCTTCTAGAGTCCTGTGGTATCCAATTAACAGTGACAGAAATTATGTTCATAATCTCCTTTGTTCTTTTCCATATGAATTTAAGCTATACTTTAGTTGATTACTACAGTGTTTTTATAGTATATAGATAAAAAGAAAATTTTATCTCTCCTTTTCCTAAAATTATCTTTCTGTCCTTGGTGATATCTTCTAAATATTTTCCACAAGATGTCAAGTTCTAACAGACTCACCATATAGTGGAAAAGTATCTAAGAAACTGGAGATGGGGAAATAACTAATGTGATCATTCACTATAAGTGAAAAAAAAAGTGATTCTTAGATTTTATAAATCAAATGAGCATAGGGGATACAGTCAATAATATTCTAATGACTTTGTAAGGTGACAGATGGTAAGTACACTTATCGCGGTGAGCATTTCATAACATATAATTGTTGAATCACCTTGTACATCTGAAGCTAATACAATATTGTGTGTCAACTATACTTCAATAAAAATAATAATTCACTCATGAAGAAAAACAGATGAATTTAAAACAGAGTATTATGCAATGTAAAAACAATGAAGACAAAACATAACTAATGTTCAGTCATACGTAGAAATGAAAAAAAAATCTGTTAAAACATCAATTTTCCTACCCTTTTGTCTCATGACCTCTTTAACTATTAGTATAACTAAGATTCTTAAAGACTATCGGTTTATGTGAGTTGTATTATTATGCACCATGTTAGAAGTTAAAACTGAGAAATTCTTAAAAGTACGTTATTGCTACTGTCTTGATCTCTGCAAAGATAGCATCAGATTTACCTACCACTGCTTTTGCACAATCAGTGGCTATGTCTAATACAATGAAAAAGGCAAATAACAAGTTAGAATTGTTGAGAAAATAGTTTTGACCTTGCAGAATCCCCGGAAAGAACTCAGGAATTCCAAATTTCCATGAACCACACTTTGAGAATGGCTGCATGAAGGTTTAATATTCCCCAAATTCTGGAAGACACAGCCAACACAATTCCCTTTAGCTTTTATCATAACCTATCCTGAAATATTTTAATCACTTACTAAATTCTTAAGTTTCAAAGCACACATATATAACATAATTTCATTCAAATTTAAATGAATAGCAAGAAGTACTAGCAACCATTTTAGTAGGACATTATCAATATATATTCTCAGAATTAAAATGGGCTGAAATATTAACAAAGAGGTAAGTGTCTTCCAGACAGGAAATTCCCAGCTTCTCCATATTCTCTACATTGCTGATTTGATAATGGGAATTATCTTCCTTCCTTCCTTCATTTCCCTTTTTTTTCTTAATTAACATGCACACAAAGAGTAATTCTTAAAGCAATGAGTTATATATTATAGTTTCTACACCCATCTGTTCTTTTTACTGCATAGAACATGCATTCAATGGAAAACTCCCGGATATGAGGGATTATTTTTTATCTAATTCATAAGAGAAACGCAAGATATAATAATTCCGTTAAAGGAACAAAGAAGAATACTCAAATTGAAAAACTCATGTATATACACACAGTTATTGCAGAACATTTACTCAGTTATGTACACACAGAAACTGCCACTGACATTTCTTCTTCGACTGCTATTGTAAGCATTCTTAACTTCACCGGAATTGAATACAACAAAAACCAAGATCATTTTGTAAGCTGTAAAATCCCCAGCAGTGGTACTGATACAAACTGAAATATAACTTTTTCAGAAGGGTGAGAAACAACTTTCTTTCTTCCTTCTCCCCTTCCTCACTCACTCCTCCACTCTCTTTTTTTCCATGTTCCCATTGTGACTAAGGACATATGACAATGTAACCTTGCTAAAATGCTGGTAGAAGATTAAAAGTAAAACTCAGATCACTTATTTAAGTAGAAAAAAAATCCTACTTTAAGTATTTAACATCTCTACTTGACAGTTAAATGTCTAGATTATGATTCTTTGATTCCAAAAGATTTCAAAATGCAAGAAACATATTTATATCCATGCTTCCAGAAATAACTGCTATTTCTTTGATAGTGTCCCCACTGAAATGCCCCCTAAATCTAACTTGATTTTAAATATTCACTTTTTAGCTTAAAACACAATGTATGAAGAACAGACACGTAGACAGAAAATGGATTAGTCATTGTGTGGTGTGGGAAAGAGACGGGGGTTATCAGTAATAGGTGTCAGAATCTTAATGTGGTGATGGAAATATTCTAAAACTGATTTATGGTGATGTTGTATCACTTGGTAAACGGGCAAATTTACTTAAAATATCATTATATACTTCAAATCAATGGATTATATGGTATATAAAAATGTTTCAAAAGTGTTATATATAAAAATAAACACAATGAATGAGAGAAGCCAGACACCAAAAAGCATATGCTATATGAATTCATATTTTTAAATTATAAAATGGGCAAAACTGATTTGAGGTATTAGAAGCTCAATAGCAGCAAAACATGTGGCAAGGGGCAGACTATGGCTGGTACAAAGTATGAAGGAGTACATTTGAGATGCTGTTAACATTCTATGTCTTTATCTGGTTGTTAGTTGGATGAGCTTGGTTTGTGAAAATTCACTGAGTTGTATATATTTATGATATGTACAATTTTCCATATGTATATTATACCCCAATAAATGTACACTATATACACATACATATATACCTGTTCACAAATGCCTTTTCAATTTGAACAATATAAGCAATTATACATAAAGTAATACTGTTATACCACATATTTAAAATATGTGTCCAAAAATGGCATGAGGAAGTCATATGATTATCAAACTTCCCACATTTAGATGGAGTTTTTGTCCAACTACTAAGAAGAACTCCAACAGGACTTTGTATTGACAATGGGGATAGCATGAAGCTAGTTTATCATCAAATTATCAAGGTTTCTTAAGAGCATATGAACTCAGTCTTGGGATGTTGGTGGAGGCTGGCCTCAGGAAGTGGCACATTTCAGAGGCTTTGGAGAGACTAAATAGTGCAGAGCAGGCACCAATAAGCTTTTGAGGCCATGGCAGAATAGGTTGGGTAAGGGGTCATTGAAGGGAAGCTATCTCCTCATGCTCTTTTTGGTGCCTCAAATACTTAATATATATTATTTATCTAATATCACTTTGGTCTCTCTTGGTTCCACCAGTGCTGCCATCCTTCAAGGACCAGCTTCACCTTCCCTCTCCAATGAACACTCTTTAATATTACCTGGCCAAAAGAGTTTTCCTCCTTTTTTTCAGCTCCTCAATAAACATAAATGAGATAAAAATAAAATACTGAACAAATAATCTAGCTGTTTGGTTTTTATCTGCCAAAAAGCTATAGGTGTGTGGGCAGGAACCATGCCTTGCTTATTCATCCACCAAACTCCAAAGTTGTCACGGAGCACTGCATATTGCAGAATTTCAAGTGTTGGTGGAGTTAAAAATGGAAATATTTCCATTAATAGCCGAAGATAACATGAAACCTCAGCTGCATTCGAAATGTAAAATTCCTGCAGTTGTCAGTTGCCAACAGTCATTTTTCACATTTAGGTTCTAAAGCTATATGTACCATTTTTTAAATCTCTGAAGTATGTAAATGTAAAAAAGAAAGAAATAAAAATCATTCAGATAATAGAATTAAGAAGGATTTTAAGTGGCATGACACCATTGGAGAGCACATTTACTTACTTATTTACACATCATTAAATATCAGAAGTTAGTTTTAGGTAAAATCAACAGAAAGTCTGCCCTCTAAAAGCCTACAGTTTACTTTAGACAAGGCATCTCTGGGGTGTGATAATACAGGTTCGCTAATGTTTAGCTGCAATGAAGAAGGATGCAGATGATAACAAGTGAGGGAGAATAAAGGTTCCGAAAAGGATAAGGAAATATGTTCTGACATTTAATAAGTCTTCTAATAGGATAATGAAAGAAGAGGAAAAGCACAAAACTTTCAGAGGGGATGAGGGCAAAATGGCGAAAGAACATACTTGGATTTGAGAACATGAGAACATGAGGTGTCATCTGCAAGACAGCGAGGAGTCTGGAACCTCTAGAGAAGATTTCAAAGTTCTACTGGGGTAAAACATGGACATCAAGAGCCGTAACCTTTTGATGCAAGCCCCCAGTTTTTCACACATAACTAACATTTTATTATACAATGTTATTTATGTATTTGTTCAATGTGTATTCAAATAGCTACATGAATACTATTTCATGTTTGTCCTTGCCTGAGACATCTGTCTAATTTATGAGGCTGAAGCAAGTTACAAAGGCTGTTTAACAAGGTTATACAAGGATACACAAAAACATTTTGTATTTTGTAATATAACCCTCTGATCTAGAGACATGCTTAAAAATGTTTAGACACTGATATATACATATATATATATATCTCCACATATATATATAATGTATTTCTAGAACTTTAAATGAGAGAAAACAGTAACTATCTAAATATCTTTTAGAAAAGTTTCCCCATTATAATTTTAATTCAAATGAATCACTGAAGCTCTCCATATCATTATTATTATGATACATCCATACCATAATTAGGAATTATGAGCATTATTTAATATGCTGTCACCAGCAGGACAGTGAAAGCTCATTAATTATAAAGCACCTGATGCAGACACGGCCATCTCATCTCTTGGGAACTTACAAGATGGAACCTGATTTCTTCTAAGCATTCAAAAGCATTTATTTTGAACAAATGTAAATGTAGTATATTTAGCAGTCCAAATACAACCAAGGAATTTGCCTCCATACAGAATTAACCACAGTTATCTGAGCTGACAATTCTTACTTGAAAAACCACCAGGGGGCTTCCACAAATGATTCACTCAGGGTGCTTAAAGCAATTTTACTCTTCAGATTTGTCACTTTACAGACACATCCCATATAATTGAGCAGCTTGAGAGGATCCATTGTAACTATTTTTTGCAATAATTATAAGATTAAGGGCTTATTTTGGGAGCCATTAATAATATCAATAAAAGGATTAAAACAATTTCAATGAAAATCATAAAGAGATCAAAGAGCTACTGAAGTTAATGCTTCTGCTACATTTAAAATGAAAAGCTAATCACAGAAAAGCAGAATTTCCTCAACCCACACCTTGAATGGATTCAAAGGATCCATTTTTTGATTGTTGGTCTGACAGAAATAAATAAAATAACAGTTTAGTCATAGTGCCCATTCATACTCCACATGGAAAACCACTCAGGACAGACACCATTTTAACACCTGCACATGATGAAGTAATTAGATTTCTTTTAGGCATAACATCAGAGAATTTAACCATAGTTGGAGGCATGTCAAATGTATAACAAGAAGAGACACAAAATGAGATATAACAATGAAAGAGACACACAAGAACTGAATGCAACCAAACTTCTATCAAATGGAATTCCCAATTTAAAAATCTTATTTTTCATTCATATTTTAATTAATAATAATTAAAAGAAATATTAATATTACTCATAGTCACCTTAGCATGAGTTAACATTTTAGAAATAAACAAACAAAAGCCCTCAGAATTGCTCAGAGAGACCATTATCCTTCAAGTATACTTCAGATGTTTTGATCATCAAAAACCGGGCATGTTATAATTTCTATTAACAATTTATACAACAGTAATTTATAAAAAATAAGATACTATCAATTTATTAATCACACATAAAAATACATACCAGAATTCTAAGCATCAGAATTTTAGACAAAAAGCTAAAAATAATTCAGGCTTTCTCAAGCACAAGAAAGATAAGCCTTGAGAACTATTGTTTTTCCTTTCATATATCTGAATTTGTTTATTTTAACATATGCTAAGATTTCCCCTATATTTTAAGAACTCCTTAAATAATAGAAGAAAATAAGTGGCTAAATAGAAATCCTATTGAAACAATTAATTCATTAATAATTAATTTACTGATTATTTTAAAATTACTTTGTGAGCATGTAGTCAGAAAGTATGAAGGCTTATAGTAAATGACTTCACTAATTTCTGAGAAATCACAGTAATACTGAACAAATATTTAAGAAATCATAGTAACACTTAAAAAATTTAGCCAATTTATCAAGAAATTTTAGAATAATTTGAACCTTCTATTGTATGGATTCCCATTGACCAGTTTTGTTAGAATTGAAGACCTTCTTTTCCTTATCCAGTGATATATATATGATACCTTAATTTACATTATTTGAATATGGTAATATTTTGAATAGCTTAAATGAATTACATTATATACCAGATAACAAAGTTAATGGTTTTTTCATTGTTTTTCAAGGCCAAATAATCATTAATCAATAGCCTTTTACTACATTTTGATTAAATGGTTATAAAATTTGCCTATTAACTTTTGTTCTTTTCATACACTGATAGAAAATATTTATTAGCAGTAAAATAATTTTTCTGTAATTTCTGGGGAAAATTACAAAAGTCTATTTTTGAAAACTGTGAAAAATAAATTTAGTTTCTCATCTATTGAGCCCACTTCTAGAGAAGTCAGAGTACATCATGAAACCTAATAATAATCTAATAAATTTTAATAATTTCCAAATGGCATTTGCAATCTCTAATACTAGCATTTTAGTGATATGGGAAACCAGTTTAAAATTGAAAAAGTAGCTCAAATTATTCTAAAATATATAATACTATTTGTGTTCTTAGCTATGCTCAATAGGTCACATGGATTCATGTGGAGAGTTTATACTAAAAGCACAAAATAAAAGAATATTAGAAGTATCATACCTTTGAGACATAATCTTATAGGCATCTGGCAGATAGCATCGGATGTTCTCCATCTGAGCAGGGTCAGAATCACAAATTTTGTCATCAGTCCTCCCATAGTTGGCACTTTCTATCATGATGACATCTGTTCCTGGACAGCGGAGCTCTATGGGGTAGCTCTCACAGGAGAGCTCTCTGCGTACCACAGCCATCGGAATTGGGGCACGGCTGAAAGCTACCAGAAGGAGGAGGAATAAATAGTAAGTAATCTTTATTACATATAAAGGAAAAGTGCATGAGTTTGCTTTTCCAGTGTTTGGGGTAAACTAATACCAAAAAAAACCCCAGTTGCAATTAACGATTTTAACTAAAATAGAATATTTTTCTCTTCAATAAGTTTACAGGATTTTTAAAAATCTAAGAGTAACAGCTATTTCATAAAACCTTATCTAATACAGTTTTCTTATAAATGAAAGAAAAAAAGAACACTCCAGATTTTCTAAAACTCTGGCTGGTATGTGAGGCAAAGTCTATGTAGAAATATTATCCAGTGCATAGAGAAAGATTCTGAGGTAAACCACAGGGGTATTGTCTATGTCTTGTTTTATTTTGCTTTATGGAAACTATTACCAAAAATTGCATTTTTTAAAGATTTTATTTATGTATTTGACATAGAGAGAGACAGAGAGAGCACAAGCAGGGGGAACAGCAGAAGGGCAGGGAGATGCAGGCTCCCCACTGAGTGGAGAGCCCAGTGCGGGGCTTGATCCCAAGACACTGGGATCATGACCTGAGCTGAAGGCAGAAGCTTAACCACTGAGCCATCCAGGTGGCTCCAAAAATTGCATTTTTGTTTAGTTTATATAATCTTAAGTATTCCATTTCAATTTTAAAACATGGTTTCATTTTTTAGCAATAATTAACATAGTCAGTATACTTTATAATTTAATTATACTGATAATAAGTGTTCTTTAGGAAAACAAAGATTTATATGGAGATAAATAAAACTTTCCTTCGACTCTCTCCACACACTTTCCCCGCACTGTCAAGAGAACCAGTTAGCGGGCGCCTGGGTGGCTCAGTGGTTTAAAGCCTCTGCCTTCGGCTCAGGTCATGATCTCAGGGTCCTGGGATCGGGATGGAGGCCCGCCTTGGGCTCTCTGCTCAGCAGGGAGCCTGCTTCCTCCTCTCTCTCTGCCTTCCTCTCTGCCTACTTGTGATCTCTCTCTTTGTGTCAAATAAACAAATAAAATCTTAAAAAAAAAAAAAAGATAACCAGTTAGCATTGTGGTGACCCTCCTACCAGAATTTTCTACAGAAAAACAAATAGATATTATATGTCTCCTCCTATCCTTCTTTATATTTTATTCAGGTAGTATTACACTACATATTTTGCTTGATATCTTGATTTATTTTAGTTATTATTTTAATGAACATCTCTTTTCATTTCTGCATTGTAGTCCTCATTTTTAATGGCTGCCTTTTATATACCTATAATGTTATGTTGACGAGCATATGGTAATGTCCATGTGTTTTTGTCATAATACTGTAAGGAAGTATAAATATATTTGTGTACCATAGCTAAAATATTTTAGAAAAATACAATTATCCAAATATATTTATGGTATATTTTTGTAAGTGAAATTGATGGACCAAAGGGGAAATATATTTCAAGCTTGGCAAAAATCAAGAACTAGATACCCAAAAAACTTAATAAACATGTACAGTTCTACCCCTAGCACTTTTCATTTCAAAACAACATATTACCAATTGCTTTAAATTTTGCCAATGTAGTAGACAAATAACGGTATAATATCCTCTTTACAAATTTTTCCATATTCTATTTACACAGTGGAATATATTTTCATGTTTATCTACTTTTCACATTCCTTTTATTTATGAATTGCTTGCTTACATTTATACATGGTTTTCTATCATAAAACTTCTTTGTTTAACAAGAAAATTTTAAAAAATTGGTCCTTTTTATTTGTGGAAAAAATGTTCTTTTAGTTTGTTGATTTTAGATGTTTGCTGAACACATATATCTCATTTTTACCCAGGGAATTACCCATCTTTTCATGTCAAGTTTATGTTGCCCACTCCAAGACTGTGAACATAATCAGTATATTATTGGAGAAAGTCAAATGTTTAATTGTAAAAACTCAAGTTTTCTTTTAAAAGCGTATAATTAAAATTCTATATTAAGTGTTTACCAATCATCTCTAAGTTGATTTCCACATAACAGAAATAATTATAGAGATACATATATAATAGCTATAAATGTGTATTAATATTTTATTAATTCACTAATGTGTACATATATAAAAATATGTATTTAAATAAATATATGCAACTTTCCTTGTGACTTTTTTACAAAGCATGAAATGTGAAAATAAAAGAAGGGAGGACAGAAACAATGAAATGAAAATAGAGTGGAGGTAGAGAAAGAAGTTTTATTGCTATAAATATTTTCACTTGAAACTTAAAATAAATATTGATTGGGGGGGTGCCTGGGTGGCTCAGTTGGTTAAGCATCTGCCCTGGTCTTGGGTCATGATCCCGGAGTGCTGGAATTGAGCCCCACATCTGGTCTCTGCTCAGCGGGGAGTCTGTTACTCCCTCTCCCTCCTTCCCTACTCATGCTTGTGCTCTCTCGCTCACATTCTCTCTCAAATAAATAAATTACCTTCAAAAAAATATTTTGATTTGGTTTGTGAAACCATACAATTATTTCAAAATTGAGAATGACATTAGTTTTTACCTCATTTCTATAATGTTTCAGAAAAGCTACAACTGTACCACACACTGCATGCATAAATTCTGAGTGGGTCTCTGAGAGTTCTCAAACACCACATACAAGTAATTCCATTCTGGTTGTTAGTCAATATTTTCTTTTCTCTGTCTCTGTCTCTGTCTCTCTCTGTCTCTCTGTCTCTCTCTGTCTCACACACACACACACACACACACACACACACACACACAGAAGAATGTAGCACGTCCATAGTATTCATCAGAGAGTTAACATAATTACAGGCTACTTGTAACATTATTTTTAGTTTGCTCTTGAGTCAACATTTTGACAGGGTATTCCCACAATAGAGAGACACTGAGTTTCTGACCTATATATTTCTATTTTTCCTAAAATAAAATAAAATAGCCTTGTTTATCTATCATTCTGGAATTTAATATTTGTTTAAACATGACATCCTTTTTAATAATGAGGTTTCTAAAAAAAGTGAGATTTTAGTTTTCAAGGATAAAGACATTTTCATTAATTAAATTAAATATTTAGTATTTTAAATAATGGAATCATTGAATAATAAAAATATTCCAATTTGGGGATCCAGTTCCATGACCCAGGTATGGTATCATAGAGGTTGTTTTTGTTTCTTTGGTTTTTATTTTTGCTTTTAATAAAAGGTTTTTGAAATCAGAATTTTCCAGGAAATTTTTAGCATTTGCTAAAAGGCAATTTGTTTCTTAACTTTGGTACAACTATTTTAAAAATAACATTGAAACTGCTTCCAAACATTGAATTGATCTGGCTATATTTTAACTTAAACAATTAAGTTAAATTAAGTTAAAAAAAAACAAGTTAATTTAACAAGGAAACAAAACAAATAAGCAAATCGTACAGTTAAAGCATTTGTTTGACTAAGTGGACAATTTGGTTAATTAAATGCATCAGTCAATTTTTGTCAAAACGTGTACACAGAGAAAGCTTTATTCTGGTTCTTAACTGTCAAAAATATGATTTAGAACCAGACATTAGACAGTTGCAAAGCCAACTAAAATGTGGAGGCCAAAATTTTCCATGTATTTCTTTTGACCCTGTAAGAATTACACAAAAGTTATGTATGTGGCAATTTTTACAGAGAGCCTGAGTTGATTTGTGGATGCTTTCTTCCATTTAACATATAATTGCATTTGTATCAGTAACCCAGTGATAAATTGCACTCCTAAATGATGGATGTTTTGTTTAAAGGAATGTATTACTGGAAACTGTAACATTATCTAATTAGCTATTTAAATTACTTTTAATTATATTGCTAAATGCTTTAATCAGCAACCAAAGTCCAATGGAAAGAAATATGCTTAAAAGTTTTTTTTTTGTTTTTTAACCATTCAGTTATCGTGCTAACAATGGAGAAATTTTGCTTAGTAGAGAAAAAGACTAAGACATGGGAAATGTTAAAAATTCAAATGCAGGATAGTCCATACAATTGTCTATTACATATTGTATTAAGGTAATATTGCCTTGGGCTTTGGGAAATGGTTGTGGGAAAATAATTTGGGGCAAGGAAGGCATATTCTTGAACTCCTTCTCACTTTTAATCCATGGGTTAATCTGTTATACCAAAGAACAGAGTATCATCATTAGATGTGTAATAGGTATTGGCTGAATAAATGGGAAAAACTTCAGATGTAAAATCTGGTAACTGGGTCGGATGCTGTACTAGGGAACTACCCCCTGACCATGGGACTGAGGAGGCTTGGATGAAAGCTCCTCTACTAAAAGATACTAAAGATAGCTTAGAACCTCAGCAAATGTCCCAGGTCCATGGCAAGCACGCACCTAATGAAAAGTGCTCCTGACAAGGGATAAAGTAAAACAAGAAAAAGCTCCCTGTTCTTGCTCACTTGTTTCAGCACAAATCACTTTCACGTTTTCTTTTCTGAGGCCTCATCCACTTTGTTGTTAAAACCTCTTCTTTACCTTTTTCAAGCTCTCTCTTCTACTGTTAAGCCTTCTGGGTGACATTTGATTCAAAATGCCTTAAGTAATTGGTGAATTGTGGATGATGATAATAACATCTAGGAATGGGAGGTGGGGGTGGAGACAGAAGCTAAAAACTGGTGACCAGACACAAGTCACATGATTCTTTGCGGACCCCAAGTACCAGGCTCAGAGACTTGCTAGGATATCCCTACGGCATTGGAGCAGAGCTTTCAAAGAAGGAAGTGGTGGTTGAGACATAGGATTTTAAGACAAAGGCTATCAATAAGAATAACAATAAACATAGACACAGAGGCAAGCAAGCTACATTCAGTGGGTTGAGTGCATAGCACAGTATAATTTATTACATTTTAAACATGTTGAATATAAGGAGTCAGGATAACATTCAAAAATGTTCAACTGTTGGGGCACCTGGGTGGCCCAGCCAGTTAAGCTTGGAACCCCTGGTTTGGGCTCAGGTCGTGATCTCAGGGTGATGACATGGAGCCCTGAATGCACCTCCACGCTCTGCATAGAGTCTGCTGGAGATTCTCTCTCTCCCTCTGCCTCTGCCCCTCTGACTTATGCCTGTGCGCGCGCTCCCTCTCTCCCCTGCCCGATTCTTAAACCCCCGCCTCTCTCATATAAATAAATAAATCTTCAGCTCTCAGTTGGATTCAGGAGTAGAATAGACTAAAACCATGGGAAGGACATGAAGTAGTGCAGGGAGTATCTATAGAGAGGAGAATGAATGCAGAAGCTGGAATATCAGTGGCCACTGAAGAAATGTTGGAGAAGCACGCTGCTGAGGCACACAAAGAGGGGCTCTGTGTATCTTTTCAAGGAAGAATTTGATTAAATGGACTAACCTGCTTACCATGTAGCACTGCTTACCCACTGCTTTGAGGATAAAGAAACTTGGTTACAGGACAGATGAATCAAGCGTGTGTGTGCATGCACACGTGTACACATGCACCTATCTCCTTGGGCCAAGCCTTCAACGCCCTGTTCAAATCTAATTTTTCCATGAATTATTCCACATACTCAAAAATCCAGTAAAAAAATAAAGCTTGTAGCCTAATCTCCATTTAGCAGAGACTGAGAGCTTCAGCCTGCTCCATATATTTGTTTGCTGTGAATACAAAAATAATAGCAAAATATCTTACATTTCTGTTTATTTTCCATTCCCTTACCTTTGTACTTTAACCCAAATCCTGTGCATTTAAGTAAAACTAAATCTACTAAAGAATTTTTTTTTTAAAGAATGGATAAGGGAATGTAAAACAGAAGGCCACTTTTAGCAGTAAGGACAAAATGATCACTTTAAATGAATAGTGATGTGGAACATATTTGATCTATATTTAGGAACAAAAAAAATTGCATGATTTGGTGATTGGCTGAAAATGAAGGGGCAAAAATAAGCATAAGCAACTGGCTAGATTATAGTGTCATGAAAAAAATCTGGTAGGACGTTGAATACAGGTTAATGACTCAGAAAAGAGGTCTTTATAAATTTGGGAATTGTAAGGTAGTATCTAGAACTAGAGCAGTAAATAAAATAGTAGGTAAGTAGATAAGATAACCTAGGGAGGGAGTATAGATTTTATTAAAGAGCTCCATATGGCAGTTTTCAAGTATGCTCACAATTCTTTGTAACTCCTCCATTTTTATTCACTTTCCCCTTGAACGTGGGCTTTACTTATGTACTCACTTCTAATGGACATAATGTGATAGTAATGAGTGTGTGTGATTTCCAAGTGTTTTTCATTAACAAGACATTGCAGCTTCAGCATCTCTCTTGATAACTCATTCTGTGCAAAGCCAACCCCCAGAGAACACTGGGGCAGCCCAATGGAGATATCCAGGTAAAGAACTGAGCCCTCGGGCGCCTGGGTGGCTCAGTGGGTTAAAGCCTCTGCTTTCGGCTCAGGTCATGATCTCAGGGTCCTGGGATCGAGGCCCACATCGGGCTCTCTGCTCAGCAGGGAGCCTGCTTCCCCCTCTCTCTCTGCCTGCCTCTCTGCCTCCTTGTGATCTCTCTCCCGCTGTGAAATAAATAAATAAAATCTTAAAAAAAAAAAAAAAGAACTGAGCCCTCTTCTGACAGACAAGTAAGGCAGGCAAGTAAGGAACCTTGGCGGCTGATGCTCCAAACACAGAAAGCCTTCCACTGAGTAAGTACAAATTTGTGAGAGACCATGAGCAAAAATACCATAAATGACCCACACAGATAGTCTAATATTACCATTCCTTTGCTCAAATATCACTTAAGCCACCAGATTTCATACATACATAATATGTATATATATAATATATCATTTAATTTATATGTAAATATATACAAATATACACAGTCTTTAGCACTGAAAAATGATCACCAATAGATGCTAAAAACATTTTTTTCTGCATACAAATAATCATAAGAGGAAAAAAAAAGGCTTTTTTGAAAACTTTAAAATGAAAAGGAAAGAGATCTGTTTTTTTATAAAAAAGAAGTAAAACTATTTGCAAATGAAGGCCGACGATTTTAAAGCCATTTCTTAATTATAGAGAGGGACACAACTATCTGGAAGTGGGCTAATTTCTACTTATTGCTAATGACTTTAAAAAATACTTCATTATTTAAATGCTGCCAAAAAGCATATATTCCCAATTTTAAGTTTCAACAGAGCCTATGACATAATTTTCTTAAATATGTGTATTTTCTCTGTGTCATTTTACATGCCAGCACACTTATCCAAGTTTTAAAAAATGTGCTCTGAAAATCGAGTCCAAAATATTTGGCAGCAAAAATAACATTTAAGACCTAATGAAATATCAACTTATCATCTACTTTCTTTAAAAGTATATCTGCTACCAGTAAGCCTCTAATACACTGAATTTCAACATCTCTATTTCAGCAAAAATTACAAATTATTTAAATATTATAGTATTTAGGGGCACCTAGGTGGCTCAGTGGGTTAAAGCCTCTGCCTTCAGCTCAGGTCATGATCTCAGGGTCCTGAGATCGAGCCCTGCATTGGGCTTCCTGCTCAGTAGGGAGTCTGCTTCCCCCTCTCTCTCTGCCTGCCTCTCTGCCTACTTGTGATCTCTCTCTCTCTGTCAAATAAATGAAATAAAATCTTAAAAAAAAATTATAGTATTTAATAAAGTCTAACACAGTGACAAATAAAACTGATACCCTAAAGGAATAACCAAAGGCAATTATCTTCTGAAGGCAAAAAACAAAATAAAACAAACCGAAAAAATAAATAAATAAATAAACCTCAAAAATACAAAATTTAAAATTTCTGAAATTATAGGAAAAAAGTACTAATGAGTAGAATATCATAAAACAGTTAATGCTAAGCTATCCTTTTGACTTATGGAGCTTCAGCATGAAGGTAACATTAATCTTACTTTTTGAAGTTATCTATATAAAAATGGTGACCTTCAAGGGAAATTGTTCACTCAGAGAATGTATAAAAAATGGAGCAAGTATTTGAATAAATGAATTTCTATTTGTTATAACTTTTCAACATTCAGTAAAATTTTATTCTACACTATCAATGATATTCATGAGGGATAAAATTTCGAAAACTGTGTTAAATTTCACATATCACAATTATCTGGCTCTTTTTCTATATGTCAAAAACTCAATCCTGGTCGTTCAAAATATTCTTAAGAGTCCAATTTATAATTTCAAGATAAACAAAAATTCAGTAAATACAATTATAAAATCAAAGAAATAAAGAAGATGTGCTAATGTAATTTTCAATATATATTGATCACCTATAGTGTGGCCGTTGGGAGTTATTAAACATAAGCCATGGATGTTTGAATTTTCCCTCCACAATGGGGATTATCTCAGACCTAGGAGTGGTTCTATTCAGAATGGGATTCCAAAATCTGGCAGAAGGAGCTTCAAAGTTATCACATAAAATCAAGAAGATGGTAAAAATTCATGCGTGTGATGGTCAATTTTATGTGTCAACTTGACTGAGTAAGGGATGCCCAGTAACTGGTAAAATATTATTTCTGGGTATGTCTATGAGGGTGTCTCTGGAAAAGAGCATTTGATTCAGAACACTAAGAAAGAAGATCACCTTCACAAATTTACGTGGGTATCATCCAATCATTTGAGGGTTCAAATAGAACAAAAAGGCAGAAGAAGTATGAATCTGCTCTGTGCTTGAACTGGTATATCCACCTTCTGTAGCCCTCTGACATTGGTGCTTCTGGTTCTCAAGATGTTAGACGTGGAATGGGACTGACACCAGTGGCTCTCCAGACCTCAGGCCTCTGAATTCAGACCGAGACTTACACCACTGCGGATTATTAGGCCTTTGAGTTGGGACTGGAACTATGTCAATGACTTTTCTGAGCCTCCAGATTGCAAACATCTGGGCCTCCTGATTGAACTTTTCAGTCTCCATAATTACATGAGTCAATCTCTCATAATAAATCTTTCTCTGTTAATAAACAAATATAACTTTTTACATATATGTAAATATATATATGGCCTTATATATGGATCCATATGTATATCCTAGATACATGGATAATTGTGATACATAAAATTTGATAGTTTTAGAAACTTTATTCCTCATCAATATAGTTCAACAACAATCTGGAAAACACTGATTAATAATGTGAGTGTGGCAAAGTCCCAAAAACCAAGAGATGGTATCCATCATTACTAAAAACAAGCAGTTATAGGACACTGACAAGGAGATCGGAAGAGTAAAAGTCTGCAGCAGGGTAGGGCAGATGGGCTGATGATTCAGAGCAAAAGTACTGAGAATCTTCCTAAGTGTCTCCATGGGACTACACAAGCTTATTGTTAGAGAATGTGCATACTGTGCAAGGCTTAAAACATTATAAAACACAGTGAATTATATAGAAGAACAGATGAAAAAATTATGGAATGATAAACATGTGCTTGGGTGCTTAAAAAGGATTTTTTGAAGGTAGCTAGCTATTAAACATGAAACAATATGTGAATATGGGAGAAAAAATGGTAAAATATTCTAGGCAGAAATTCTAAGCAAAGAAAGTATATTCAGAGCTCTGAGGGAGAATCCCAAAGAAATATCTGCATTTCCATGTTCATTGCAGCATTAATCTCAATAGCCAACAGACAGAAACAATCTACACATTTATTGATGGATAAATGGATAAAGAAGATGTGGCATATATATATATATATATATATATATATATATATATATATATATATACACATAATGAAATATTAGTCATGTGAAAGAAGGAAATCCTGCCATTTATGACAACACGGATGGGTCTTGAGTGTATTGTGCTAAGTGAAATAAGACACGACAGAAAAAAAGACAAATACTGTATGATACTACTTACATGTAGAATCTAAAGAAGCTGAACTCATACAAACAGAGAGGAGAATCGTGGTTGCCAGGAGATGGGGTGAAAAATGGTAGGATGTTGGGCGCCTGGGTGGCTCAGTGGGTTAAAGNAGCCAAGGATGTAGGGCGCCTGGGTGGCTCAGTGGGTTAAAGCCTCTGCCTTCGGCTCAGGTCATGATCTCAGGGTCCTGGGATCGAGGCCTGCATCGGGCTCTCTGCTCAGCAGGGAACCTGCTTCCTCCTCTCTCTCTGCCTGCCTCTCTGCCTACTTGTAATCTCTCTCTGTCATATAAATAAACAAAATCTTAAAAAAAAAGATTAAAAAAATAAATAAAAACAAAATAAAAAAGAAAAATCGTAGGATGTTGGTCAAAGGGAATAAACGTTCAATTATAAGATGAGTAACTTCTGGGGATCTAGTGTACAACAGAGTGATTATAGTTAACAATACTGTATTATATACTTAAAATTTGCTAAGAGACTAGATCTTAAATGTTCTTAGCACAAAAATAAATGGCAATTATGTGAGGTGATGGAGATGTTAACAAACCCTATTGTGGTAATCATTTTACAATGCAAAAGTGCATCAAATCAACACACTGTACACCTTAAACTTTCAAAATATTATATGTTGATTAAATACCAATAAAGCTGGGGGAAAAAAGATATTCACAAGAGAATCAGGAGGAGATGGCAGACAGAACTAAGCAGTAGTCACTAAGCATATTTCAGTTAGAAATATCACTACAATCAGATTCAGAATATAGTCCAAATTATATAGGACATAGATTACAATGTAATATAATAACATAATATTAATAAAATTAATCTTAAAAAGCATTAGCAAATAGGTTATTTGAACAGTGAAAGATAATAGAAAGAAAGATAAAAGAGTCTGAAATTAATGAGGAAGATACTGTGATAAGCTGTTTAAGGCGAGATGATAATGATAATTGCTAACATTTATGAGTGCTTTCCATGTGCTACTGCTTTAAAAGTACCATTTTATTTCAAACCCAAACAATAAAAGCTTGGCAATATTACCATTCCCGTTTAGTATACCAGGAAACTGTAGCTTAGTCAAAAAAGAACAGGAGGCATGAACTAAAAAGTTATGTAGGTAAGATATGCAATGACCCTTCTTGTGTGTCACACAGAGGAAACAAAGGAAGGGGGCTTCTCTTGGGAAATGCATAAGGTATTATTAGACTATCACACTAACAATCAATAATACAATCTTACAGATTGTAATTCCATTTTGACATTAAGTCTGATTCCTGAATATGGAATGTAAGTTAAATATTCCATTTATTATGCCTGGCAAGGTTGTTTTGTTTTTAAATACATAAAATATTATTATTATTCTGACAATTTTAAGAAATTCTTTCTGAAAACTTTGATATTATATCACAAAAATTAATATGAGAATTTTCTATGTGTAAAAATCTATAGCAATAAGATGGAAAATCACTAATTGTAAAATGTGGCATTAATTTTCAAATGTAGTAATTTTATTTATATTGTAGTGTATAAGTATGTAATGTTCTTTATTTCAAATCAACAAATTTAAAGATTATCTTATTCTTATGGTAAAACCAAAAAAACCTATAGTCCTACAGATTCTTTTTTTCTATTTTTCTATTTTATTTTTTACTTATCTACTATTTTATTTTATTTATTTTATTTATTATTTTATTTACTATTTTATTTTTATTACTTTATTTTACTTTATTTTTTACTTTGCCAGAGAGAGAGAGAGAGTGCACAAGCAGAGGGAACAGCTGGCTCCCCACTGAGCAAGGAGCCAGATGTGGGACTTTATCCCAAGACCCTGGGATCATGACCTGAACCGAAGGTAGAGACTTAACTGACTGACCCACCCAGGCATCCCTACAGTACTACAGATTCTAATAGAAGAAACACATGGGAAATTTAGTGAAGGATAAACATAAGTTTTGAATAAACAGTGGTGTAGATTAAAACTAAACAAAATTTAGTTTTGAAGGAAATAAATTGCTAAACAGTGAATAAATGCTCTACTGCACAGCACACATGATTTAGAAATACACAAACAGCACTTACCCACATCCCTTTCCTCCTCCCCACCCCACCTTACACAATATTTACTGGAAAGGATAAAGAGCTTTCAGTAGCTTATCATTTTTGTTTGTTTTATCCTAAAGAGGAGTAATGCTAAGACATTTCTTTCTAACTCATCAGCACAAATCCTCTGCAGAAGAGACCTTGTAATAACCTCTTTGGTAATCTTGAACACCAAAGAAACATACAACAGTGTTTAATCCTTTATCCACAAGCTCTACAACAGCGTTAACATACATACTAACCCAATCAATGTGGGACTGTTAGTATTGATGTAATTCACCTGCAAGTAGAACAATATATGTAGCCATAAAGAGCCTAAACAAATCCATCATCTCCACATTGTTACATTTTCCAACCAAAGTTCCCTCTCTGTTCAACATTCTTCCACTGGAATGTATTTGTTAGGAATATTTGTAAATTGACCATGCTGCTTGCAAAATGAAATGCTTATCCTTTATTTTATTCCAAGTGAAAACCTTTATTAGCAATGTTTTCAATCAAATACATTTTCATTAAGAAGTGGACTAAGTACTAAAAGTAAATCCTGACTTAAAGACTGGGGATCTTTAAATATTTAGTCATATCAGTAAATGAGGAAAGGTACTAACCAACCAAATCCCTCAACCTATGAAAGCCCAGACATTTGCAAAATACTTGAAATGTGAGGTAGGAAGAGTAGCCTGCTAATCTTTTTTTTTTCTTTCCATAAACACTGATGACAATTTTCCATCCAAAACCGAAAAAAATAATTAGAATGAGAAAAAGTCCAGCCAAAATGAAACTATAAACGCTAGGCAAAACAAAAAACAGCACCTATGGATAATTCTGGACACTACCAAAGATCCTCTGAGTGAAAGTGAAATCTGTAGGGCTAGTTCAAAAATGAACTCTCACCTACCACCTCTAGCTTTGAGACAAAGTCACCAGAAGAATTCTGAATACACAGATTTTTATTTTCTTTTTGACAGCAATAAAAAACAATACAAATATTCTGAAAGGCAGAAAAGCAGCTCACACACTTAACATCCTATAGCCTTATAAACTGAATTCCAAACCACATAAAAAAAAATCACAGGAAATAGGTGATAAAATCTAGACCAAGGATTCTTTGTAATTGTTAGAAAATTGTCATGAAATGTCATAGGGCACATAGAGCACTACAGTGTATTTGTCCATCTCAACCACAAAATAAACCAGTGAGGTTTGTAAAACACATTTTCCCAACAACAAAAAAATTTAATAGAAAGTATTTACAGAATTCATTTTCAGGGACACAAGGCAAGCTTATTAAAATCAGTTAAAATCAAAGTTACAATCAATGATCTACCCCAATGCTTCCTCAAATAATTAAACAAATAAATTGTGAAATAGAGTAATTTTCAACATGGTGGTTGAGAAACACATCTTTTGTCATGTTTCAACGATCAATACCAATTCTTCACATCACTTCATTTATTCATTCAACAAATATAAATTTACAAATATAAATTGAAGTGCCAGACATTGGTCCAGGTTGTGGGTACTCAATGGGCAATTAAACATTGATTCATGACCTCATGGAATTTACAATACAGATAGGGGCAAGGGATAAACATTAAAAACAAATGCACAAATAATTAAATAATCCCCCAATAACCATAAGAATTATGATGGGGGAAAAAAAAAACAAACAAAATAGGATACTCAGAGAGAAAATAGCAGTTTCACCAGCTTGAACAACATGCCTACCTCTGGTGTACCCAAGAAAGTTGAGATTGTCCAAAATGATTTTAACACGAGTATTTTTAAAATTACTAAAACATGGGTGCCTGGGTGGCTCAGTGGGTTAAAGCCGCTGTCTTCGGCTCAGGTCATGATCCCAGGGTCCTGGGATCGAGGCCCACATCGGGCTCTCTGCTCGGCAGGGAGCCTGCTTCCTCCTCTCTCCTCTCTCTCTGCCTGCCTCTCTGCCTACTTGTAATCTCTCTCTCTGTGTGTCAAATGAATAAATAAAATCTTTAAAAAAAATAAAAATAAATAAGAAATAAATAAAATAAAATTACTAAAACATAAGTTTAAAATCTTATGATGTTATTGAAAATGAATTATCTCATTAAGTCTTGCTCAAATTTTTTTGAGCAAAAGATTTGTTTTTTTCTTTTTTTTTTCTTTATTTTACATTTGTTCATTATGAGAAATGTACTCTTTAATTCCCATCCCCTATTTTCCCCATCCCTTCACCCTCTTCCCCTCTGGTAACCATCAGTTTGTTCTCTAGAGTTAAGAGTCTGTTTGCTGATTTATTTCTCCATCTCTCTCTCTTTTCTTGTTTGATTTTTGCTTTGCTTTGTTTTTATTTTTTAATTTCACATGTGAGTGAGATCAATATGGTATTCGTTCTTGTCTTATTTTCCTTAGCATTATACTCTCTAACTCTACCCATGTTGATACAAATCATTTACGGCCAAATAATATTCCATCACATATATGTTATATATATCTTATGTATATCATGTATCAAGAAGTGATATAGAGGTGCCTGGATGGCTCAGTCATTAAGCATCTGCCCTCAGCTCAGGTCATGATCCCAGGGTCATGGGATCGAGCCCTTCATCAGGCTCCCTGCTCAGCAGGAAGCCTGCTTCTCCCTCTCTCACTCCTCCTGCTTGTGTTCCCTCTCCTGCTATGTCTCTCTCTGTTGAATAAGTAAATAAAATCTTTTAAAAAAATAAAAACCACCCCTTTAAAAAAAGTGATATATATCATATATCAAGGTGTGTGTGTGTGTGTTTGTATAAATTATCAAGAAGTGATATATGTGTATCACTTCTTTATCCAATTCCATCAATTGATGGACACTTAGGCTACTTCCATAGACTAGCTATTGTAAATAATGCTTCAATAAACATAGGGGTGCATGTATACCTTTGAATTATTGTTTTTGTATATTCTGGGTAAATACCAAATAGTTTGATTCCTGGATTGTAGAGTAGTTCTATTTTTAAAAATTTTTTTTTTAGGAAAAAATACTATTTTCCACAATGACTGCACCAGTTTGCATTCTCATTATTCCTTTCTCTTTATTGTTTGCATATCTATCATTGGTTTTTGATTTGTGGTTACCTTTAGGTTTTTATAACATCTTTTGTATATAGCAATATATATTAAGTTGATGGTTGCTTAAGTTTAAACCCATTCTTTCCTCCTCTCACCTGCAACGTTTTAGGTATATGGTGTCATATTTTACATCCTTTTACTTTATGGATCCCTTGGCTGATTTTTGTAGAAATATTTATTTATACTCCTTTTGTGTTTTTTCACTTTTCATACTCTCTCTTATGGTCTTTCCTTTCCACTCAATAAGTCCCCTTTAATATTTCTTGCAGGGCTTACTTAGTGGTTATGAACTCCTTTAGTTTTTGTTTCTCTGAGAAACTTTTTCTCCTTCTATTCTGAATGACAACCCTGCTGGATAGACTATTCTTGGATGCAAGATTTTTTCCCTTTCAGAACTTTGAATATATCATGCCACTTTCATCTAGCATGAAAAGTTTCTGCTGAAAAATCTGCTGATAACCTTATGTGGTTTCCCTTGTATGTTTCTTGCTCCTTTAATTTCTTTTTTTTTTTTTAATCGCTACATTTTGCCATTTTGATTACCACGTGTCTTGGTGTGAACCTCCTTAGGTAAAATTTTTTTGGAGACCTCTGTGTTTCCTGGATGTGCATATCTATTTCCTTCCCCATATTAGGAAAGTGTTCAGCTATCATGTCTTCAAATGTATATCCTGCCCTCTCTTACCTCTCTCTTCTTCTGAGATCTCTGTGATGTGAATATTATTATGCTTGTTCAAACACTTAGAAGAAGCTGAAAACATATTATTACCAACAGATATTTACTCAAATCAATACGTTGTTGAAGGAGAGAGCAGAAAGGATGATTACATTCACAAATGGCTTTCTACAATTCATATCAAAAAAGGATGAATGAACAAGATGGGATGGGGAGGGAGACAAACCATAAGAGATTCTTAATCTCATGAAACAAACTGAGGGTTGTTGGGGGGTGCCTGGGTTGGGGAGGGTATGTGCTATGGTGAGTGCTGTGAAATGTGTAAGCCTAATGATTCACAGACCTGTACCCCTGGGGCAAATAATACATTATATGTTAATTTAAAAAATGAATGAAGAGATAAGTTGCATTTATTTTCTTACTTCAAAGTACATCACTTTGTAAGAATATCTAAACATAATGAAAAGAATATGCTCATTTGTAACCAGAAGATTTTCAGATCTTTGATTTAATTTACATAGAACTTAATAAATATTCTTGAGAAAATGGCTATAAAAAGATGTATGTAACCTTTAATAAATAATAGAGGAGCTTTTTAATAATATTAATAATAAATTTTACACTGAGGTAGTCTAATATAAATTTGCCACTCTTTCTATTTCTAAAACAGTTTATGTGAGCAAAGTATTTTGTAGATTTTAATAAGTCTCCAAATTATTATTTCAGGATTACCAGGTAAAATGTAAGTCATACTTTTTTTTTTTTTTTTTTAAAGATTTTATTTATTTATTTCACAGCGGGAGAGAGATCACAAGGAGGCAGAGAGGCAGGCAGAGAGAAAGGGGGAAGCAGGCTCCCTGCTGAGCAGAGAGCCTGATGCGGGCCTCGATCCCAGGACCCTGGGATCATGACCTGAGCCGAAAGCAGAGGCTTTAACCCACTGAGCCACCCAGGCGCCCTGTAAGTCATACTTAATGAATCATTTTAATGCCTAGAAATTTGCCTAACTCCAAGAAATAAATCCATCATTCAAAATGCATAAATCTAAAATTATTTAAGTTGACACATCTTCCTGTCAACCATATTGGGTTCACTAAACTGAATTTTAATTCTATCCTGCTAATCAACTATTTTTGTATTCATTTATCACTTGGATATCCTCTACTAAAATTTCAACTTAATTACTGAATTTCTAAATTGATACACTGACAAATATTTATGAATGACAATTGTGTATATTATAGTTACTTCATTTATGCTTATTTTTTAAATATATAGAAAAATTACAAATCAGATATCTACTCACACACATCCATATATACAGTTGTTTTATTAAAATGTGCATTTTTAAGTTATTTTCCTAGTGCTGAGGGTTTAAACTGACAGAGCCACACACTTTCTGTTTTGATTTGAAGTATGCTTTTAAAATGACCAGTTACTTGTAAATGTCCTAGTCATAAAACAGAGGTTAAATGGCAGAGGTGACTTGCCTTAAGAATGAAAATATTGTACTTTAAACAAACAAGTTAAAAAATAACCATAAACATATTTTTCAGTGTTCTTCATTTTTTTTTGTTTGTAAACTCATTTGGCCAATGTTCTGGGGTTTTTTCTCCTACATAAATTTTCAATAAAAAGAGATTTGTGGTTATTAAAAGAATTGACTATCATTCCATAATAAAATAAGAATAATATCTAGTTTTCCACAGTTAACATGTTTTTCTGATTATGTTTTATATCTGCCCCAGCCCATAGCATAATGAATGCAATTTAGTAGGTTTTTTATTGACACTTGTTGAATGCGAGTCAGTAGAGAAGTCTTTTAAAGTTCTTTTTTTTTTTTTAAGATTTTATTTATTCATTTGACACACAGAGAGAGAGATTACAAGTAGGCAGAGAGACAGGCAGAAAGAGAGGAGAGAGGAGGAAGCAGGCTCCCTGCCGAGCAGAGAGCCCGATGTGGGCCTCGATCCCAGGACCCTGGGATCATGACCTGAGCCGAAGACAGAGGCTTTAACCCACTGAGCCACCCAGGCGCCCTTAAAGTTCTTTATATTTATCAATTTCATTTGAACAGCCCCTTTCTCCAAAGTCTCTCCAAAAAGAGATTCTATTCTATTCTAGCTTGTAAATTGATGAAAAAGAAGCATTTGACTTCTTTTCACAGATACATAATTTAATATATGAATGTCAATGTAGGGAAGAAAAAAACCCAAAAACCTCTTACATTATATTATGAATACAGAGGGGTTTTTTTTGAAGGGAAGTGTGGGAAGATAGGAAGAACTAGAAATCATATATACGTTCACTCATTCACTATCACTCAATGTGCATTAAAGATCTATCTACCATGTTTGAAACATATTTAGGCACTTGAAAGTTTGAAAATTAAATTAAAATGTTTTCTATTCATGGAACCACAACTAAGATAAATGCAAATATAATTTAAATTGTGTACTAAAATAATAATTAAATCCAATTTAAATAATTAATAGCTCTTATTTGGGAAAAAAAAACAGAGCAAATCTGAATCTTTCCAAAATATTCAAAAGTATAAAATATTAGAGCCAATGCAAGTAATACATACTTTGAATTTATTTTGTAGGAGTATTTTTTCAAATATGAGAAACCAGTTCCTGCTGGTTCCCTATACCTAATACTATGCTTAGCATGCAGTTGGTATTCAATTTTTATTGAATAAACATCTTTAAATCTGTAATGTTTTGCACTAATAAATAACTGTAACACTGGTCCTATGATTTCTCTCAGAAACCCATAAATCTTACTTCAGAAATGCACTAAGAATTTGGCATATTAAAAAAATCGGAATTTTTGGCAAAAGATGATCATTTACATAAAGATGCGTGGAGATTCAGAATACCAAAAGCATTTCTTTATTTGGGTGGTCTTAGAGATGAGGTCATATCATCAAATGGGACCTTGAAAACACATTGAAATTTCACACTGGCAATAATTATAAATCTCTGTAGCAATTGCCCATGATATAAATTAATGTTGTGCCATTTATGGGGAAAATGGATTATGACATAAGTAAGGTTTTTATTAATCACAAGTTGCTGGTATATTACCTAATTTATAGTATTTTGAGATATCACATTGTCCTAAATACCACCAGTTACATGGTTTAAATTTCCTAAGATTGTATATGTGTTCAAAATATATATTAACGATATGTTCATCTGTAGTCTCTAAAATAATTCATACTGTCTCATAAAGTGCTCTTTTAAAAAATATATACACATTTAAAATCGTGTTTCTTTCCTCACATTACATCTGGGTAAACAAAGAATTTTAATTTCTAAGTTTAAGATCATACTGAGCTATAAATTGATTCACAGAACAAAACAGAAGGCCATGAGAAGCTGAATAAATTGTGGTTTTCAGTGACGCAAGAAGTGACACAAGGAAGAACAAATGCACAGATAGGATTTACTAAGAACTAAAGTTTCATCTGTACTTACGTTCCTAAGAGCAGTTTTAGTACACGAACAGTAAGCCCGCTGGAATAATGTTTGCACTTTTAAAAAAAAGTGATGAATTGCATGATTATAGTGTTTTGTATGGTTTATGGTCTTATTTACCATAACATTAAATCTCTTAAAGCAAGTTTTGCCAAGAAAAGGGATTTAAAAGAAGCCAACAGAATTTCCTCAAACTCCCTAACAAATATTATTAAAATCGTCAAAAACACTCAAACAGTTCATTTTGGGAAAAATCATCTAATGTGAATCTCTTATTATTTGTAAGTTAATACAATTTATTTATCTATCTACTCAACCATTCATTCAACAAACAGCTGTTGAGTTTTATTATATGCCAAGAAATAAGCTTTATTCTCTGGGAGATGAATATGAATGTAATGAATATAAATGTTATGGTTCTTATCCAAAAGCTATTTATTCATGAGCAACTTTCTCAAACTTTTTAAGTAGTAGCTTCCTTCTGTATTAAATGAGGATAATAATTTGAACCTCCTTCATAGGAATTAAATCAATTGTCAAGCAGTGTCAGGCACATAATAATTGCTCAAAGTTCCATATCCAGTATGTTTTGATACTGCTAGGGTTTTAAGCGAACATAAAAAATACATACAAAACCGTTCCTAGTAGATGGAATGGTGTAAAGACATGGAGAGCCATCTGGGGGTCCTAATGGCATCTAATAAAACAATTATCTGCCTCCGTGCTGCCCCAAACATCCAGGTTCCTTTGGTCTGGGCCCCCTAATTGCCTTGATGTCTGCAATTGCAGTTCTTATGTCTGTGTTCTCCAGTGCAATGTAATTCTCCTTTGGATTTTCTGACTTTTTTTCAGACCAAATCTTGTATCATTTTCTGCATCCTCACCACTTAAAGATGTCTTTTGAAATAAACTTGATTGCAGAACCTTTTTGACCAACCCTCTTTATAATCCTCACCCTCAGTCTCTTTCATTCTCACCCATTTCTCCATTTGGTTTAACTTAAACAAACAGTAAGTAAACAGTGGTTTATTCAGAAAATTGCAAGAAGTCCAGTTTTGCAGGTAAAAGACTAGAAATAATATATTTTACCGATGAAAAGATATATTGGGTTATGTTGAACAGAACACTAGGTTTAGTTTTTACTTATTTCAACAAATAATTTTTGATGCTTGAATATAGTCCAGAGCTGGAGCATAGCCGCCAACAGACAAAAATCTCTACCTTCATGAAGCTTAATTTCTGAATGAAGGAGGGGAAAAAAGGAACCATAAATTCATGTTGTATTTATTAGTTGTAAGTGTTACCATGAAAAATATAACAGGCCAGAGTGTAAGTTCCTTAACATTATGCTTTTTGATGATAGTACACGTGCCTGTCATTCAACTTTCGATTGCTGAGGTATCCATTTCAAAAGACATCCATCTTGAGCAAACATAGCCACCTGTATGGCAGTTATTAACAAAACAAAGAGATAAGGAACTAGACCACCCACAGTCATGAAGATCCCCCTTCTAGAAAGCCCTGGGTAACTTAAGATAACTGACTACTTGAGAGACTTTCCTTCTCCCTTCCAGAATTCTAATTCCCATGCTTATGTTTTAGATTAGCTAATAAACAGTGAAGCAACAAAATCCTAGACACCCCACCCTTAGACCCTAAGAAAAGCAGGGGCCCTGGTCAATCAGTGCTCTTTCTCTCTTTCTACCTACCACCCCACTATATGGCCTTTGGGTGGGCTGTGTACCTTTAAGACCTGTGAGCAATAAATCCTGCTCCTTTGTTCCCAGATACTTTTTTTTTCTGAAATGTGTCCTGGAATCATAATAAAAACCACAAGGGCCAGGCCAGCCACGAGGTTGGCAGAAATGTCTATGGAGTCTTACTACAAGAAATACAGGCCCAGAGGGAGCAAATCAGGTGTTACCAGATCAGGGTATTCTCATCAATCAATAGGCCAAGACAAAGGGAACATAGATCATGAGCAGTAGGGAGGTGCTTCAGAAAAGAAGCATTGATATCTCTGATTTGCCTATAAATACACGTTAGGAAGAACGATCTGCCTGAGAAGAACAAGATGGACTCGAGAGAATTTAGAGAGAAAAAAATGCTAGAAAGAAAAATAAGATAGTAATTTTAATCCTCTAGATAAGAAAATGATGATGTAGTAAAGAAAATAGAGGATGCATTTCTAAAACACTTATAACAGTCTAAATTTTGTTCACTCTCAGGATGTGGGAAGAAAGGATAAGATACTATCGAATTTGAGAGACTCCTGAGTGGCTCAGTCAGTTGAGTGGCTGGCTGCCTTTGGCTCAGGTCATGGTCCCAGGGTCCTAGGATCCAGTCCCACATTGAGCTCCTTGCTCAGCAGGGAGCCTGCTTCTCCTCTGCCTGTCACTCCCCTGCTTGTGCTCTTTCTCTCTCTCTCTCTCTCTGTGCCAAATAAATAAATAGGATCTTTAAAAAAAAAAAAAGTTGATAGGGATGATTTTATTAGCAGCAGAAAAAGGGAAAGTCTTGGGTATTTAAGTTGGTGGGGATAGAGACAAAGATTAAAGTAAGCCCTTACATACAAAAAGGTTTCATAAACTATTTAAGCCCTTAGATCTGAAACACATATAAATCAGACTTGGGGAAATATGAATGATGGTCATCTAAATTACAAATGATATGCAAAGTCCATTAGTTAAAAAAAGACTGCCAATAAAAACTTGTATGAAATGTTCATAGCAGCAATATTCACAATAGCCAAAAATGGAAACTAACCAAATGCCCATTAACTAATGTGTAGATAAACAAAATATTGTATATTCATACAATGGAGTATCTTTTAGCAATAAAAAAATGAAGTAGTTGACAAAAATGTTTTAGAACTTGATATATATTTTTGTTGTACCTCATCAATACATTAAATGTCATATAAATGTATAATTTTAGTTATACTATGTGACTTTGATAGAAAAATTGAAATTAAAAAAACTGAAATACTGACACATGCTATAACTTATATGAATCTTAAACACATTGTGTCAAGAATTCAGTCACAGAATATGGAGTGCCTGGGTGGCTCAGTCATTAAGCGCTGCCTTAGGCTCAGGTCATAATCCCAGGGTCCCAGGATGGAGCCCTGAACTGTAATCCCTGCTCATTGGGGAAGTCTGCTTTTCCCTCTCCCTCTGCCCTTCCCTAATGTTAGTGCTCTCTCTAGCACTCTCTCTCTGATAAATAAAATCTTTAAAAAATTAAAACTGCCAAAAAGAAAATCTAAACAGAGAAGTGTGCCTGAAACTTTTTTTGACCATGATCCTATAGTAATAAATACAATTTTATGTTTAATCCAACACAAACCTCATACACATAAACACACAAGGGAAACAAAAGTCTCTCCAACCAATACGCACTGCATGAGGTACACTCTACTCTATTCTAGTTCATTAAAATAATTCTAGTCTTGGGGCGCCTGGGTGGCTCAGTGGGTTAAAGCTTCTGCCTTCAGCTCAGGTCATGATCTCAGGGTCCTGGGATCGAGTCCCGCATTGGGCTCCCTGCTCAGCAGGGAGCCTGCTTCCTCCTCTCTCTCTGCCTGCCTCTGCCTACTTATGATATCTCTCTCTCTGTCAAATAAATAAATAAAATCTTAAAGTAAAATAAAATAAAATAAAATAAAATAAAATAAAATAAAATAAAATAATTCTATTCTCAATACACTAAACTGATTTTGTAACTTGATCATCAGGCATAATCCATAGATTGGAAAAACATTTTCTAAAGAAGACAATAGTGCTGAGGATTATCTCAAAGTTTAGATTGATTTTGGTGAAAGAGGTAAAAATAGAAGAAGAAATCTTGAAGGGTAAAGGGAGTTAAAGAAGAAAGCACAGAACCACAATTATGCTTTATAGAATCAAATGGAGTAAAGAGGATCATGAAGGAACTCGCAATCAGAATCAGATAATGTAAAATTTTCAGTGATAAAGGCTGAAAGTGACCATTAATATTAGAGGTGTAGAGTGAATTTTTGTGTCCCCCCAAAATACTTGGGTTGAAATTTAATCCCCAATATGATGGTATTTGGAGGAAGAGCCTCTGGAAGGTGATTAGATCATGAGGGCAGAACCCTCATGAATGGAATTAGTGCCCTAATAAAAAAGAATCCAAAAAAATTCCTCCATGTGAGAATACAGTAAAAAGATGGCTGTCTATGAACCAGGAAACAGGCACTCACCATCAGTCAACAAATCTGTCAGCACCTTGAGCTTGGGACTTGCCAGCTTACACATCTATAAGAAATAAATTTCTGTTGTTTATAAATCATCCAGTCTATGCTGAATCTGTTATAGCAGCCCACAGGGTCTAAGACATTTAGTTAATGCCTTTGCTTTACATCACAGTGGGACTGAGATAGAGAATGGAGAATTTTTTTGTTACAGAATTTTGACTTCATCTCTTTTTCAGTTTATAACCATTGTATAATTTAATTCCTTACAGCCTCAGATATGAATGTAAGCACTTATTTCACAATGCCTTTCATCTACTGATCACGAACTGGTTCTACAGAATAGGGGGAAAGGAAAACGTGAATTTGGATCCACTAAAGATAAAGCGTGTATTTAGTTACAAATTAACAGTATGCTTTGGAGAAAATGTTTAAGAGGATAGGTTAAAGAGTATATAGTGCATACTTTTAGAAATTAACACCATTATTATTTTACTTCATTTATTCGCTTGTTTGTTTGAGCATGTCTTGCTACAGAAGATTAAAACATTAAAAATGTTTATAGATATTTGTTGTGGGGCCATGCCAAAAGATTAAAAATGAAAGAAGATAAGATTATACACTGAAAGAGGAAAAAGATTTCACATAAAGTCAGATAATGCACTAATAATATAATTGGGTAGATTAAAAGATAAGTGAAAATTGAATGAGAAAAAACATAAGGTGCCATAATAAGTGGGAAAACCACAATAAAACAAATTAATAATTAGACTTAATTGACTTCCTGCCCTGACAAAAATGGTGTACAGGAGACATCAATGTATTCTGTAAAAGCCTCAGGAAGGGGCTAAGGAGAAGCAATCTAGGTGTATATTTAGATGATGGAAAGACAGAAGGTTCTATCCTTAAACTTGAATATATTTTTTCTTCCGAATAACTAGCTACTTACTCCAATAATACGACAAATTAAGTTACGACTTCAATAGTCTGAAAATTGTAGATACTGTATTTTTCCCACTTGTATATATATTTGGTTAAATATTTTTGGCAGTTATATATATCCAGGGTTATTTGGGGGATGGGATGATGAAGCTTAAGCTTTCTAAGGCCCCCAAAACATCCCATGACACTAACTTTGCTTGAACTGATTTGAAAACGAGTATACCAGTTACGCTTGATTTTAATATTTACTTTACCACTGAACTAACTGTATGACTTTGACAAATTATTTAACTTCTCTGAGCCTTAGTTCCCTCACCTGGAAAACTACACATTTGATGAACTCAAAGGTCGTTTAGAGTTGTAAAATTAGTTGAATTTTTATTCTATAATTTTTGGGTTCTTGCCCTACATTTTTTACTAATTGCATAGCATTTGGCAAGTCCCTTCTCTACTTCAGGCATCTATTTCCTTATCATTTAACATGGGAAATAAAGTAAATGATTATATTCTTTAAGCTTAGAGTCCAAGCTGAATAGGTGATTGATGATGCCATATGGGCAGGTCCATGTTATATAAATTATGATGTTATATTTTTGTTGAGCAAATAGATCAACTGTCATCAGAGAAAAAAAAACCTTTTTTCAAAAAAATTATAACAATCAAAGGGAATAAAATGGGCACACTTGCATTGCTAGTGACACTAAAAATGATACAAAATTATTTACACTAAATTATCAAAAAATATCCTGGCATAAATAATCAAAATTGCATGTTACATTTAACACTTAATTTTATTTATTAATCCTACCTATCTTATCTTCACCAGACACCTTAAAATACTGAGTCCTATGCCAAAACATATCTTGTAAATATCTTCTAATATACCACAGATACCAAGAAAAAAGGTTTATATTTTAAAAAGTATCTTTGAATAACAAGTATAACCCTACTAGAAAAAAAGAAAATCCTATTTTTCCCCCAAATTCAACTTTTCTTTTCTGTTATGTGTTGAATTGTGTCTCTGGACAAAATTCTGATATTAACATGCTAACCCCCAGGATCTCCGAGTGTGACCTTATATGGAGACAGAATCTTTACAAAGATAATCAAGTTGAAATGAGATTATTAGTCTGGTGACTAATTCAATAGGACTGATGTCTTTAGAAGAGGAAATCTAGACACAGAGACACACATAGAGGGAAGAGAACCATCTATAAAGTCAAGAAGAAAGGACTAGAACAGCTCCTTTTGTCACAGACATTAGAAGAAACCATCCCTGCAAACACCTTGATCTCAGCCTTGTGACCTCTGGAACTGTGGGAAAATAAATTTCCGCTGTTTAAGCCACCAGTCTGTAGCATCTTGTTACAGCAGCCCTAACAAACTAATATAATGTTCTTTGGCAAATCCCCTCATCTTTCCTTTCCTAGAATCAATACACATTTAGACTTCTCCCCTCAAAACTATGAATTGGAAATCATAAATCTCAAGAAATCAGTTTATAATTTCATATAAAATCAAGCAAATCAGGGGAAAAATTGTTTCATTCTAGCAGTATTACAGCTAATATTAATAGACCTCCTATCCAAGTACATTGAAGAGGTGATGTGAATAAACTGATATATCCAATTTCCATTGATTTGGCCTTATGTTTTAGTTCCAACTAATTCTCATTTGGCAAGATTTATTATCCTCCATCATCATCAATAGTGCCAAAATAATATGTGATTAAATATAAATTAAATATAAATTTTAAGTCTACTTAAAACACTAATACAGAGCTACAGCCACCTTATGAGTAATAAATTCACTCGGGCAAGCCTGAGTTTAAAGCAAACCATAGGATAGATAGCATGACAAGAATTAACACTATTCATATATATATATATAGTAAAGAAAGATATATGTGTGTGTGTGTGTTTGTGTGTGTATCACTAAATGAGATCTTCTAGCTAAAAATAATTTCTAAAGTCAACCTCAGGATTAAAGTAATAATTCATATATATGGAATTCTAATGAAATTTACAAGTTATAATTTATAAGTCTCCCTGAAATAGAAATAGAACAACAGTGTGTTTCACAATAGAGAGAAACATGTGCAGAGAATATTTGCTTTCTCTACAACAGCTTGACCAATATTTATTTAGCCTAAGGCTATGGAAATTTCAGGTATTGAAAAATTCATCTAGAGTTAAGTCAAATATCCTGAAAAGACTTTTGTCTTTCCTCCTTCCCCAGCCTGACTCATCTGTTTTTTAAAAAGCAGTAAATTACTAATTTTTCATCCTGGAGAAGAGGTGTTAGGAAACCTACTGTACCTAGAGTTAAATGAGATTACAAATGAGATACAGGTTGAAATAATTGCATCTCGATGATTAGAAGGTCTAACATCTTCCAAAACATGCATTACTTTCTTTTTTTTTTTTTAAGATTTTATTTATTTATTTGACACAGAGAGAGAGAGATCAGATCACAAGTAGGCAGAGAGGCAGGCAGAGAGAGAGGAGGAAGCAGGCTCCCTGCAGAGCAGAGAGCCCAATGTGGGCCTCGATCCCAGGACCCTGGGATCATGACCAGAGCCAAAGGCAGCGGCTTTAACCCACTGAGCCACCCAGGCGCCCAACATGCATTACTTTCTCAACAATTTTTCTAAACCAGATTATGTTCAAATGGCATTGTTAAATAATGGAAAATAAGCAGAATTAGTTTCTCTTTTATTTACTACCAAATAAGTTATTCAATATACATCCTAATAGAAATGAGTCTTGCATGGCAGAATTAATTTTCCCTGAATGGGAAAAAATTTGATGTAAGAGCTTACAGTAAGTACTGATCAGTATTATTAATAAAGTACAGTCACACTCTTTTAGCACCTTGAGGGAAAGTTAAAATTAAAGGTACTGTGTTTATTTACATATACAATAGTGTCCACAGTCCAGATAATTTTTTCAAGTTATCGGCAACCCAAGTTACCATGACATTTTACCTTGAAGAAAACTGCTCCAATGTTAAATAAACCTTAATTAAACCTTTATTCTAGTGACAATGAAAACAAACCTATGACTTATCTCTTTCCCATTGTCTTATTACCACAGTAAGGAGATTCATATATAGTAGGCCCTACGCAGTGTGGGAAACCATATGGAATCAGCCAGATGGAGATAAAAAAACTTCCGTAGGTTGCTATATAGGTGTAGATTATTTCTCATGTCTTTAAATTACAGCAAAAAAATAATAATAATAATAATAAACAAATTCAATGGAATTTGGAGTACTGAGTAAATTCATCAGTACTGTGTTTCCCTAGTGACCTCCAAAGGTAGGTATCCACCATAGTTTCTTTAGGTGCCCAGATTATCCCAGCATTTCCCAAAAGACAAACCCAATCATCACAACAGTTTTAGGATATAATAACCTGATTCTTGGAAATACAGATTCTCTTGGTGATTTTAAGGTTAAATACAGTAGATTACTATGAGTTTTTACAATTTCTACTCTGAAATGTAGGGGAATGATGTTATATTCCAAGTGATTTCTAGAGAGAGAAAAGATAGCTAACTATTATATTTAATATTTATTATCTCATAAAACAAAGAAGTATTTATTACAAATGACAAGATAGTCAGCACACTAAGCACCTGATATTTAAAATAACAACACAAAGACACATCCAGCATTTTCCCCCAGTTTGGAGTTCTATTTTGCTTCCAGACAAATAGGCTAAGTGCCATATTAGAACTGTACACCATGGTAGGCCATAGGATGTTGCAATGTTGTCTAGCCAGGGAAGGACTCAGCACAGGAGGGCTTCTTTAGGAAGTAATGAGTCTTGAAGCTGAATCTTTAAAGATAATTAAAAATTTGTCATGTGAATCAGAGGGGGGTGGTTAAGGATCAAAGAGAAAGAAGAAAATTCCATGTTGAATGAATAGGCATGAATGAATATGGCAAGCTCAGGGAGCAATAGGTGCACTGAGGATCATATTCTATTCCTTCAAAACTAATTTTTGTTCTATAAAACATGCATAACTCTAGCCTAAAAAATAACACAATTGTGCTTGTGCATAAATACCTTATTATTTCCTCTTTAGGTCACCACATTATGCACACGAATAGGGACATAAGCAAACTGAGAAGAAAGGCACAGATATTTTACTCATACTTTTCTTGTTTCCTACATTTTTAGTCACACTTTCATCCCCTTATGGTACTGCCAGAAAAAAAAGTCACACATAACAAATATGTCCACACACTAAGTACAAAATATTATAAAGCATGAACATTTGTGCTGGAAAAACCTATTGCCAATGTGTCAGACGTACTGACTATTAGTGTACAAGTAAGAGCCAAATCCAGCCTAATCATACTAAATGCCATGGTGGGTGCAATCCAAGCTTCTATGTTTAAACTTTTTCATTTTCTAATTTTTATTTAAGTATCTAGCCAGGCCATAAACAAAAGCAGCTTATATTGGCAAAGGGAGGGCAACTGACAGAAGACATTCAAGTCATCACGCAAAAATTGAGGGGGACTGAAAAACAGTTCACAGCCATGGATTCATTGACTACAAATAGACTGCTTATTATTCAGGAATAACATTTGGAATTTTATGTAAGAAAGTGGCAGTGGTTAGAGATGCTGATGGTGGTAATGATGATGATCATTAAGGAGTGTCCTCTGCAGACAGCTTCCTCTGTGCCAAACGCAGCACAGAATGCACTGTGCAACCTACCTCATTTGCTCCTTAAATAGCATTATTATTTGATGATAATATTAATGGCTAAGTGTGACTAAGCCTTTATTTTTCACCAGTACCTGTACTAAGTACTGTTCTTGTTCAATCCTCAAAACAATCATCATTTACACATAGTACGCTTCTTTCATTCTTATGATAACTTAAAGGGTATTATAATCTACATTTGCCCATGGGAAAAGAAGACTCAGAAAGTTCAAGTCAGACACTATAAAACTTGAAAAAGGGTTTGGATATGTCAAACACATTCTTTGTGGCCTAGAAAAAGGTATCCATTTCTGCCAGAAGCTTAACAGGATCCCTCTTTAAAATAAAATGGTCCCCATGATAGAAATCCTGTAAGATTTTTTGAAAAACAGGGAGCTCTATCATAGCTCCTTACTTATCATAATCACCACCATCACCAACCCTAAAAGACAGAACCAAGAGCAATATTATGGGTTACAGGTTTACGAAAGGGCTAGAGGTTAATTTCAAGGTGCTACCTTTTCTTATTCAACCTCTATAACCAGCATCCAAGGCACACTAGAAAAGTCCACAAGGAAAAGAGCCAGAAATACATAAGAAAAATGATTTTAAAAGTGTTTCAATTCTATCAAAACCTCCTTTCAACTATCCTGTTCTCAGATTTTGTAGCCAGAAAATTCAAAATATTGTTATGGGACAGAATATAAATCAATAACCCAGAATTTTGAACTAACTCAAAAAGGGTACTAAAATCAAGATATACATTCTGACATTCCCAAAACTTGGAATACTTCTTAAATCATATTTCACAAGCCACCATATAAAGATTGCTGTTTTTACCCATAAGTCCCACACGAGGTTTTAAGGTAAAGATCCCTATTATATAACTGTTTTATAAATAGTCTTATCAAGGCAACCTAAAATCCCCCTCATAAAAAATTGCTGGAATTCATCATAGTTCCTTAATAATTTTGTGTAATCATTTAAAAAAAAAACCTTAAAAATTAAAAAAAAACCACTGAAAATCTGATCATTTAAGGTAAAATAGCCAAAGTATAAACTTTTATACTAAATAAACCATGTCCTCTGAGAGATTCCTAAGGTTAGATTTTGAGTGCTTTTATGAAATCCAACTCTAGAGATCTAAAGCACTTTAGCATTACACAGTGAAAGTCAGGCAGTCAGCTTGCTGGAGAATTTTACATTAGTGATGACTTATAAATGCCACTGTAAAGCAACTCCACCCATTGGAACAGTCAGTGCCATCACTAAAATGCCCAATTCTGTGGAGAGTTCACATTGATAATAAATGGGTTATCGACTTTTACTGCCTTATTTTTACCAAAACCACATAGTGAGTCTACAGACTCAAGCAATTCCTGGTGCTAGATATATGTGAGTCAATGACATATTTGTAATAAAAACAACTGCACCATGCATCCACTAAGGACACATAATGGAAATTTGTTTTAGATTATATATGTGTATGAGTGTTCCTGCTATTTAAGAATTAAATATTCTAGAGAGTTTCTGTGTTAAGAATCATTTTAATCTGATAGCAAACTAAAAATCATTAAGGCAAAAATGCTTTAATTTCGGTCATACTCACTATTGGATTATGACCAACAATATTTATTTATTTATTTAACAGAGAGCACAAGCAGGGGGAGGGGCAGACGAAGAGGGAGAAGCAGGCTCCCCACTGAGCAGGGAGCCCAGCATGGGGCTCTGATCCCAGGATCCTGAGATCATGACCTGAGCCAAAGGCAGATGCTTAACTGACTGAGCCCCCCAGGTGCCCCATGACTAAAGATTTTTAAGAACAAAATGTTGATAAGCCATTCACCAGAAAAGATCTGAATTTAGGGGCTGATCTCTCTCTCCTCCTCTTCATAGCACTTCTTATTTACTAGTGTTGAAACTCTCTGTTTTATCCTGCTGTAGATTAGAAAATGCAAACTAGAGGCTTTCTGGTAAATCCTACCCTTAGAAATCCTTTAATCACCCCAACACTAATGGACCATAGAGTGCTTTAAATACCAGTTATTGGACATACTTCTAAAAATCAGGGGATTCGACCAAAAAACCTCTTATTTTGGCTTCTCTTAAAAAATAGGGAGACTTAAGAATGCTTGAGCCCATGTTACTACACTGTAAAAACTGAAGGTGAACAATGACTTCCTCCAAACGGAGCACCCTCAAACTGACATGGCTGGCCTTCACCACAGCCTGGAATGCTCATCACTGAGGTTACGTACCTATTGCCCTTTATCATCTTAACACCCAGCCACTTTCAATACTTGGCTTTACTCCTTCACATGACCTCCTGGTCCTGCAGGAATCTGTTTGTTGTGTCCAGCTTTGTTGAGCAAAATCTTTTATTTCAAAATAAGCAAGGCCCTTTCCCACTGCAGCAGATGCTCTATACTGTAGTCAGGGGGATCCTTAGAAACATGAACGTCAAATCATGATATGGCCCTGCCCAAAGCCTTCTCATCTTCCTCAGACTCAGCCTCACCTAATCCCCCCAACACACAACCACTCCTACCTCCAAAATTCTATTTCCCAGGGCCCAGCTCATTGCTGTCTGTGTTAGTTACACCAATCTCCTTGTTGTTCCCCCAATACACTCCCATGTCACAGCCTTTATTCACTCCTTGTTTCTTTTCCCTAGAATGTTCTTTACCGAGATGGGTCACTGCTCAGATGTCACTTTTTCACTGAGATACCATCAGAATAAATGCTTTATACTTGCAACATCCCATATACCAGCAATCCCTCTCTCCTTCCATATTTTTCTCCATAGTACTTAGGGAGATACGATTACCATATTTTCAACTTCTCCCCCCTCTCTCTCTTAGGCATTTCCCTAGAACGCCTTCTCATGTGAGCAGAATATTCTGTCTGTTGCTCATCCCAACTCTTGTGTTCTCCGCATCTGGAACATCATCTGGAGTAGAGTGGTACCCAGTGTTGACTGAAAAAAAGGTACAGTGTATAGTCTTGACTTTGTTATTTTTTTAATCACTTCAAAAATCTTTGCATTCACCAAGAAAAAGATTCGTGCTACCTTTAAGCTGGGAAATAAAGAGGTAAAATTTATTAAAATTAAAACATGTCTAGGGCGCCTGGGTGGCTCAGTGGGTTAAAGCCTCTGCTTTCGGCTCAGGTCATGATCTCAGCATCCTGGGATCGAGGCCCGCATCGGGCTCTCTGCTCAGCGGGGAGCCTGCTTCCTCCTCTCCTTGTCTCTCTGCCTACTTGTGATCTCTCTCTCTGTGTCAAATAAATAAATAAAATCTTTAAAAAAAAAAAAAAAGAGAATAAAAAAAAAATTAAAACATGTCTATACAAATTGGTAGACATTTCTCATACTGGACATTTAATGACATTCTAAAGCAAATGAAGAACAACAGAATATGTCACCCCAAAATGTGCCACATTGGCATAAGAATTCTTTTGAGCTAAAGGTAATTAAGAAATAGCAAACACAGGAGGAGCTCTCTGCCCTCCTACTTTCTACATAAAAGCAGGGAATAAAATTCCCTTTTGTAGAGGAAATTTACATCTGTAAAGGAAATTTCCATTTGTAAGGCTGTTCTCCTCTCCTTTACCAAGAATAAGAGAACTACTCTTGGAAACAGCTCTTAGCACCTGCGATGACTGGAGTCTGCATAATAAACCTTATAAAGGACCCTCCTTACCTACATTCCTAGTCACTTCTCCCGACTACTCCTGCCCCAGAAGCCTGAATGTCCTTTTTTTTTCCTATCTTTTTTCCATAGTTCTTCATGCTTTGTTAAAATGGTATATAAGCCCCCGGTCTAATTCATTCCTTGAGATTTTCACTTTATATCTGTTATATACCCACGTGCATATGAAATAAACCTTTTCTCCCTCTAATCTGTCTTTTGTCAGTTGAATTCAGAGGCTCCAACCTCTGAATCTAAGAGAGCAAAGTTTTGTCTTCCCTGTATTGATGGAAATTTAAGTCAGTGTGGCCACTAACAGTTTTGTAAACATTTAGATACAAAATCAATTTTCATCTCTTTCCCTTTGGGTCTCCTCTGCCTCCCTCTCTCCCTCTCTCTCTCTCTATCACACACACACACACACACACACACACACACACACACACACAAATGGTGGTTAGGAAATAGGTTATAGAAAATATCAATATAAATGAGAAAAACCAAAGAGCTAAGTTTCGGAGAGAAATTTTTATAAGTTGAAGTGGGGCAGAATTTGTCACCCCAATATATGTTTCTATGGCATAAGGATTATTTTAGGCTCATTATTTTTAAGAAACTACAAATTCAGAAAAAACTCTTAACCTCCCCCTCAACTGCCTAAATTTACATTGTAAAGGGGCCTGTACCAGAGAGCTATTACCAGAAATACCTTCTAACCTAAGACTCTAAAGGCATAACAGGGTAACCTTTGTTTTCAAACATATTGTTTCCCTTTCTCAATGACTTTCTACCCCTAGGTGTCCCTAGACCCTTACCCTTTCCTTGGCTCAGTATATTATTTAAGCTTCAATTCCCTAGCTACACTTTGGGTCTCATATTTCTATGGAGCTCCTGAATGTGTAAAATTTATTTTAACCCCTGTTCGCCTATCTTGTATCAAATTAATTAGACTAGCCAATGACCCTGGAAGGGAAGAAAGGAACATTTTTCAGCCCCCCCAGTAGGTGACCATGAGGGGACTGTGAGGCTGCTGCAGCTGAGACATCCTGGGTCTTAGGACACAAGGCTGACAGATGTTAAGAATTCTTACCACAGCCATCTCCCGGATCCCTGCCTGCAGGGCCCAGCAGAACTGAGAGTCTTATACACCCGACCCTCAACCTTTCTTCTTTTCTAACTGAGGTTAGCAGGAAAAAATATTTGGGAAGTAGTTTCTTTCTTCCGTCCTTTCTTTCCTTCTTTCCTTCCTTCCTCCCTCCCTCCCTTCCTTCCCTTCTTCCTTCCTTCCTTCCTTTCTTTGGTAAGATTTTACTTATTTATTTGACACCGAGAGAGACAGGGAGAGAAGGAACACAAGCAGGGGAGTGGGAGAGGGAGAAGCAGGCTCCCCACTGAGCAGGGAGACTGATGCAGGACTTGATCCCAGGACACTGGGATCATGACCTGAGTCAAAAACAGACTCTTAGGGACTGAGCCACGCACATGCCCTGGGAAGTAGTTTCTTGGGTACAGCGACTCTGATGAAGATTTGTTTGCCAACTCTTGTTTTTATTGAGCCTTATCATCCCTGAGCGTTTTGCTTTGCTTTGTCTCTGTTTGTGGTTTTGCTTGTCCTAAGAAGGAAAGTCACAGGGTAGACCTCAGGCATGGGTGTCCCCATATGCTTGTTGTGCAAGCTCTGCTCACCAGACCAGCACCTGTGTAGATGAACGTTGCTGTGGGCTAATATGCAAATGAGATCAAGTCTGTTGCTGAGGGACATATTGGAAGCCAAAAGCACAGAACTAGAAGGCACAGGTTGAGGCCTTACAAGTTATAGGGCACTAGTCACCTAATTCAAAGACTCTCATGTTAAGATAAATTGGTCATGAAATGAGTTCGACTGACACTAGGTCACCCACCAGCCTCAAGAAAATGGTCCATGCAATGAGGTACTCTGTAAAACACTGCACAATCTCCCACCCAGCAGTGCATTCCTCTCAGCTATTAGTTTGGCTCCAAGAGACCCAAATCTTAGCTAAAGCTCTTAATGTGCATATTAAAATAAATAAATAAATAAATAAATAAATAAATAAATAAATAAATAAATAAATAACAGACGAGGTTTTCCTTTTAATCTTGTTCTATAGAGAGAAAGCTTGGCTTTGTGCCCAGTAAGAATATTCTCTCTGGTGTCCACTAGCCAGAAGGTACATGTAGTTGGCATGCATCTTGGGGCCCGTTAAGTAGACTGAGTTCCTGAGATATGAAGTTACAAGTAGCACCCTCTCTCTATCAAATTGTGACAGGTCTTAGGGGAATTTGCCACCAGGGATCCCAGTACATAAGGGCCTTTTGTCATTTCAACCTTTGTTGTCTTGTTAGTGCTGGAATCCACCAGCACCTGCCTGGTCTTACAGATCAGCAGGTCTATGATGAGAGAAATCTTAGATTCTCATGGGAGACCAGAGACATCATTTTCATTATACAATTCTTAAAGCCAAGGACAATGAAGGTCTTTGCTTTCTTAAGCTAATTCTTGAAAGTGAACTTTCTGGATCTTGTTGACAACTGCATCTTTTGCACTCTCCTTTAAGGATACCTCTTACATGCACCGTTAAGCCATAAAAAGGTTTATTAGTCTGAGATTAACATAAGACCCTTCTCATCAATGTCCAGATAATGGATTCTTTGCATTGACTACATTTAAAAGAAAGCAGTTTTTACTGGTACCTACATAAAGACCAAATTAAAAAGAAAACACAGGAATATAACGGCAAGCCTTTGGGATTCCCTTAACAAGATGAAAGAACAGAAATTAGATTTGAAACAAAAATTAATGTTGACATCCAATGTAAAATCCCCTTTCTCAAAATTCAGCCTCATCTGCCTGTTTAGCTCCCTTTTTCCTACAAGATTTACAAAGAGCACTCCAGCCTGATATCTAAGCCTAGGATAAACAGGCTACTCATATAAATGCTGACTACCAGGAAGTGAATTTAACAGAAATACCTGGGATAGGCAGTAAAGTTCACATTGCTATTTCTTACAACTCCTGCTTTCCAGGACTTTATAATCACGCTCTACCAGCTTCAGCTTTCCTTCCTACATAATGTCTTTTGCAGACATACCCTAGATGCCCCAACCAAAAAATTCATGTCCCCTGGACAACAGCAAATTTTTTAAATTATAAAGCCATTAGCCTTGACATTCAGAAGATCCTCCCAAATTTAGAGAGGAATTAGCATCAGATGGAAAACTGGGTTGATAAAAAATCTTAATGTCTTTTCCAGAACATTACTAAAAATTTTAGCTATCTAAATGGGTAACCTTAATTTATTACATCTGCCAGAAACACAGTTTGGATCACACTGCTCTTTTATAAAGTAGTGGGTCCTGCATTATCATAACTGTCTCAGGACTAAAATTTTACAACAAAAGCTATAAGATCTGTTTGTATCTCTTTGTAACTTTATGTGCATCTATATATGTATATTACAGATGTGTGATATTTCTCTACCTCTGGATGGTATCGCTAAAATTAATTTCTGAAGAGCTCTATTTAATTGACTTAAAATTAAGCACTTACAAATTCATTACTTCTCAAATTCATTATATTTTTCAAAAATATAACAGAAATTAACCCAAATGATTTTCAGGTTCATGTGGTCTGGAAAACTATTTGGTATTAAGGCTAGTTTAAGTTCATTGGTCTAATTAAAACAAACATGTCTCTAGAATTATCAACATTGAACATAATACACACATACAACTTTTATTCTGCTTGGGTTTACTAGTCAAATAAGTTCATGTTTTATCGCCTACAAAATTTGTCAGGAAGAGAAACAGCTTAGGATGATAGCTGACTTTGTCTAATGTCTCATGAAGGTTTTGTGAGTCATCTAAACAGTTGTTGGGAGTAGGTGATTTAGGTAGACATAAGTGGGATAAGAGTTTTGTGAACTTTTTAGTATAATTATATTTTATGGGACGCATACTTAAAAAAAAAGAGCTTCCAAACTAGTTTTTGGTAACTTAAAATGTTAGAATTTTGCTAAGTGAAATGAGAGAAATAAGTCAAATATGTAGATTATCTGTAAATAAGATAAAAGAGTGAAACATCAATTACTGAACATAAATATATCTAATTTTGGCTTTCTTTTCACAGAGAAATGAAAAACATTTGGACATATTAGTAAATATATCTTATTCCACATTAAAAGATTATACTATGACAAAATATATGTTTCTAGAAATTGTGAAATATATTAATGAATTTGCCAATCAAAAGAATGTTGGTATAACAGTCTATAGTTGCTTACTTTTTAGTTTTGGTAGAAATTAAGGTTTCTAAGGGTTAATATTCAAATTAATATAATTAACTAAAACTGCTGGAAATAAAAAAAAAAACCAAAAAATCCCCCACAAACTACTGGAAATAATAAGGGAAACAACTCTGTATACAAGGAAACTAGGATATCTTTGGGTTATAAAAAAAGATATGGGATAAGGAAATGTATTTTTGTTAAAGGAAAAGGAACTAAATTTGTCCTAAAGTAAAACTGGTTATTTCAAAATGGAAAAGGGGAGAATAAAGGACAAAATTAGAAAGGTGGGAAGAGAGAAAGAGAGATTATTATCTCGTATAGTCAAGTTGGCTAAAATTGAATGAGTTTATTATAAGGGTTATATAAAATTAAGTTTTAAAATTAGTAGTATATTTATGTAAAACTAAAACAATTTTCTTTTATCTGCTAAAGGACAAAGATTTCCTGTACTGTTGGTCTCCTCTTGTGAGAGGTTTTCCTTTACTTCTTAAGTAATCTTTCTAGAAAGCAATGATTTTGTTTCTTACAAAAGTAATTTCCTATTATCTTAATCAGGTCTCTGATTATTTAAGAAAATTGAGTCTCCCCAGTATTAAAAGAGTTAAGTATTGCTTACAACCATATAACTTTTTGTATTTGCCATTGAGATCTTTTTATAATCACTTTGGTTAATTAGATAATTAATCACTGTTTCATATTGATCTGTGCTCTTTATTTAGTCAATTGTCCCAACCTTTTGATATTTTTGACCATTTCCCCCAAATTAAATTCTAAATAAAGTCTTTTGGACCTGGAACTAACTTTAGGATTTTCCAAAGCATCCCTGAAAGATCTTAAATGATTTATTCTCTCTGTTTATAAAAAGAGATGTTACTCTAATTAGGCTTACTTGATATGTTAAATTATGGGGGAGGCATTGTCAAATAAGTTATGCCAAATCTTTTTAGGTAATATTTGTGTGAATATTTGTTACTAATATAAGGGTTTGAAAAGATGTATGAAAGTCCTGGTAATCTGATGCATCTTGCATGTTGGTATACTGTTATTGGTTATAATTCAAGTTATTAAAATGTTAAAATGTTGTGTGTCACAGAAATAAGCAAAGTTCATTGTCAAATGTATTAAAATGAACATTCATCAGATCTTTAACCATGACCACTCCTGGATCTATTGTCATTTACCATTGTTGTTTTACTCTGATGTTTTGCAAAACTGCTTTATCTTTAGTAAGATTCATGGAAAGAAATTTGAGTACAGGTTACTGATAATCTAAGATCATACAGGATTGAGCTGGGTAGGAATTTTAAAATTTCCTAATATAAAACTGGATTCATGGATCTGCTAACAACAGATCAAGATCAGCAAGTATTACATGGGACTGAATAAACTATTGATGATTATAATTTTTTATGACTTTTTGTTTGAAACATTGCTAGTTCTTTCATGTTTATTTTCCAGATTAAAGGAAACTTTTTCTCTTAAGCTACCTATAGCTTTAAAGCAAATATATTTGTGAAGAGGAATGAAACAATTTGGGGTATGTGGTGGCTCAGTCAGTTGATCATCCAACTTTTGATTTCAGCTCAGATCCTGTTCTCATAGGTCCTGGGATCAAGGCCCAAGACAGGCTCTGAGCTTATCAGGGATTCTGCTTAAAGGTTCTCACCCTCTGCCCCTCCTCCCACTCATGCTTTCTCTCTCTCTCTCTAAAATAAATAAATAAATAAATAAAAAACAATTTTCCCCCTACCTGATCACACCAGAATTTGAAAACATGTAGTGAGTATTCTTATTTTTGTGACAATATATTTATTTGCTTATACTCAAAAAGAATTCATTCTCCTTGTTAACAGGACACAAATAGAAACTGGTTATATTATCAAGGCTTTGACTGGAATGTCATATTTGAAAGTATAGAATCAGATATGCCAGATATGCCAGATAGCTTTAAGAAACTAGATTGACTTTATGAAGCCAATAAAAGCCCTTTGGAAAAAACAGCCAGGTAACTTTCTTACAGAGCTTCCAACACCCTAACAAGATGCGTAATGAAGACCACTTCCTAGTAGGTACAGGAACCTCAGAATGTTTTAGAGACAGTGATAAGAGATGAATTCACCCAAATCTATGGTTACTGCAGGAAAGATCTGATGGCAACTCCTTAGCTTGCTTTCCTGGTCTCAAGAAGCTTCAAAGGTCGAATCTGACATTTCTTTCTTTCTTTTTTTTTTAATTAATCATTTATTTATTTTTTAAAAGATTTTATTTATTTCACATACAGAGAGAGAGAGATCACAAGTAGGCACAGAGGCAGGCAGAGAGAGAGGGGGAAGCAGGCTCCCCACTGAGCAGAGAGCCTGATTCATCCCAGGACCCTGAGATCATGATCTGAGCTGAAGGCAGAGGTTTTAACCCACTGAGCCACCCAGGTACCCCTCAAATCTGACATTTCTGATGAAAAGTTTCAGTATAGCAGAGTTAAAAGAGTCTGTATGATCAGTCACTATTCTTGCTGCTCCACTTAAATGATCAAGCCAATTTTATTGAAACTAAACTTATTTACCAAACAAATTAGGCTTAATTTGGCCATCTTTGGTAGAAATGAGGGTGATTTCAGAGACAAAAATTATGTTTCAGTAAAAATTATAGTATACACTTGAGGATATCAGATTCTAGTTCTGTTAACTGTCTTTGAGGTTTTATCATTTACCTGTAAACTGGACTGCATACTGAATTTATCTTGTTTCCTCATCTGACTATAAATTCCAAACTCACATTTTCAATTTTCTCCCTTTGACTTAGAATCACTGAGAAGTAAAGCTGCCCTTTCTCTTAAAGTCCTGCAAACTGAAGCGAGGCAATTTAATATACATTTCAGAAAAATCACCACAATTGCCTAAATATGGACAATCTTTGGGCCTTGTACTGTGTGGCCACTTAGAAAGATCACCAGGAGAATTCAAACTGCAAATCAGGAAAATCTATCACATTACCACTGCCTGCTCTCACTCCATCTTAAGATACTTTGAGCCTGACATCTATAAATATTCTTGACTGGCAACATTCAGGTTTCGGACACTGGATTTATAACTTGCTCCCACCATTAAACTTTTGTTTTTCTTTTGTTTTCATTGAAATGCCTTAAATTAATTGCTTGACAATATAAGCCTAATTTTGGAAGCCCACCTGCAAGGTCATCTCCCAAAATGAGAATGTTTCATTGTACTGACCTATTCTTAAGATCAAAATTAGTTCAATGGGATAGGGAGCAATCTACCAATTTAGCTTCTGATTATGAAACTTCTTGTTTGAAGTTTCAAAGGTGGGACCAAAGGGAAGTGAATTTTTTCATCCCAATATATGTCTCTTTGGCATACAAATTATTTCAGACTCATTATTTTTAAGGAACTACAGATACAGAAAAAGCTCTTTACCACCCCCTCAACTGCCTAAATTTATATTGGAAAGGGGGACTGAACCAGGAAGAGAGCTATTACCAGAGATATCATGTCAACCTTTGTTTTCCAAACATCTCCTCTTGTCTTCCTGTGAATGGCCTTCACTTTTGTATCCTTAGACTCCTACCCCATCTTTTAGCTTAGGATGTTATATAAATTTCAATTACTTGACTCTGCACTTTGGGTCTCATATTTTTATAGGGTTCTTCTATATAAAAATTTGTTTTTCTCCTATTAATCTCTTTTAATTTAATTTCACTAGCCAAATAACCTAGAAGGGAAGAAAGGAAATTTTTTCTGCCCCTTGGAAGCAAATAGGATCAAACTGTTAAAATGCAAAAAAAGGAAGTCTAATTTACAATTAAAATCTATAGCTAATATGACTTTGAGATTCCTATTAAAGACTTATCGTTCCAAACTGGGGAAGGCTAAAAGTATATCTTAATAATCTTATGAATTAATGAGGATTACAATGAATTCCTAAAACAAAGATTGACAAAATCGACTTTTTCTTTCCTTTGAACAGCTTTCACTCAAAAACCTCCTCAGCCCTCCCATCAAGTAGAGGCACTGCCCTAGCACTAATTTAAAGAAAATTCCGCATAGCATTGATATGCAAATTCTGATTGCTTCAGCTCAAATACTCTTCATTTGCATAAGCTAATTTAAAAATGGGCTGTTAACTCTACTTTGAGCTTGAAAATCTGAAAACTCAAAGATGTCAATTGTAAAAGTTAATTGAGAAGTTTAGAAAAATTTTCACCGAGTCTACAAAACATCCTGTTGCCTAGCCACTGATGAACCAAATACTTCCACTGGTGAGATGTTTAGAACAATGGGCTAAGCACTTGAAAGAAAAATGTCCAGTAAATTAGAATTATTGCAATTTCCTTTTATGCCCACAATTGTTCTTTATACCTAAATAATCATTCTTTTTATTATACTGTGTTGTGAGGTCAGCCAATAACCAGTGAGTCCAGATGGGGAGCGAAAAAGTTAAATAATCGTTCAAAATCACAGTACCAACCAGTTGTGTAATCAACTGGAAAGGATAAATCTATTTTCATGCTAAATAATTTACACTGTTTAGTTTTCTTTATTTAGCATTCTGGAAAGTACTGTATGTTTATGGGAACATAATTAATAGTTGTGTTATTTTATCCAGCTAAAAAAATCTCTCCTTTTCTTCTCTGCCTAAAAATCTGTTGTTCCATTTTTCCCTACTGCATTGAAAACTTCGTTATGGTTATTTTTATTATTCTTTTTGATCTGGGTTATATGTTTCATGTAGAGAAATGCTTATGTTCATAGACATGCTTCTTTTGGGTGTGGAATTTCAAAGTAAAGGAGAATGGAAACACAGGAACAACAAATGTTTCACCTTTGTTGCAGCCCATTTATGTAAGTTTTGATTAAGAGAAACCTGGCCAGGCAATTTTGTAACATATACAAATATGAAATATGCAACCATAACCTATGCCCATTTCTAAATGACTGGACGCAGCTTATAATTTAAATGGCACAAGCACAATAAACCAAAGACCTTAAACAGGCATTGAAATTGTCAGCAGCAAGACCCCACTAACCCTATTCCACCTCCACAGAAGATAAGGTTAACCTTAAAAGATAAGGTTAACCTTATCTTTTAGAGGCAAACAACAGGAAGAGCTCCCACTGATTTAGAGCAGTTTGAGCTTGACCACCAACTCACACCTCATAGATGGACCAAGGACTGTCCCATGGTTACCTCTCTCATTATAATGTTAAAAATCTCCACATTTGCAGGAACACAACCTCATTAACATAACACTATGCATGTATAGATATGTTTCCTGAGTACACATAGGCAACCTTATACCCACCCTCTACATACTCTGACAAAACCCTTTCTGGGGCTCCTGGGTGGCCCAGTGGGTTAAAGCTTTTACCTTCCGCTCAGGTCATGATCTCAGGGTCCTGGGATCTAGGCCCGCATTGGGTTCCCTGCTCAGCAGGGAGCCTGCTTCCCCCTCTCTCTCTGTCTGCCTCTCAGCCTACTCATGATCTCTCTCTGTCAAATAAATAAATAAAATCTTTAAAAAAAAAAAAAACCCTTTGTGAATATTCATCCTAATCCTAAACTAAGGAGCCCACTCACTTCTCAGATAGTCATGGCTTTGAAAATTATTCCCCATATCTCCTTATTCGCTGGAGTTTCTTTTGTGTGACAACTCCAGCTAGTATAGTCTCTACCTATAACAAATTACAAATCTAAATTACAAAATTACTTAACAGCTTGCTTCCCCCTACTAGGCAAAGATGGAGGTAGATAGATAGATAAATAGATAGATAGAGACAGACAGATCTATCTACTTACCTACCTGTCTTTCTATCTATCTATCTATCTATCTATCTATCTATCTATCTATCTATCTATCTATATTTTTGTTTCCCAGAGCTTGATATGGCTTTGGGCACATTGTAGGTTTGAAGTGTTCAGAATGAGCTTCCCCAAAATGTGCCAGTTTGGCATGTGGATTATTTTGAGCTGAAAACAATCAAGTACCAAGAGACTCAGAGAGTTTTTTACCTGCCCCTTAACTGTCTCTAAAGAATTTAAGTAGAAGGCACTAATTTTGAAGAATTATTGTATAGTTACAGTTACACTTGTCTCAAGGTCTGGTGCTGGAAAAATATAGCCTCAGAATCCATAGTTTAATCTAAAAGGATTATGCATAGTCTATCAGGTGTTAAATTATAATCTAGTAACAGTTGTGCTCATATGAGAAAAGGACAGCATAGGTACAAAGTGATTAATATCTTTGAAGTAAAAATGTACATGTGTCTAGTCACTCACACACACACACACATACACACACACACAAGCTGACAAGAGAAAGGAAAATCCTGTGGCAGGCTCAATTTATAATGTAAATAGTGAAATATTTAGGAATTACCTGGATTTATAGTGTCATTATTTAACAGGGTAACTACTTACTTGGCCAGCTCCCTAGATTAATGGCCCATAAATTAATAAATATATCATGGCTCTAAAACTAAGCATTAGCCAACCTCTCAAAATCAATTAGCCTCACAAATAGGAATACATCTGGAATCACATTTATATTCCTTCCTTTGTTATCCCTTGACTACTGAAAGTATCACTGATTTACCACTCACCATAGCAAACTATCTAAAAAATGTCGTCGTTGCTCCATAAAATGAATCAACAAAGATTATAGGACAGTGAAGTAATCTGTATTCCCATTATATTTTATTGCTATATCCAAACAGAACTCATACACATGCAAGCATACATCTCTGAATTACTGTACAATAAGGACATGCCTCTTTTGAAAAAGGTACACACATTTCAAAATTATCTTTCCTAAGAGAGGTGAATTAATTTATTATGCTGACTCTGTCCCTATTAACAACAGTCTTTACTAGCACCCACCTGTTAGGATCTCATCCTAGAAACCACAAAAGGAAAAAAAAAGTCTACTTCCAAGGATCTACTTAACTTCTGGTCCTCAATTGAATCCCAAAGTAAAATTATTTTGATCAAAAAATCTTGTTAGCAAAAATGAAGATGCTGTAAAAATAAAAGAAAACATTTCATATACCTAAAGCCCAGGAATAATTTCTAGTGCAGTGGATTCCTCCCACAACAAATATACTAGTTTCTGCAGACCAAGTCAGAATAAACCTTCAAATGGTTTATTTCATGGTCTTTCTATATTTTGCCAGAAAGGCAAATGATTTTATTTCTTCCTGTGCTATTTTGATATGATGAAATTATACTCTACAATTACTCTCTAGTCAAAACAATATTAGTTTTGACACCGATTGCCATATTTGAGTATTTTAAATGTAATTTAAAAAGCAAACAACATCTTTAAATGTAAACTTCTATGATCAAAAAGAGGGAAAAAACCCCACAGATTTAACTGCATTTAAATATAAGAATTTATTGCCAAGTTTAAGTTTGTATTGTTATATTGCTAGAAGAAAATAAAATTTAGCAACTTCTTAAATGGCTATATATATATATATATATATAAATAATCAGATTCAAAATCTATCTAGTTTCAATTATATTAATTAGTTAGAAATAATTCCTAGTGTTTAACAAATGCTAGATATCATTTAAAGTCCTGTGAAAACAGCAGTGATTAAGCCAGACAACACATTATCCCAAATCTCATGGTCTCTTACATTTCAGAGGGATAGGTGTAAAATCTGGGCAGCAAATAACAACAATAAATTATACTACTACTAATAACTATATCTGGTCTTCTGTAGTGAATTAAAAATAGAAGGACATGCTAAATAAAGAGTGACTAGTTTATTTTTTGTCAGTAAAGGTCTCTAAAAAAAGTAATTACGGGGTACCTGGGTGGCTCGGTGGGTTAAAGCCTCTGCCTTCGGCTCAGGTCACGATCTTGGGTCCTGGGATCAAGTCCCGCATTGGGCTCTCTGCTCAGCGGGGAGCCTGCTTCCCTTTCTCTCTCTGCCTCCCTCTCTGCCTACTTGTGATCTCTCTCTCTGTCACATTAATAAAATCTTTTTTAAAAAAAGTAATTAAGCTGAGGATTGCAGAGGAAATACCATTAGATGTGCCCTCTGCCCAGATTGTTCTTCCTCATCACTTTTGCATGATACCCATGGGTACCTCATGAGGAAGAACAATCTGGGCAGAGGGCATATCTAATGCAAAGGCCCTAAGGTGAGAATAAAGTTTGCTAAAAACAGAAAAAGCAAAACAAAAAACAGTGCCACTGGAGCTTAAAAAAGGGCAGGATAGTGGTGTGCTGATAAATGTTTACCAGCTATTACATTTGTCTATATAAAAACATACATTCGGTTTATTATAAATTTTACTGATAAAAAATGTCTAGCACACAATTTGCAGACAATAAAAAGTATACAATACCTTATGCTCTAAATTCTATATAGCTAAATGGTTCTCACAGCATTGCTGTCATTGATTTCTGCTGAACTCGTATCTGTAGCCAAACTAAAGTTATAACTGATAAATGAGGATAGTTCCAAAATAAATATTGATTGATGTTTGTTTATTTTATTTTATTTTTTTTTATTTTTTTANTGATAAATGAGGATAGTTCCAAAATAAATATTGATTGATGTTTGTTTATTTTATTTTATTTTATTTTATTTTTTTATTTTTTTTATTTTTTTTTTTTAAAGATTTTGTTTATTTATTTCACAGAGGGAGAGAGATCACAAGGAGGCAGAGAGGCAGGCAGAGAGAGAGAGGGGGAAGCAGGCTCCCCGCTGAGCAGGGAGCCTGATGTGGGCCTCGATCCCAGGACCCTGAGATCATGACCTGAGCTGAAAGCAGAGGCATTAACCCACTGAGCCACCCAGGCGCCCATTGTTTGTTTATTTTAATAAGAAAGATGAAAATAAAACAACAAAGACATATGTTGGAACTTCCCTAGTATGTCAGTGATAAAACTTCTTTCCTCTATTGCACAATGGTCTCTGAATACTAGAATATATCCTCAATTTTTGTAATATTCAAAATGTAACAGGCTAGACATAACCCACTGTTAAGTTTACTCTGTATTGATAAGGTTTTTTCCAACACCGTTGTATCTAGAAAATCATCAAAACATTAAATAAACCCTGACTTATAATGTTTACCAATGTCTAGGTTATAAATACTCTCTGCAGAGTTAATTTCTAGCTATCAATATGACTTCACTATATATGAAGTTGGGGGGAGATGTACAAGCAAATCATTATACAATATTTCCGTCACACACATTCAATATACATAAAAAAAAAAAAACCAAGAGCTCAGATAACAGTAAAATGATTAGGAAGTAATGAGCTTTGAGAATTTACTGCATTTGCTTATAATGCAATTTACATAATTATAGGATTATATACTTGTAGTAGTTGGTTTTAACAACTGTCATGCAAAATATCCAAAAATGTAACAATTGGTTCTCACAAGTCATTGCAAGTTGACTCTAGCAAACTGGCTCAACATGGATATAGTGATATAAATGGGGCTATAGATGTAAACAGGGACATAGCTGGTAAGGGCTTTATAAACCAATATAGGGAGTTTTTATTTCACTGAAAGGATTTTAAAAAAAAATCATTGGAAGGTTGAAATCAAGGGAGATATATGACTTAATTTGTGTTTTAAAATGTTCACTTTTGGGGTGCCTGGGTGGTTCAGTCTGTTAGGCACCAACTCTTGGTTTCGGCTCAAGTCATGATCTTAGGGTCCTGGGATCCTGTCCAGCATGGGGCTCCACACTCAGTACGGAATCTGCTTGTCCCTCTCCATCCACCTCTTCCACTCGTCCTCCGCAACCCACTTCCCCACCCTGGTCAAGCACATGCTCACTCTCTTTCTCTCTCTCTCTCAAATAAATAAGTAAAAATCATAAAATAAAATAAAGTGTTTGTATTCAGTGCTCTGGAGAATTGCCTTCAAGAGTACGAGAACAGGAAGAGAGGATACAGAAATATCAAAGTCAATATAAAAAGACTAAGTGAGAGATAATGAGGGCTTCCAAGAATATACTTGTTGCCATTTTGTTTTGAAGGCAGATAGACAGGAAACTGATGGATTGAGGTGCAAGCAGCACCAACTCTAGACCAGATTAAGAAGATCCACGTATCACATTTATAGGTACTCTTTTATACTCCTTTTTAGGACATAAGAAAGTTTTTTTTGAAATCTCCATAACCAAAAATAATTACAGAGAGAGACACAGGCAGCAGTGAACGATTCCACAAAGCACAAGAAGAGAGTCTGAGAACTAGCTGTTGGAGTGGAGGTGAGGGGTAAAAGGTGAAACCAGATTAAAAATTCATAGACTATATGGTAGAAAATCAGAGGACAGAGTAGCTGTTTTTGTTTAAAGTCATCTTTCTCCAATCACCTGGAGTCAGCGTCTAAACAGACTTCCCTCTCTCCCCACACTCTGCTTAGAAAGGCCTACAACTGCCTGGAAATCCTGACTTGGAAAAATGAGATAAAAAGGCACTCTTCACCCTTTTCTCCCTAGAGTTTGATTATGTCAGTCCTTGCCTCAGGGTGTATCCTGAGCTGAACGCTGAACGCTGAACGCTGAACCCAGCCAGCTTCCTGTCTTCTCCTACCAAGCAGAACGGTACTACTTTTAGGTTTAACAGGGTTGGCCCCACAAGGAGGGGAAGTCCTTTAGCCTCTAGATTTCAGGTCAGAATCACAGTGATAGCCTGATTTATAACTTTTAACTATGACATATGACACGCAGGATTCCATTTAAATTCCTATTCTAGGTCCCACAAATGTTAAAGGCAATGTGAAAAGGAAAGGTCAAGGAAATAGAAAAATCCAAGACAACTTATTGATTTTTAAATGGATATTAGTATGATTACCTTAGGAACTTCACACAAATCTATCTCAATTCAATAAATTTCCAATCAATAGCCAATCATAAATTTTGGGAAGAATTTGACAATCTGCTTTAATTTTGTTGTGGTTGTTAGAGAAAGAGATCACCCACATGTTGGTGGAAGGGAGCAGAGGGAGAGAGGGAGAATCTTAAGCAGGCTCCAAGCCAAGTGCGGAGTCCGAGGCAGGGCTCAATCTCAGGAAGCTGAGATCTTGACCAGAGTAGAAATCAAGAGTTGGTAGCTTAACCGACTGAGCCACCCAGGTGCTCCTATTTTAAAATATTTTAAGCCAGTTGTGAAAAAGAAGAATAAAGAGAAGAACTTGTTCTTGCAGGTATGAAGCACTATTGCAGAGTCACAGTGGTATACTGGATTAGATACAAGCTAATGAACCAGTGGAACAGAACAAAAAGGCTATTAGTATATGAGAATTTGTCATAGAGGAGTAACAGCACAAACCAGTTGAGAGAGCTTACATATTTGATAATGTGTATTGCAAAAAATGACTCACTTCATCTAAAGAGTGTTATCTTTCTTACTTATAACATATAAAAAACTTCAAGCTAATTTATTTGAATTCTAAGTGTGAAAGGTAAACTATTTATGATACTAGGTGAGGAATGGTTTCTGAAACACCTAAAAATCATAAACCAAAATGGGAAAATGGAATGTTTTGACTATACCTGATCGAAAGATTGTTGTCCAAACATATCTAAAGGCTCAAGAGAGAGGAAGATATTTGTATAATTGAAAAAGGCAAAGGCTTACTATCACCAGTTCTTACGACCTAGCGGGGGAGAAAACAATCTGACTATAAAGCATCATTTTACAGAAGAAAGTATCCAAATATTTAATTAGTACTGAAGGAGTATGTTCAACCTCACTAGCAATCAGAGAAATGCAAACTAAAACAATGAGATACTACTTAATATGTATCAGGTAGACAAAGACCAGAAAGCTGGCTTCTACCATCAGGCGTTGGAATAGGAAAGGAAGCTCTCCTGACCTCTTGGTTGGAGTGAAAATTGCTGCACCCATCCTGAAGGGCAATCTGTCAGTGCTTAGTGAAGTTACCTGTGTGTGTAAACTTCTACCTCTCCCTTACCTGCCTAAAATAACTTAGGTCGAGGGTCTGGCCCAGAAGGAAAGATATTACTAGAGATTTTTTTTTTAAGTCTGAAAGACTTATCTGCATGTCACTGCAAACATCTGATTACCAAATATCTGCTCTTCTTATCTTGCTGTGAATTTCCCTCCTCCCTTTTGAAGCCCAGGCCAATATCCCAACCCTAACCTCAGGATGGCATATAACCCTCAATAGTCTATATGCCTTTGGGTCTTATATTTTTATGGGTCTCTCATAGATACAAATAATTTTTTTCTCCTTAATCTTTTTTTTTTGAAGATTTTATTTATTTATTTGACAGAGAGATTACAAGTAGACAGAGAGGCAGGCAGAGAGAGAGGGAGAAGCAGGCTCCCCGCCGAGCAGGGAGCCCGATGCGGGGCTCGATCCTAGGACCCTGAGATCGTAACCTGAGCCGAAGGCAGAGGAGAGGCTTTAACCCACTGAGCCACCCAGGCGCCCCTCTTGTTAATATTTTTACTCATTTAATTATTAGACTGCCAAAGAACCTAGAAGGCTAGCAGGGAAAATTTTTCCGACCCTACCACCAGCAATATTGATAGAGTTCAAGAATAGCACTGAATAAAAGAATAAACAGAAAAGATAAAGAACACAACACTATCTAGAAGACATTTTCTTTTCTTTGTAAGGATACATGTATATTTAAGTAAACTTTGAAAGTATGACTGGAATAATACACATTAAATACACTACAGTGGGAGAGGAAAAAGATCCTTGAGAAAGGAACGTATTTATTATTTTTCTATTGCTGCAGTAACAAATTAGCATTTATTAAGTGGTGTACAACAACACAAATTGTATTATCTTACGGTTCTGTGAGTGAGAAGTCTGGTATGATTCTCGCTGGCCTCCTTTCTGAATCTGTAGGTGGGAAAGTCTAGCTTCTAGAGGCTCCTTTCCTTCGTCTTCAAAGCCAGCAAAGGTTGCACCTTTTCATGCTTCCTTCCCTATCCCTCTGACTCCTTCTGCCTCCTACTTCCACTTTTTGCTGTTGTTGAAATATAATTAATGTACACTGTTAGATTAGCTTCAGGTGTACAACATGATTCAACCCTTCTGTGCAATACTCAGTGCTCATCACGGTAAGCATAATCACTATGTGTCACCATACAGTGTAATTACAATCTTATTAACTATATTTCCTATGCTGTATTTTTCATCTCTCTGACTTATTTTATAACTGCAAGTTTGCACTCTTTATTCCTTTCATCTATTTTACCCATCCCTCCCACCCATCTCCATTCTAGCAACCAACAGTTTGTTCTCGGTATGTATGAGTCTATTTTTATTTGCATCTTTGTTTATTATATTTTTTTTAGATTCTGCATGTAAATGAAATCATATGGTATTTGTCTTTCTCTGTCTGACTTATTTCACTTAGCATTATATCCAATAGATCCATCCATGTTATTACAGATGGCAAGATCTCATTTTTAAATGGCTAATAATCCATTGTGTGTGCATGTATGTGCGTGTGTGTGCATGCATGTGTGCCCGTGTATGTCACTTCTATATCCATATATCAACTGAGGCACACTTGGGTTGCTTCCATATTTTGACTATTACAAATAATGATGCAATAAATACAGGGATGCATCTATCTTTTCATATTTGTATTTTTTGTTTTGTGTGAGCAAATATCCAGTAATGAAATTATTAGATCATATGATAGTTCTATTTTTTTTTTAAGATTTTATTTATTTGACAGAGAGAGACACAGCAAGAGAGGGAACACAAGCAGGGGGAGTGTGAGAGGGAGAAGCAGGCTTCCCACCAAGTAGGGAGCCCAATGCGGGGCTCAATCCCAGGACCCCGGGATCACGACCCAAGCCGAAGACAGACACTTAACAACTGAGCCACCCAGTGGCCCCATGATAGTTCTATTTTTAATTTTTCAGAAACTTCATGCTGTTTCCCTCAGTGGCTGCACCAATTTACAGTCCTACCAACACTGTACAAGGGTTCCTATTTCTCTGCATCCTTGACAACACTTCTTATTGATTATCTTTTTGATTCTAGCCTTTCTGAAAGGTGTACGGTGGTATCTCATTGTGGTTTTGATTTGCATTTCCCTGATGGTGAGTGATGCTGAGTATTGTTTCATGTATCTGTCGGCCATCTGCATGTCTCCTTTGGAATAAATGCACATTTCAATCAGATTATTATTGAGTTTCTTTGCTGTTGAGTTGTGTAAGCTCTTTATATATTTTGAATATTAACTTCTCATTGGATATATAATTGTAAATATCTTCTCCCATTCAGTAGGTTGCCTTTTTATTTAATTAATGATCTCCTTCACTGTGCAAAAGTTTTTTATTTTGGGGTAGTCCCAATAGTTAGTTTTTGCTTTTGTTTCCCTTGCTGGAGGAGACATATCTAGAAAAACGTGAACGTGCATCTCTTTGGCCTTTCCTCCATTTCCTTCTGACTCTTTTTGCCTCCTTCTACTTCTACTTTTAAGGATCCTTGAGATTCCATTAAACCCACCTGTATAATTCAGAATACTCTTTCTACCTTTAGGGTCTTAACTTAATCAATACCTGCAAAGTCCTTTTGTCGTGTAAGGGAAAATATTCACAGGCTCCAAGGGTAGAATACAGACACCTTTGGGTGGCCATTATTCTGTGTACCACAGGGAAAGATAAAAATGAGTAAAAATAAAGACTAAACAAGTTAGGAAGAGTGATGATAATAAATATGACATCCAATGAAGAATGAAATAAACTGAATTCTGTGTGCTTGACATGCTAAAATAGAGGAAAGAGGAAAAAGGGGAGGGGGGATGGGGAGTTGTCATCTGTCAAATGATGCTGAGAAGTCAATTAAGATAAGGACAGAGGAAACCACCATTGGATCTGGCAAAATGAAAACATTTGGTGAACTTAATAAAAGCAGTCTTAGCGTAGAGGTAGCAAAGAATGCAGGATTAAAGTGGATTGAGGAGAGAAGGTGAGATGAGGAAATGATGAGAAAACACAATGTCACTTCTATAATATGTGGTTTTATTACACAAAAATCTCCTTCTAGTAAAAAATAAAAAGCATATGAAAGTAAATTATTCTGTTCCTTAATGGAGTATCATGAAACACAACTACTGTAAACACTTGCAAAGGGTATGTTTTCAAAATTTTAGTTGAAAAAAAGAAAATAAACATTATAGTATAATCACAATTACATTAACAGAAATAGATGCATAGATAAAAGGTTAGAAAAAAGGTAAAAGTCTTCAAAGTGGTTGTCTTTAGTAGGGTGATATATGATTTGTTTAAATTTTTTTCCTGTTTTTCCAATATTCCATTATGAACATGATTTTTTTTCACTTTCCAGAAATAATGTAAATTCTTAGACATACTAAGATTCTTCAAAATTGTTTTTGTTTGAAAAAGAAACTGTAAATATTGTACTTTAAACTGTGCATGTGTTCACAATAACCAAACTGTAAAACTTGATTGGAAATGCAACTAGGATTCATAACTGGGATCAGCCCATTAACTATAGAGAGATAACTGAAACTTCTGGGCCACAATTTTCTCATCTGTAAGTAAGTAGATAGTAGATATCTCAAATGCTCCTACTACTTAAACATTTATGAGAATATTCAGATTCAAATGATAGTATTTTCATGTAGTCATCTTCACTTATATAAAAATCTATATAATTTACTTATATCAAAAATTATCAGAAGAAAAACGTGAACTCTCTTGGACTGCTTCTAGTTATCAGAGCTTGTCAAAGTTTGGATGACCATGCTAACAAGTATAATCACAGGTACGGAGAGACTAAAACATTTAACATGATTTCAATGTGAAACTCAACCACCTCTGCTACTGAAATACTGGTGTATATACATGTAAAGTTCAACATATCCGTGTGCCCTGTTGGTTGTCTTTCTTCACAGATTGCTTTGATAAGAGAGAAAGGAAGGCCACACTTACAGCCACAAGGGAAATTTGGATAATCACGTAGTTCTCTTAGCAGAGTTCTCTCTGGAAATGTACAGAACTGCTCTCCAGATAACCCAGCTGAACAGCACTCACATTTCATAACTTCTGGCTTCCCAATGACAGTTTTCCTGTCATGATGACTTTGGAGTTTGGCTATGAGATGGGAGCAAATCAACTTTAAGAGCTGAAGAATATCAATACTTCAGTTCCAATACTTCTCTATTTATATTTCCTGAGACACATGAGCCTTGAAGGATATAAAAATGGCAGCCTTGTGGGCATGGGATTATAGAAAGAACCATTACAGAGTCTGGCTAAAAGAGTAAACTACATGTGACTTGCCAAGCTGTCAGGGGAAAAAAAAAATAGCATCTATCAGAAAACAGCATCTGCTCTACCCGTGCCCTCACTAAGAGCCAGCTGTTTTCAGTTATTCTCACCTGCTGGCCAGGTTCTCTCAGGATGCACTCTTGCCAGGGGTGAAACAAATAAAGACAGTCAAGACTGAGCAATCAAGCTACATCAGTCCTTTTTGTGCTTCTGAGGCCATAAACTCCTTCTGCCCATCTTGCCCCGGACCTTTGGTTTCCTATGGCTCGCCGGGATGCCAGCAGTTTCTATGAACTTTAGAATGCCCCGCTTACTCTGCCTCCAATAGTAATGTCCTCCTGGTTTCTGCTTATCAAGCCTCTGGGTCATTATCTCCCCAGCTCATTCCATCTGATCCTAATTACATTATGACTAAAGGTATGCGGCAATTTTTATTTGTCTGTTTTCTTTTTGGAAATAATTCCTATATCAAATTTAGCCTTTGATAAAAGCCTAGTGAAATTAACGTTGTATATTGTAACTTCCATATCCAAGGATGCCCCTTACTGTTACTAATTAGCAATGGTAGATTTCCAGGATGCACAGATTTCATCTTTTTTAAAGTATTCCTTTAAAATATCAACCCAGTAAGTTCTGATTAATCTTTAGGCACAATGAATTGAACTTGACAACTGTGCTATATTCTTCAATGTTTTCTCTTGAGATTCTGCTATATTTAATCCAGTTTTAGGAATGTATTTAATAATTATAATGTCTCAAACATATGGAAATCTTAGATTCCTTGAAGAAAGTCTATTGTATTTCACTCAGTATTGGTGTTTTAAAATGTGGTATAGAAATAAAGATTTCATACTTTGTAGCACATTGCCTGAGTTCAAATCTCAATTCTGCCATGACTTTGGACAAGTCATTTAATTTCTTTCTGCCTCAATTTCAATGTAATGGTGCCTACGTTATAGGTTGGTTACAAAGATTAAATAAGTTAATACATGTACGTGCTTTAAATAATACCTGGTATGTAGTATATTTTTAATAAGTAAACTACTACTATTGCTGTTGTTGCTATTCATCTTTATCTTTTTTTTTTCGTTTCTATAAGTATCAACAATAGTTTCAAATTAATTGTTAACTATTTTTTTCAGGAAACCTATCGGACATTTGAATCCAGAGCAATACTTTAGAAATCACGGTACTAGAAAATTCATGAATATGGACATTCCAAAATACAGAAAATAACCTAACCATGCGGCATCAGACATGGTGAAAAAACAAGTAATAGTATTGTGGCAGAGATGCTAACACTGGAGACAAAGGAAGAGCTCTCCAAAATCTATTTAGATATTATTCAATGGTTCTTTTAGTCACTGAAGCTAGTAACATTGAAACTAGCAAAGACAGATAAAATGAAGATAGGGGATACAAAAGCTCTTAAAGAGATTACAATCCCAGTGATTGTAGTTTCCCAAGAATTTTACATATCATCTAAGTCTAACCAGTCCCATCATGACACAGATGAGAACTCAGAAACATACAGGGCACAGGTGCTATTTGGATCACATGGTTTGGGAGAAAATGAGTCAGAATCAGTCCCCTGTCTTATCTAGAAATCCTATTTGCCACGTCACAATAACTGCTTATGTCTGAGAACTTAGATTGAAACTACGATTGCTGCATGTTCAAAAGCTTCACTGTATATGCATTTTACTGACAAGACTCCCCAAAGACTACTAAATTTAACTCTTAGTCTTAATTGGCCAGAAAAGTCCTTATCAATAACAAATTCTATCAGCCTTCCTGGAGGTTTGCTTATTCTTTGTTTTATGACAGATGGCTTTTCCCTAATTAAGACTCCTTTCAGAATACAGAGATTATGCACTACACCTTGAGAAAGCAAATCCCTTTTCTCCTAAGAGCCCCATGTCCTTAATATCCAAAGGAACTGAGGCAAAGAAGCTGAACATAATCCAGTCCTCCTTTTCCAGCTGAGCTTTCATTTCATACTTCACTACAGTTTCTCTAATCCCCACTTTCTCTTTGGGTTGCAGTATATGGCGAGCCCACAGCACGTTTAAAATCCCTGCTGATCCGTTGAGATGCTACACAGTGCATGACAGAGTTTGGCAAGCATGTGCATTGAGACCTTTTTTTTTAAACATCTAAATAAAACAGAGCCTGTGTTACCATCAGTTTTACTCTGTTTTGGAGGCCACTAAATCTTCCTGTTACTCCCAGGAGCACCCCTTCATCGAACAGACATCATCCTAATTGGGATGTGACCAAACAGCTGGATTACAGTGAAGCATTACCCACTGGCCGAATTCCTTACACACACATCCACACGAATATAGCATCCTGCAGAAACAAGACTTACAAACGAATGCTTGAAGACTCATTTCTCACTCTGACCCCTGGGGTCAAAGATGTCAGAGAAACTATTTCTGAAAAGAGCTCTAGAGTGGGAGTGAACAATCAGGACCAACAGTAATGAGCAGCTCTTGAAGGTCACAGCTGTTGAGCATCTAATTGTAACTTGAAAAGCTGAATCCCACGTTATTAATGATCTCGCTGATAAACTTTTTTTCCCCACTCCAAGTCATGTAAGCTCTTACTCTAACTTGGAAGATAAAGCAAAGAGCTGCTCTAGCTATAAATGCAAGACTTTCCCTGTCTAGATGCAGCTGTGTATATTTGACTGCCTTCCTTCCTCACACACAGTGTAAACCGGTGACCTTCATATAAATTGAGGCACGCCTTCTGATTCTAAGATCTCTCCTAAGGGAAGAGACCATCAACTCTGCCAAATATTTTGCTTTAGCTTGTTAGCTACTCAGTATTATAAAACAGACTGAATGAAATCAAATAAGTAATTTACTCAGAGAGCCAAAATGATCCTTTCCTTACTTTACATGCATGTGGCAAAAAACACAACACCTTCATCTGAAACACAGACGCTATATTATGTTTTTTTAAGTTGGGTTATGGGAGGTGGAAATAATATTTCAACAGGTCAGCAAAAATTACACTGGAGGATAAAAAGAACTGTCTGCTTTTCTCAAAAGTCACTAAGGACAAAGTAATGCAGACATTAGGAGATATAAGATATACCATTAAAAAATTAGGAAACACATCACACATGAGAATCCCAGAAAGCATCCCATATCCCTCAAGGATGATTTAAATCAGGTTTGCTCCCCTTCTTGCTTCATCTGGTATATTGATTTATAATTTCTTCCTAAGTAGAGGTTAAATCTTCACATTTCTCCTATTCATCCAAACAGTCATTTATTTATACACAGTAGGTTCACAGTAAATGCTTGCTGAGTGAAGGAAATGAAATGCTTTAATTATAACATCTTTCCAACTGGAGGGCTGTTCACTGCTCTCACCACAGCAAGCCACTAAGGTTCTTGAATGAACCCCTGAGGCTGTCAGAGAATGATGCAAGGCACTCACCTTTCCTCCTCACCTCCCCCCAACCCCCCAGCAACCCTAAGGGAATTACTGAGCAGCTTCCACCAAGCCCAGAAACAAACAACTGAAATCAGAACTGCAGCCTGTTAGTAAGACCTAAGTTAGACTAGGAGAAAAACTTGGCTCCTGTAGGGTAGAGATGGGAACAAAACACCTAATGAGATTTTATTGAGATTCAGGCTTGTGAAAGAACATGTGTGCAAACACACATCCTCATTATCTATTCTTTTTTCTTTTCTTTTTTTCTTAATAGGCTCATCAATGATATGCCATACAAGCACAACAATATTTTATCAGCTGCCCCTTGCTTTCATAGGTAATGGTCTACAGATCATAAGTATTTTGCATTTGAATTTAAATGCATATTTAAATTCACATATCATTGGGCGCCTGGGTGGCTCAGTGGGTTAAAGCCTCTGCTTTCGGCTCAGGTCATGATCTCAGCGTCCTGGGATCGAGGCCCGCATCGGGCTCTCTGCTCGGCAGGGAGCCTGCTTCCTCCTCTTCCTGTCTCTCTGCCTGCCTCTCTGCCTACTTGTAATCTCTCTCTCTGTGTCAAATAAATAAATAAAATCTTTAAAAAAAAAATAAAAAAAAATAAAAAAAAATAAATTCACATATCATTAAAAAATATTTATCATGTATCATGAGCCACAGATAATATTAAGAACCCTAGCAAATACATGGTAAATAAAAAACAGTGCCATATCTCAACACTTTTATGATCAAGGAGGAAAAGTTGTATTATACATAACTATAATATGATAGTGTAATAAGTTCCCTAATACATTTTGGTGTCAAGTGTTGCCATCTACACTAACACAGGAGTGCACAGATCAATACATTTCCATCATTCTTGCTTCTCCATACACCTACAAAAATGAAGTTTCCACCAAACCCAAGTCATTTAATCATCTGTCAAATCTCTTGATATTTTCCCATTACTACAGCGGGCTGGTGGTACCATTTTTTTTAGTAGTGTCAGATCACCAAAGCAGTGGTGCAGAGAGATTTGAATAATGAATGGAGAGATCCCCACTCCCTTCAAACTAGAATAGCAACCTACATGCAAAATTCCAAAAGGCAAAACCTGTATCTCCACAGTCTCTGTTCACCAAACTCAATGCCAAGCCATGGAATTTTCTAGCCATGACAAAAACTGAAATAAGCAGTGCTTCATTAAAATGAAACAATTCATATATTCATATAATCTGAGAAGATTGATTTTTTTTTTTTGAGGGTGGTGCAAACCCAGTTACTATATGGCAAGATTTTCACAGTTAATCTTAAAAGATCCAGGGAACAACAAATCAGCAAAAACAGTCAGAAATGCTATCCAAATTCTCTTCACTTCCTTTCTACATTTACACTAACCCTTCTGGGACAATTCATACATTATGTGATTTTTCTCTCTGTAGGTGATATCCAAATCTGTTGCTAAAGATCTAATCTACTTTAATTCCCATTATTCTCAAAATTCCTACTGAACAGGCTCATGAACACCTAGAAATTTATCATATTGAAAACTAAAATCATTACCCTCCTCAGAAACCAGTATTCTTTGCCAACCATTTAATTCAATGTACAGATAAGGAATATAAGCATAGGTTGAATTCACAGCCATAAAATATTTTTAAAACCACATAAAATGATTTCAAAGGCTTTTATTTAATATACTCCATTTTTAAAGAAATAATGAAAGTGCTTTTAGTTTTTCAATTTTAAAGTCTATGGTCACAATGTCTCAAATATTTTGCCCCAAGCATAAATTAAAAGTGTAATTTTGCACATTTCAAAGTAGTTAAGGCATGCATTTATATTCAACTTGCATTTAGATCCATTTTTAAATGGAAAAATGCACTTGTCTTCAGGGTTGTGGTCCTATGAATAGACTCAAGAAGGAAAAAGCTTCATATATTTTTTTTTCCATAATGTCAAAGAATTTTAGATTTGGCAAGGGCTTTACAAATAGTAGCCAACCCATTAATTTTATGGATGGGATATTATATAAATTACTTCAATTTACATAGTTCTACAAGAAGCAGATGGTAGATTAATACTAAGGTGACTATATACATTATCACCCAAATCAGGACACTTCTGAGAATGAAAGAGGACACTATTAAGGATTCCTGCAGGATAACAGGTCTCTCTGGGAAAACCAGGACATATGGTCAGCCTAACTGTAACACATGCAACGTGTATTTGCCATTTTAAATGAGAGTAGTCAATCGGCCACAGAGAAAATAAATAAACGGGATAGATAAAACTTATGTGTTATATATATAATATATAGACTGGTAATTTGGGAGGCATAGGCAGAATCATAGAATGTATTAAGAATAGACAGTAAGTTAGTAACTCACAGACATAGAACTAATAGAACATATGTCTATTAAACATCAATAACAAGAATGGAACAAATAAGAGTGTTACTTAGAACAGGAAGTGAAGATCGTAAGCCTTAAATATTCATAAATCCCAGATCACATCACTCTAGAGTTAGTCATCCCTTAATCTTCCTCCCTTGAGGACATCCATTATGGCCTCTCTCTGAGCCCATGGAGTCTCAAAAAAATAGATATAAAGCCACAGTAGCACAATACATTAAATAGTGAGCTACAGCTGTGATCAAGTATATAAGTACCTGCATCTCTCCAACAAAGTAAGCCAGTGTGACCTTCAGGTACCTCCAACTACTGAGCTTCCTTGCTTATCTGGTCTTTGTAACCACATAATCAGGAAAATTCACTGATGAAGCAGAAAGTAAATTAGGATACTGCAACACTGTATAAAACAATTAATATGTGATCTTCCAATCCATCCCATGGACCTCTGTGCTAATTGTGTACACCCACACTATAGCTTTTTCCTTGGCTTCCCACTACAAAATAAATAAACCACATGGTTCCAGAGTCTTGTCATCTTGGTCTGTGAGCCTTTCGGTACCATGACCTTAGTTATAAATTCTCTGGTAGTTTATGTAAATTCCCAAACAACAGAACATATCTCAGAAATCTCATTAATTTATTTACTCATTCAACAAACATGAGGAGCTTTCACAGAGCACACTCAATTTTGGGTACTTAGAATATAAAGATGAAAGACACAGTGTCTGCTATTGAACAGAGTCCAAAGAAGGAAACTGATGAGTCAACAGACGAGGTATGATAGTGCTGTCATACCTTAGCCACCAGGTATCAAGGAAGGCTTCCCAGAGGAAGTGACTCCAGACAATATAGAACAGATTAAAAGAGAGAAGAGAAAAATAGACTCACTGACGCATTACCTATTGATGCTATAACATTTTTTAAGTAAATGATACAGATCAACTCATTTAATACAACAACTCTATGAATTATTATGGTTATTATTCCTATTTGAAAGATGTAGAGAGGCTTGGAGAGGTCAGACATTTAGCAAGTAATGGAGTTCAGATTGAACGCCAGACATTCTGGCCCAAAAAACAATCCTCTTTATCACTAAATTACAATGCCTCTTACCCCAAATGCCAAGAACTAAAATATGACTGGGAGTTAGAAAGGCAAAAAAGGGAGACAAGGGCATGGCAATGAGAGAACCCAAAGCAACAGAGTTAGACATGGCATGGGTATAAGGAGTAACTACAGTAAGAGATGAAGCCATTACATTAGGAAGGGCCCAGGAAATGAGATTACTCAACCTCTTACCAAAAATACCTATGATGTCCCTTGTCATGTGGTTGCATAATTCAAAGTCTGTATCACAATCTTGTAGGGGGAAAGCAAGTAAATACCTTACGTAGCATGAAAAACAAAAGCCAAACAAGTCTTGACATTTTCGATTAATGATAACTTTCATTAGATTTATAGTTACATCTCATAAACATTTTACATTCTCTGAACTACAACACAACACAAATAAAGATTTTAACAGAGAGTATATATAATCTAGAGTTCTATCCATGGGTTACCTAACCATTTCTACGTTGTTTAAATTTCACACCTGTAAATGTTATCTGTAAGAAGCCTATAGATATGCACTTGTGTATATGTGTGTGTCAACTAAAAATGGGAGAGATGCAAAAATAGATATCACACAAGTAGCTACCATACTATGTTGTAGTAGATGTTTATTTTAAGATGGTTAACAGATTTGTGTAATAGGAGAAATAAAATACAGGTAAGAAATAAACCAGCAAAATACATATTTTCTTTTTCTAATTTTTAAAAATATTTTATCTATTCACAAGAAATAGATAGATAGATAGATAGATAGATAGATAGATAGATAGATAGATAGCATGAGAGGGGAGAAGGTCAGAGGGAAAAGCAGACCCCCATGGAGCTGGGAGCCAATGTGGGACTTGATTCTGGGACTCTGGGACCATGACCCAAGCTGAAGGCAGTCGCCCAACCAACTGAGCCACCCAGGCACCTCAAAATACATATTTTCATAAGCTGTTCAAATAATCCTACTAGACTATCTTCCCATTATAAATAGTCAAATTATTTTTCATTTACTCTAAATAATTATATTATTTAATATGGGCACAATTATTTTTCATTTGCTCTAAGTAATTACATTATTTAATATGAGCAAAACCAAATTTATAAATATCAGATGAACAAAAGAATATATAATTTTTTCCAGATGTGAAAGTGTAGGATTAAATTACTTTTACAAGATCAATAGTTTCAAAGAAAATTGAGAAGTCAATCTTTTTGAATTCCTAAGATTTTTATTTTTATTTTTTTAATTTTTATTTTTTTAAGATTTTATTTATTTATTTGACACAGAGAGATTACAAGTAGGCAGAGAGGCAGGCAGAGAGACAGGGAGAGGAGGAAGCAGGCTCCCTGCTGAGCAGAGAGCCCGATGTGGGCCTCGATCCCAGGACGCTGAGATCATAACCTGAGCCGAAAGCAGAGGCTTTAACCCACTGAGCCACCCAGGCGCCCGAATTCCTAAGATTTTTAAAAAGTAAAAGTCTTAATGTATTTACTTTTTAACATAGAAATGAAGGTGGATATAAGTATCTTTGTATCTAAGAAAATGCATTGGAAATAATTTTAAATTTTTTTATATTTTAAGCCTGGTTTTGATAAACATAACAAGTATTTTTGCTATAGTATAATTCTTAAGTTCTAAAATGTTTTAAGTATTTCAACAAGTCTTCACCTTCTTTTCTTGGCTACAGACTACATATAAATATATTTAAATTCATTCAGTTAAAACTCATTGCAATATATAATATTTAGTTTAATTATTAATTTACAAGTCTGATCCAAAAATATTTCAGTGTTTTTCTTTTAATCTCCAGCAGTATTACAACATCTCAGAAATGAAATTTTTAAATTTGTACTACATACTTTTAATATGTGTTCAATCCAGCACTACTTTAGCCTGATGTACTATAATTAACTAATGATCAAAAAAGAACAGGGAAATGCAATCCCCAAATAGGAGAAAATTACTAAACTTAGTCATACTTCCTTGATTCTATCATATATACTCATAAACCTTATCTCCTATTATTTGCTCTATTTATACATAGGGCATTTAAGAAAGATCACAGCATCAATAATTTATCACTGAGAATCAAAACACTTTCATTTTCTCATCCATTTAGCTTATGCTCTGTCATCATTATATATATATGAACTTTCTGCGGATTAGCATTAGCAAAGTCTGCCAGAGGAGCAAAGCATAAAAAAGGTTTGGGACTTCCCTTTAATTTATCAATTGTGTCAACCCATGATTTGATCACCTCCAACAGCTTATAATTTTCCCTTCCCTAAATGTAGGCGTATCCCCAGGATCTCTCATCGCCTATTATCTTCTCTGCTTTGGGTAATCTGATAACCCCCCACAGCCTTAATTATCACCTTTATGTTAAAAACTCCTAACTTTATTACTATCAATAACTTTTCTTGTTATTAACTTGATATTTAGATTCCTATTCCAGAGTTTGCCTGACCTTGTACTTCTAACCCAGTATTTCGAAGACCAAATTCACCCTTTTTTGCCTGAAAACCAAAGCTTCCTCTTGACATCCTAATTCTGTGAATGGTACCAATCCAGTCATGGAGGCATCTTTGATTCCCTCATCCTCACTTCCTACATCCAATTAACCGGTAACCAAGCACTGGAGATTCAGTCTCTGTGCATCTCTCACACTGTTCCTCTTCTCTCCATCCCCATTGCTATCTCCTCAGTTCAGACACTCATTACCTTCTGCCCTATGGCAACAACCTAACTGATCTTCTACTTTCAAGTCCCTCTCTACCCTAAAGTTCTCCACATCATCCTGACAGTTTCTATACTGCAACTCTGATCAAGAGCTTCTAAAGAATTTCAGCTGCAGATGAAATTATGTACAAAGTCTCACCTGGACATTTAAGACCCCCCTACAAGATGGTTACAACCTACCCTTCAAATTTCCTGCCCCACTACTTCTTTCCCCATGTCTACATTGCTGGTTAAACTAGACTCTTCACTATTTGATGAAAATTACAGAATTTTCTCCAACTAAAATTGTGTTCACATAATTCAATACTTTGGAGGACCCTCCTATCCTCCAGCACTTCCCACCTATGCTTGCAAAGGATCCTAGGGATTTTCAAGAGTTAGTTAAAATGCCACATTATCTAAGAATGCTTTACCCATTCCACACAGGAATGCCACCTCCTCCTCCTTTAAAATACTACAGCACTTGCGCGACACCGCATTTCACCAAATCAGTCAAATGCATACGGGTATACTTCTATCTCCGACAACAGACTACAGATCTTGGAGGAAAGGAAATGCCTTACAGAGGGTTCTATGTACATTACAAGCACAAAGTATGTGAATTAAATTAACTTGAGTTATTTTCTCTTCTGAACATTTATGTTTAATAACCCAAGCTATCAACTCATAATGTGCCCCAAATATAAAGACAGTATTTTAGAACATTACTTTGTCTCTTCCCAACCCAAACAGAAATATGAACAAGTATTAAATAAATTCACTGAAAATTCTCCATGGAGCTTCCGTATCATATCTCTGGTATAATTATTACAAAAAAAAAAAAGAGCCAATAAAAAAAGGGGTAGGGGAAAATAGTAGTAGGTAACACTTACTGGTCTCAAGGACTACATGCTTATCATATTTAATATATTTATATATGATACTTAAGCATTACAACAATGTATGTACTTTCATTATCACATAAACAGAAGAGATAACAATCTTTTCTAAACCTAAGTCCTTGAACTTAGTTAAGACTGCTAATAAAAAGTGAAGCTGGGAATGAACCTAAATCTTTCTGACCCCAAAGTTCAGGTAATAATGGTAATTCATACTACTACTCTCTTTGTATCATTAAAAGCAAAATGGTGAAAAATTAAAGATATGTCTAATAGCTAAGAAAAAGAAATTGCTTCTCAGGAAGTAATCATAGCGAGGAAAAAGTCATCAACTTAATTAACCACATATATAAAAGAGAGGAAGAATAGAGTGCCTGGGCAAGTTTCTATATTTCTAGACTGGAAATATTATATGAAGAATGCAGAATCTAAAACTACAGACATAAGCCAATCTATGAAAGTATAAAGTTTGATACACAGCACCTGTCCTGCCCTCCCCTTTCATCTTAACTTAGGGTTAAGGCTTCTACAAACACGGTCGAAGTTTCCTCTGTATCTGGGATACACTGCAGATCTCTTTTGCTACATACATTGTTTGAGTTGCAAGGAAACAGAAGAAAAAGGAAAGGATTTATTAGTAATTGACTAATTTATTCTGAAAAGTATCTGTCATTGGTAGTGTCAAATATGCTCCTTTGGGACATATATACAATTATTAACACATGGCAGATACTCGATTAATGAGTTAATGAAACAACTTGCAACACATTCCTAATTAAATCAAAGGAACATTTTTTTTTTGCCTAAATGTCAAAGTTTAGTTTCTAATTCCCATTATTCATATTGTTTGTAATAAGAAAAATATAATGGTGAAAAATATAATTTCAATAAGCATTTTGAGAAGCTACTCATATCCTTCTCAGATGGAAAGGGAAAATAATTTATAGTTTATGCCAAAAGAAACAAAAGAATTTATCATATTTCCCCATAAATTCTTGAAGGCCAAACTCACTAACACATTTCTTTTCTTTTTTTAAAGTTTTTTAAGATTTTTTTTTTTTTAAATTTATTTGAAAGAGAGAGAGAGAGAGAGAACAAGCAGGTAGAGAGGCAGGCAGAGAGAAAGGAGGAAGCAGGCTCCCTGCTAACCAGGGAGCCCAATGCGGGGCTCGATCCCAGGACCCTGAGATCATGACCTGAGCCGAAGGCAGAGGCTTTAACCCACTGAGCCACCCAGGCTCCCCTAACACATTCATTTTCAGCTGGATTCATCATTCTGGTATTTATACCATTTAGGAAAGAAACAAGCTCCTAAAGAAATGCTTTGAAATCATGTTTAGGGCTGCAAGGTTTATTATTTTTTTAACCTCTGTGATTTACCTTTTTCTGTAGAGGTCTATTACCCTTCTTCCCAAGTCAAAGTATAATATGGCCCTAACTATATATAAGAATTCTAAAGAGTGATGACCAAATAATGGGTTTTGCATATCAATTAGACCTAACTTTTTGTCTACCTTAGCAGACATCACAGTAAGACAAAAATGAACAGGGTCTTTTATCTGAACTAATACTAAAGTAATATAAAACAATAGGCTAACACAGCACTTTGGAGGTCACATTATACTGTTCTCTTGCAGTCACAATTACATCCAGAAGGCTGAGCTTATAAAACAGGTTTTCCATTGCTAGAGCAATATTAATCTGTTCTTCTGTGAAAGTTCCTTCATCTCCATATCTATCAATGAACTCCTACTCTTTACCTGCATATGCCAGACAATAATGTAATAACAAAATTAGAATGAGATTTCCAAAAATTTGGGAATAGGGGGAGTAAAAATAGGAGAAAATGCCAGAAGGATAACTTATGAAACTCAATATAAGTAACACGAATAAAAACATAGTAAGAGTAACATAGTCTCAGGTTTTCCAATGATCATCAGTTATAGCAAAGGCAAATATAAAAACCAGACAGAAGTGAAGAGAAATTGTTGACTACGTGCCCATGCTTAACTTTCAGGACATTCTAGTTGAGAATCAAGAGAAGGATAGGAATTGTTCTGTCAAGAATAGGGCTTGGGATGGGTGGATACGAAGGAAAATCAATACAATTCAACCCTACATCGAATTTTTAGCTAAGCTGAAGAGGACCCAGGGGGCACCGGACATTCCAACCAGCAAAGATAATATCATTTGCAAAGATATAGAGAGAAAGGGGGCATGGTTTGTCTGGTACGCTGTCAGAACTTCCACGAGGCTGAAGAATAAGACATATGTGGAAATGTAGTCTGAGATAAGAGAAAATGTGTTGCCTACTAATTGTTACTTACTAGATGTATGTGTTCTGGCCTATACGTTTTAAAGGATCTCACACTTACCACTCCCTGTTTTTCATTTATTCCAGTGGCCATTGATTTGCCCTATCATGTTGGTATATAAACTAATCGACTCTATTCCCAAATAATTTTGTTAAGCAAGTAACCCAAAAAATGAGTTTTCGCCACCTTTTCCCTACCTCTGTCAGTTTGTTACAATACCGTTACACGTACAATTAGGTGAGCTCTTCAACTACGCTCTTAGATTTATGAGTTTAAAAATGCTTATTCTTTTTAGTATAGCTTTGATTTTCTAGACTCTTAACCACTGAGAATATTAGACATCTCTAAGAAATAGCATCACTTTAAAATGTCATTAAAGAATAGGCTATTCTCATAACCAGTTTTAATTAGGCAAGAGTATAAATCAAGATTCATTTTTGAGGCACTCTCAAAAGACACATGGAGATTATCTTTTGTTATTATTTTATTAAACTGTGTGTCATGTTATGCTGTTAATGAGTATAAATATGAGTAGATTAGTCTCCTGTATTCGACCAAATTTTGACATAGAACATTGTACTAAGAACTGAATGAATGTCAAATATATCTAAGCTGCAGATCAACTGTCCTAACTGCTCAGCTTGTTTCCCTTCTATGGTACTGAGAAGTACATATTGCAAATGCACATATATAATAAGAATTCTGTCCACTGTCTCATGGGAACACAAGAGAGCTCAAAGTCAAATCGAATCTTAGCTCCACTCTAACCCTGCTAGGTATTGCTGAGAGGTAGAAGGAAGGATTGAATAAAAATCCTAGCAGATGCTCTGTTGTTGCAGAGTATCTTATCATACCTAAGACAAAACAGAATGCCTCACAAGGAATGGTAATAATTTTTTTTCTTTTTGATGAGAATAACTTATAATTAACAAATAGCATTTTTAATTCTCTTTTTTTCAGATTTGTATATTGTATTTAAGTTATGAGCTCTTAAATTAGGGGGCAAAAAGTTACATTTCTATTCAAAGGAATGTGTTGAAGAAGTTACTTGTACGTGTTTGGATAATAACACCACCATTCCATACCAACATTCTGTTTCATCTCGTCTTTCTTATCTCAGTAAACAGTACAGTCATTGATCATGGTATCTTTTAAGCTAGAAACCTGATTGTCCTCTAAGTTTTCTTTTGGCCTAGTCACATATTCCATGAATCTCTAACTCCTGTCAGTGGATCCTCATCATCACTCATGTCACTCAGTCTTTGAGTCAGGTCTAGCATTATTTCTTACTTGACTCAACAGAATAACCTTCGGATCTCCAGTCTTGAAGTCTCTAGTTCATTGTTCAAATGCAAGCCGCAGGTCAGTCTTTGCTTAATGCCTATAAGATTAATTTAATTGTTCCCTCACTGCCATCAACAAAATTCTCAACTCTGCATCACGTTGTATCATGCCATCCTGATCAGACCTTTAACCTCTTCTCCATATAATTTCTGCTCCTACATTTAGAACTCCCTTTCAACCATGGGCAGACCAAATCTTGTGTTTATTAAAATTTTACAAACAACGTTCTTGGCCTTTTTGGTTATAGGGTACAAATATCCTCTAGCAAGCACTTGCCACACTGTACTCTCTTATTGTGTCCCAATGCTCACTGAGAGATCAAAGTTTGAGTTTCCTATCTATGTCTTCCTAGGACTTAGTCTAGTATCCAGCAAGAATGTATACTCAACCCAATGTCATTGAAAAAATAAATAAGGGCAAGAATGAATGATGGAATATCATCCAGTATTTTATAAAATACATCGAGTATTCTATAATTTAGATTAATTTTAAAGGCTGACTTTTGTTTAAAGTAACAAAACAAATCAAATGGAGTTTTCTACTTGCTTATAATTATCATAAAAGCATTCCCATTTATAAACAGAAAAACACAAGAATAGGGAAAATGAGAAAAAAAAGTGATGGCAGAGTTTGATTTGATTCTCCAAAAGGAAAATGATGGCAGAGTTTGATTTGATTCTCCAAAAGGACTGATAGAATATACAAGTTCCTTGTAAAAGCATTTTGGCTCTTGCAAAGGTAAGCTTTAAAATGAGCACAGGGTAGAGTTTTTATGACTTGTCAAGATTGAAATGCTTTCACTGTATTCTGAGAGAACACCGCCATGAACCCTGCACACTACATGTGCGGCTTGCAGGAGGGTTATTTGTAGATCATCTCAAGGAACTTCTTATGCATCTGCAGGAAAATTACAATTAAAGCGAGGGAAATCCTGATAAAAAACACATTTACATTCCTTTGGCTTCAAGGAAAAGTCTTGATATCTAGTCGTTAGCTGGGCAATCTGCCCTCAGACTTCCTTCTGCCTTAATATGCTTAAGAGAAACATGTCCTCTGAGAACAATGTTTTAAAACTCTTTATGCTTTGCTGCTCTACTGTGAAGTCTTAATTCCTTTGAATCCAAACACTCATTAACTCTTAAGAACTGTTATTAGCTATCCTGAGTCAAATGAATATAAAATTTAAAAAAGGACAAAGTTTAATTTCAAACCAATGAAAAGATTTTTTTTTTAATGTTGTTAGGTTTGCTTTTGTCGGGTTTCTCCTTGGATGTTTGGCTATCTATTAGACAATTACAGAGGTTAACATTTTTAAAAGGAATATCAATTTGATTTTTCAATAAAAAATTTCATTAATATCAGTCTTTATTATTTATATTAATTTCTGAGTTTTTTTGTATTTTAGAGTATCTAGCTTCTGTAACAGACTGTTGTTTTTATGTTAAAAATGGTAGTGGAAAGGAGAGGAGAGGGAGCCAGAGTTCACTGGACATTTTCTTGTTTGCATTCTTTCCTGTCTTTTCAACTTGAAGAGCTCAAAGTAATGTGGTATTTCTTCTTTCACTTTCATTTTTAATACATGCCCAAGCATTCTAGCTATATGTCTTATCATCTACATCAGGGAGGATGATGCCCCTGTAATATTTACTCTTTTTTTTCTTTACTTTTTCTTTAGGGAGCTCGAGAAGATGACCTTCAGATGCTCTTTACCTCCTGATAAAATTACTTTTGCACAAAAGCAACTTTCCAAAAATATTGTCTCCTTATAACAGATTAACATGGTTCTGTAGGCTCCTTTTAAAATCATGACATTTACCTCAGTCTCCACTTATGAGATCACATGAAGGTTGCCTTATACCTATGCTTTCTTTTCTGTCTAAAGCAAAATATAATGAAACTTTCCTATTCATATGTTGAGAGAAAAGCATGATTTAAAACCAATCACCGCACTGAAAGCTGTAACATACATGGCAAAAAGTAAAAGCTAGTAACATAGAAAAATCTTACTAAGCTATAAATGTTGGGGAACACTTAAATTCAGCCAGCTTCTCAGTAAAAGTTCTATAGGAAAAACTGTTCTGACTGATATTCTGATTTTTTTCCCCTCAAAACTGAATTGCCAGCAGACGTGTGTGTGTGTGTTTGTGTGTGTGTGTGTGTGTGTGTTAATGTTAGTTGCTGGCTTGAACATTTATAACATTTACTCAAAAATTAATTTTCATTCTTGGATTTCTTCCTCAGGAGTACTAGAAACTGTGATGAATGTACATGCATTGGAGTAAATTAAATAGTATTAATTTTATATTATTATTTTACAATATAAATCAAAAGCCAACATCATAAGTAAAACTTTGCAACTGTTGAAGTGCATTCTGCAAAAAATATGACTGCATCCAATTTAGACAATTCAGGTTTGAAATAGTAATACAAAACAGAGAGCAGGGGGGAAAAAAAGAAGTTCTCAAAGAATGTTTACATTTTCCCTGAATTTGCTAAACACACTAGGGTCAATTTCACACACTTCTGTGGAAGCATATGCACTCCCCCCATTACTAATCATCAACACCAAGGGAGAAATGCTGATCTGGATGGAAAGATTGTAGGCCATTGACTGAACAAGGTGACTGAGTGGACGGAGCCACCATGAGGGCCAAGTCACTCTCACACTTACTCTTTCTATGTGGCTGCAGCAATTGAAGAGATAAGTTTAACTCTCATGTGTCAGAATTGAAAAATCCATCTCAGATGGATTTATGATACATTTCTCTTGGTCTCTGAACTGAAAACCAAATATTCCAACTTATTTTACCAGAGAATATGGTTATGGGGTTAAGAAGATAAGCTCAGTGGTATTTCATGTTCCTTTGTCAGTATTTCTTGTATGAATATCCCCTTGAAGAAATTATGGAGTAGGAGAGGTGACAGAGTTTTAGGAAAAGACTTGATAATTATGGTTCCCCTAGCCAAACGTTTCCCAGCCTTTTTCATGTAGTATATAAAGGAAACTATTAATATGATATATAATATAATATAATTTATATGAAATATAAACATATTGCATTCATATAAACTTATCAATGAACAAACATTAACAAAATATATATTACATATGTGAATATATATTACATATATAAAATATATATTGCATATATAAAGAAAATATATATTACATATCACATTATATTTATTATATTATGTTCTCTAGAGGAAATAAGAGGGATAGGAGTACCTGTATGGAGCTTAGTGAGAAAAATTACATTGCCTAAGTATTAGATAAATTATTGGGGAAAAGAATAGTATTGAATTTTGTGCAAATATTCTGTTTCTCACTAGAGCTTCAAGAGATGGATGTCATTCACTGCATTTGCCAGCTGCAAAGACAGTATTATAAAATACTTTCAACAATTTCATAAGTAAATTATGTTGCTTCTATAACCATCACTTTTCTATCAGATTTTATCCTTTAAATGACTATATACAATTCCCAACCAAGATGTTTTCATCATACTTTCCTCAAAATCTTGGTAGTTTCCATTGATGAGATTTTTTTTTCCCCCTAAACACGTAGATGATTAGAAATGTTAAAACTTGTCTTTTACAACCATCTCATTTTACAATTGTTGAAATGGTCACTAAAAGTAATCTGAAATTTCCTGTCATAATGCAGAGATATTTCAAACCCATTCAGAAATTTAAGTCGAACATTTTGACATAATGAGGAGGCTCTAATGTAGAAGAAGCATGCATTGTTCAGCGACTGGCGAAGAGACCGCTAAATGCAGGCATCAGCCACAATGAGTGGATGCTGACAGTAAATAAATGAGAAGACACATTTGGGGCACTGCCTGGGGCTGAGCCTTCCAGGAGTCCCTCCCCAGCCACCCGCAACCCCCTCTCCCCACCGCTGGCCGCACCTTGGGCTGCACTCTGGGCTCCTTGGGCACCTGGACCACGACCTCCTCTGGTAGCTCCACGGGGCCCTTGTCCACGATGAGTAGTGGCACGCTCTGCTGCCGGTTGCTGAAGGAGATGTCTGGGTGGGAGAGCGCCTCCTGGGCTGCGCTCAGCATGTCGCAGTGGAGCAGCAAGGGCTGGATGTCGCTCACTGTGCTTGCCACCTGCGGGGACCGCAGGGCGCACCATCAGACTCCGCTCAGCTCAGGCCCGCTGCAGAGGAGCCCGACTAGAGCTACTCTCAAGGCTGCTCTCTGCTGCAGGCCCTAGTCCCTGGACTCCAGCCACCCCAGGCCCCACTCAGATAACCCTGGAGCTGAGGAGAACACGTCCCCGAGTCCCCTAGTGTGTACGGACTGTGTGTTTCTGTCCTAGCTAAACACTACCTTAGGTCAAACACCTCAACCTAATCCTTAACAATAATTGGAAAATTAGATATAATTATTGAAAGCAGAAAAAGCTACTTGAAAAAAATATAAATTTTTTGGGTGCCTGGGTGGCTCAGTGGGTTAAAGCCTCTGCTTTCGGCCCAGGTCATGATCTCAGGGTCCTGGGATCGAGGCCCGCATCGGGCTCTCTGCTCCGCAGGGAGCCTGCTTCCCCCTCTCTCTGTCTGCCTGCCTCTCTGCCTCCTTGTGATCTCTCTCCCTCTGTGAAATAAAAAAAAAAAAAAAAAAAAAAAAAAAAAAAAAAAAAATCTTAAAAAAAAAAAGAAAAAGAAAAAAATATAAATTTTGTATTTTATAGATTCACAGCATTCTGCTGTAAAATTATAGCCATTAAATTCCAGAAGTATGAATAAAAATGTTACTGAACTAAGGATTTACACACAAAAAGCTTGATAAGGTAATGGGTGCTGGAAGTTTCAGAGAGGTGTTTATTTATCTATTTTATTAGTTTCATTTTGTTTGTTATGTTGCTACATTTACATGGATTATTTTATATTTATATGTTTCAGGCCATTGAACATTTTTGAAAGGTACTGTATTAAGATATGTGATGAACATTAAGGTGAAAAGGATATACATACATTTTTGCCATTTAAATATACAGTGATTTTACTGACAAATGGTACATATTACATAAATGAATAAATATGGAAGACCAAGACAATAATGAAAAAATAAAATTGTACACATATGATTTTTTTAATAATTCACAAAACAGTCATACATTATAGGCTATGAAAAACAGAGCTCTTTAAGTACAGGGTTTTTTTTTTTTTAATTTTCTGGTGAACTGATACTCAAAATACACGTTTTTCTACACTAACTGCAACTAGTTTTATAAACAGGAATGATAATGAAAAAGTTCCTCCTAACAGACTTTACAAGGAAAAAGATTTTGCTTTACACAGTTATTTTTAACATACTATAACATGCATAGTTAAAAACACATTAAAAATGCTATCTGACTACCATTCAGAACTCAGGAGAGAAACTAGGAAATTTAATAAGACAAGAGAATTTTATGATCATCTTTCTAATACTGTAACTTTATACAGTGGCGCTATAATTTCTTGACATATAAAATTTGCAAATTAAAACTGAAATACATGTTCTCTCCCAAATCACAAGAAACTAACCCTTATAGAAAACAAAAACACTGAGAAATTTGTCAAACAATCCATTTCGATTAAAAAAAAGTTTAGAATAGAACTAGCCAGTCTATAACATAACTAGGTTTAGTATTGTTCTGAAATATCATTTTTATTTCTACTCATTATAATAGGTGAATATTAAAATATCTGGGGGAAGGTAACCTTAATGTAATTTGATAGATCATGCAAATGAAAAAGATGTCGAAGGAGACAAGATTTAAGACCAAAAACATAGTGAAAATCAAAGTCTCTAAAAAATCATCTCCTTGGGTTTGTGCTATGGTGCGTGCTGTGAAATGTGTAAGCCTGATGATTCACAGACCTGTAGCCCTGAGGCAAATAATACATTATATGTTAATAATAAAAAAATTTTTTTAAAAAAAATCATCTCCTTTAATGTTTAACTCTGATGTTTTTTCTGAACTTTTGACTTCTAAAATATCCCTCTCCTCATAGCCCAAAATGTGACTAATTTTTAATTATTTTTTACATGAATATATACAGGTATGTTTCCCCTAACATCTTTATAAACTATACTATGGCAGGAAATTAGCAAAAGATAATAAAGCATGGGCGCCTGGGTGGCTCAGTGGGTTAAAGCCTCTGCCTTCGGCTCAGGTCATGATCTCAGGGTCCTGGGATCGAGGCCCGCATCGGGCTCTCTGCTCAGCAGGGAGCCTGCTTCCTCCTCTCTCCTCTCTCTCTGCCTGCCTCTCTGCCTACTTGTAATCTCTCTCTGTGTCAAATAAATAAATAAAAATCTTAAAAAAAAAAAGATAATAAAGCAATATTTTCCTATAAGCTTCAGTTATAATCGATTTGAAAGCTTTCACCCTCAGCCAAGTTAATGTCTAAGGACATTTGGAGTGATAGAGCATGCACTTATTTGTTCATTCAACAAATATTTATTGAGTTTACATTATGTGCTAGGTCTTTTTCTTGGTGCTGGAGATTTTGGTGAGCAAAACAGACCACATGCCTACTTGAATTAATCATCCATTCTGGTGTAGAAGCCAGAATACAGTAACAGATAAGCGATTTTTAAAAAAATGTTCTATAAATACAAGTAATCTACAGAAACTTTAAATAGGATAATATGTAAAGGATACCCTGCTTCGGGTTTTATGGAAGGCTTATCTACAGGAGTAAAAATTTAAACTGAGATCTCAATGAAATTGAAAGCTGTTAGTCATAAAAACAAAACAAAACAAAACAAAAATCAGGAGTAAAGAGCATTCCAGGATGCTGCAGTTTCTCAGGTTATTACCACCTCGGGTCTAGTCAAGAAATAGCCCAGTGGGGGCGCCTGGGTGGCTCAGTCGCTAGCCATCTGCCTTCGGCTCAGGTCATGATCACAGGGTCCTGGGATTGAACCCCTCGTCGATCTCTGCATGGGGCTCCCTGCTCAGGGCGAAGACTGCTTCTCCCTCTCCCACTCCCCCTACTTGTGTTCTCTCTCTCGCTATGTCTCTCTCCGTCAAATAAATAGTAAATAAATCTTAAAAGAAAAGAAAAGAAAAGAAAAGAAACAGAACAATGGCCAATGAATCTATATGTACTGGGCTGGAAGAAGAACATTCTGAAATGAGATCAAAGAGCTAAGCAACAGAGCATGAGCTCATACTGAACGAAGTTCCTGGGAAGGAAACACAGGGCAGGATAGAGTAGGGAATAGCAACCTCTCCTAAACTAGAGACTATTTCAGGAACGGTCAATTTCTAGAGTCAGTAGGGAATGACAAATGATTTTAAATGCATACAAGGAGGAATCACGATCAGCTGCAAAGTATACCACTTTCTGTATTAAAGGAAAGAATCTATGCTTACACAAGAAATAAGAACAAACTCACTAGAAAACAAAATCTAAGGACCTAGAAGGAATAGGTTTGGATTGGAGAATGAAATGATTTCGTGGAGCAAGACTGAGGAATATAATATATCGGAAAGTTTAGTAGACTGTGTTACGTTGAAGGAAATTAGACTTGTTTTGTTCTATGAACAAACTTGTTCATAGATTTGTTCTATGAAACTGGAGTCTGACACGTCTGGAGATCGGAGGCTCCTTTGACTCCTGTATAAAAGGAATCCGGTGTCAGCAATCCAGGGCAGCAGCGGTGGACTGGCTATTACACTGCCCACATGGACCAGGGCTATCAGAACAGACCCTGAATCTCGACTTCTGTTTTAAAAATATTGTATATGTTACACTTAAAATACTGTACGACTTCAAGAGAAATATTTATTTGAGTTATAAATATAAATTTCATTTGTCTTCCTGAAGCTATTATAAAAATAAGTTTTCAAGATAAACATCACAGTTTTAAGCCTGGTATTCCATTAGAAGCACAGATTCTGAGGTCTGGAAAGAATCATGCAACTCACATGCTAGCTAAAAACCCCTAGGGCATGCCCACTAAAAAACTGACACTAGAGTTTCATGCGAAGAGGCAGTGATCAGAAGCTCAGTCTGTCCTTGGGGCAGCCAATTCTATCGAAGCAGTAAGTTCCTCCTCACATGAAGAAAAGTGATATCTATACCTTGGCATTCTCCAACCCACTTGTCTGAATTCTATACAAATAGGCTGTGCAAAATAAATGCAGTTGTTCCCAGAAGGCACTTATCTTCAAGTAAATTTGAGAAGAGCCTTCATGTCCTAAATGTCTCTTTTCCTCTCCAGATTAATAAGGGAAAAAATAATTTAGAAGCACACACACACCTCCCTCCCACCTTACTCCTCTCCCTTCTCCATTTGAGGTCACATTTTCAAACTCTGTTGTATGGATTCTAAGATGTCTCAAAGGTAATTCTGGTTTTCAGGCAGGAGGTAATGATAAGGCCAGCGTATCTTGTCCTTCTTTCTTTCTAACCTTCTTCAGAAAGAGAGACACTTCATCTTACATCCTTGAAGAATGACATATCTGATTAAGACTTTATATTTTTAAAAAAGAGATTCACTAATAGATTACAAGTTCAAATTGCTTTCATTGTAAATAATATTTAATACACATCATAAATAATATGAGTCATTGCCATATCCAAATTGTCTACATAATCAGTTCATATGCAGATTTTTCACTATGTAAACACTTTGATTCTGCTTTCCTAGTGGGAAGCATGAAATATGAAAATTAATATTTCACATTTTACTGAAATGATCAAAATATTTCCCCAAGTTTATGTTAGTCTCCAAACATCAAAAGCCATTGGAGCATCAAAGTTCCTGAATAAAAGTTTGGGGTAAACTTAAGGCAAGAAGTAAGAAAAGGAAAAATAATGAGCACATAAGATATAAAGTGTATATGATGGCAGTACCAGAGTTTTCATCTTATCTGTGGAGCTTAAAATTGAAATAAATATTTTTAAAAATCATATTTTAAGGGCATTACTTTCTGAGATTTGTAAATAATAAAAGTACTAAATAAACATTTCTTCTAACCAGTTTCAACTTTTCTCTTTTCTTGTTCTCCATTGATGAATAGCTATTTAATTCAGTCAATTATTCAGTTTCGGCCTCCAAATAGCTATTGATCATAATAGTAAGCATGGGATCTCAACAAAAACATAGGTTGTAGTGCTATTTATAAGGTGAGAGAAAGGCCAACAACAAAACACCACCAGAGAGTATTTATCAGAATTACAAGTGATTTAAGTTTCATACACTAAGGATGTTTCTCACAAGTCATTTGTTTTTGTGTTTGGAAGCAATATTTTAACATGTTTTTAAAATCAGTAGCTGATTATGAGCCTTTATAGAGTTTGAAATGTACTACAACTACAATGATGACCCTAACCCTCTATTCAATTTTACCTTTTACTATTATCTCTAGATTTACATATACACAATACTGGTTTTTTTTCCTTAAATGAAACTTTAAAAATTTTACTTGTTTTGTTTCGTAATATTCTAGCTCATTCTTCTATATGTTGTTTAGGTTGGTTTATTTATCATTTAAACCACAGGTCTGTGAATTAAGGCAAATGCTCATAGGTCATTAAAATGTCTTTGGAAAAAGCGACCATGAGATGTTTACGAGATTTTTGAGTTTATCTTCCATGAACTTCAAATGTCACTGCATCATTAGATTAACAACCCTAAATCTATTTTTTTCACCTTAATATTACTGATGTTACTATCTGTGACTCACTGGATATGAGTATTCACTGAGCTATTGTGTTCAGATAACTGTAAAGTGCTATATAAATGCTAGAAATTATCCTGAAACACTTATATGTTGATTGATAAGGAATGTTTAATCCCACTTCAGTGTAATACACATATATAAGGAGAGGAAGAGAGGTAGAGAGAAGAGTAAGAAAGTGGGGGGGAGGGAGAGATCAGCGAAGAAGAGAGGGAAAGAGAGAGAGAGGGAGAGATAGACAACCAGGCTATTGTTTCTGCTTCTTTTCTTGTCAGTAAAGGCATTTTTCCAATTCTGCTTCCTTATGCATACTGAAAGGCACTACCTGTCCCCCACCAACTTCATTTTGGCCATAAAAGAAGATTACTTCTTTCCTGATTTCTCCCTAAGGTGTAGGTGACAGCTGTATAATTTCTTCATCTGCCAGGTAGTAAGCTCTAACAATAGTCATGAAAGTTTTAATTCAAGCACCTGACAAGGAAGCCATCAGGTAGAAATTACAACATGGAAGTTCTAACATAGAAAAATCTGTTTCATTCTGGGTCTCAAAAGAATATGGTTCTGTAGTGATAAATGACCCACTTTTGCATGATGAAGCAACTTTCATAGCATGCATGGATATTATTCAATTTAACTCAATATACTTCTTGAAACCGAATTGTTTCATGAAGCACAGGTATGCCCTGTGTGGGTAAGCAGTTTCCCTTCAAACTGCGTTCCTTACTCTTCTCTACAACATAGCTCTTTAGTGTAAAATAGAACATATTATGGCTAAACTGTCACCAGGAGCCTGAACAATCAAGATATAAAAACTGTATGATATTCTGAGACTAGTGGAGGAGTCAAACATTGGTTATGGATAAAGCTAAAGGGGAACTTAATCCCTATTTGTTAAAAAATAAAAGAAAGAGCACTTAAAGAATACTTTTTAATTGACTTTCAAGTCTGCCATCTTTCATGTCCTAAAAATAGAGGGCAAAATTATGGTTCATTCATTGTAATAGTTGTTTAGATTGTAATACTGTGATATAAATATCTTAAACATTTGTTAAAATGAGTAAAGTTTCTGCTGTTACAAATTTATTTTAGAAAAATTTAGCTTCGGACAAGAACATATTATTTTCACTCAAATTCAATAAAATGTATGTATCTTATCATCAGAAGAATGATTATTAATAATTTTTCTTGTCTAACCAAAAATATCTGCTTTTTTTTTATAAACATAAAGTAAACAGATTTAAATTCATGGTAACAAGAATAAAACTCTGGAATTTATTATTTGGAGAATACTGATTTTCTTTTAATTTCCTTCCCTCTACTTCCCCATTAAAGTATACTAAAATGTTAATGGAATGGAAGCTATGCTATTAGAATGCTATAAAGAAGATAATTCTTTAAGAATCTTTATAACAAATGTAATAGGGGCCCTTTTCCTTAATCACACTGCCAATTATATATGGTATGTGGAAAAACCAGTGAAAACCCTAAATATTTTGACAGAAATCTATCTCGTTAGTTAGTTCTACCTTACGTTAATCATAACTGGGATCTCTGAAGATGGTTGAGAAGAATGAAAAGCTTTTATCTACCTTATTTCTGGTAGTCAGAGACTTTTACCTCCACCACCACCTCCTCAACACACACACACAAAATGAATGTCTAAATGCTGGTTAACAAGAAAGCAGATACATTAACAAGTTAACATGTTAAAATGATCTATTATATTACACTGGTTGTGTGTACATAGAGTATGGTTATTACTGGACACCTACTTTTAAAAATCGACATGGTGGTTTTTATCTGGGTGCAGAAGCAAGACATCCAACCTGTCTCCTACCAATAGCCTGTAATGTATAAGACATGTAGGCTATCACAGCCATTCCCACTGTCCTGAGCTACTGTGACTAGTCGAAAAGGCTTCCTTTTAAGCAGATGTGCAGCATTCCCCAGAAAGACAGCATCATACTAGCCTGTTGCTTTGAATTTTATGTATTATTTGTCTTCATTATGAAATAATGTGCCCTTAAGGTTTGCATGGTTTCACCAACTTCTCTATCAAAAGGGAAATGAAAGGATCATTGCTAAATAGTCACCACCATTGTAGATTTGTAACAAGAGCTCCAGAAAAGAATAGTCCTGATCTAATTCAGGTCCTGTCTATGATTACTACTTTTGTGGTATCTCCAACAGCTTGGAGAGAAGCAGTAATGTGTGAAAACCAACTGTTCATTCTTTTTATAAATATAGAGGGCTGTTATTTTATTTTGGGGGATTTTTGGGGGGGTCATCTACATGATCTAATCATATTTGGATCTTTTTCCTCATGTCATCTGTTATTCACTAATGCAACAATAAAATTAATGTTTTAAAGTTATCTGAGTGCAGGGGAGAAAAAAATGAATCACTGCAAAATGCTATTTTGGTTTTGCATATTATATTTATCTTTGCATGTAATCAAAATAATGATTTCTCTGATTTAGCTCAATATATTTATCCCTTTTAACTTAATATTAAACTAATAATACCAAAGTGAAAGTATATCTGTCACTCATTATTCAATTTCTTTAAGCCTTGGATGAATAGTGAAGATAGGAAATTTTATTGGGCTTATAGTCTAATTAAAAGCAACAGGCCTGGACTCTCAATAGCTTTTCAACACTCTTCAACATTTTTTTAAATGCTGATCTAAGCTTAAGATGTTCATTAGTAACTCATTAAAGACTTAGTTACAGTCCAGTGGGTGAGTTCTGAATATAATGATAGAATGTGTGTACAAATGTGTAGGCTCATAATTAGAGAAACTGTCACATTTGGGGATTAAGAACACACAATGCAGTCTTTGAAAAACATTATGGAAAGTAAGTGACCCCAAGATGGTGTTGTACTTCAAATTTTGCTTACTATCCAGGTCATTTGTTTTTTTAGTTCTAATTCCAAAAGGTATGTTTTAATGACCACATTCTCTCAGGATTAAATGTGTGAGCCTTTGTGTTAGGGCCTTTCTATACATTATTTTATTTGATCCTCATACTATAACAAAGTAGGCCTAATTAGCCCTTTAACAAATAAGGAAACTGTGAATCAAATTAGTTAAGGTCATGTACTTTGGAAGTAACAGAAATGGAATTAGACTCTAAGATCTGAAATCTTTCACTTCATTCAATAGGGGCATGGAAATTAGGATCCTAAAAGCAGCTTAGATTGGATGATACTGTAAACTTTAGCTTCTGGGCTTCCTGTAAACATTACTTTCTAAATATATTGACATCTTCCTCCATTCATGGTTCCTTAAAGCTGTAGAAACTCCTCAGTATCAACCTTTATAAATCATGTATTATCTTTATTTAGCGTTCTCCTAGTCTTTTCTTCTCAAAAAATAGTATTTCAGATAAGTGCAGTGTGCTGAAATAGTGCAAAGTTGCTAGGATTCTTGCCATATAAAACCTCAGGTTTTCTTCTGTTTCTTATCTTTACTCGTTTGTTTGTCTAAAGCAATGAGTGGATCCAGGGGGTGCCATGCTGTCTCAGTCAGGAGACCATCTGACTCTTGATCTTGGGGTTGTGAGTTCTAGCTCCATACTGGGTATAAGACTACTTAAAAAAAAATAAAGCTTTAAAAAAATAATAAAGCTGTGATGTGAATGAATCCAAAGGTCACTATTACACACTACGTAGATTTGATAGACATAATGAGTTGTATAACTTTCTTGAGATGAAGCAAAAGAGGCAACTAGTAGTTTGCAGAATATGTTAGAGAAAATGAATCTATGGAAATAAAATGAAAGACTCAATATTTATAATATAATTTGAGTGAAGACACAAAAATATATAAATAAGAGGATTCCCAAAATCTGCAAGGAAAGAATTTGGACTAGAACAAAAATAGAAATACTTTTGGTCATCACAATTAAAGCTTAATGTTTTTTATCATGTTCTTAGGGAAGAGTAATTGGATACAACCAGAAGAATCCAATTAATTACCTTGATGTTTTGTATATAATTCACTACTATACAATTCACATATCAGAGTGAAATTTCAATCACTGTCAATTACTGCTTTTTGTCATAATAAAAACCTGATTTAATGACCTACTAGAAATTAAATATGGTACGTAAAAGGGGAGGAGGTATGAGGCTAGATAAAAGGCATAGGACTGGGCGCCTGGGTGGCTCAGTGGGTTAAAGCCTCTGCTTTCGGCTCAGGTCATGATCTCAGGGTCCTGGGATCGAGGCCCGCATCAGGCTCTCTGCTCAGCAGGGAGCCTGCTTCCTCCTCTCTCTCTGTCTGCCTCTCTGCCTACTTGTGATCTGATCTCTCTCTCTGTGTCAAATAAATAAATAAAATCTTTAAAAAAAAAAAGGCATAGGACTTCAAAGTGAATGTAAAGCAGATTAGATTTAAGTGGGTAAATACAGACAAAAAGCCTCACTTAGAATATGCAATTGAAAGAACTCTTAACTCAAAATATATTCTAACAATATTATCTGGCCTTTTCTAATAAAGATAGTTCTATAAAGAACACTCAGAACTTAATAATAAATAATTTTTAATTAAGAAATGATTTAATATTTCTCCAGTAAGGTATATAAATGACCAAGGAGCACATGAAAAGAAGCTCAATATCATTATGCATTAAAGAAATGCAAACCAAAACCACAATGAGATATTACTTCACCTTCACTAGGAAGATAGAGTGAAAAAGGCAGGCAATAATAAGTGTGGGTAAGAATGTGGAAAAATGAGAAGCTTCACATTGCTGTTAGGAATATTCAACTGTGAAATCACTCTAGAAAACAGTTTAACAGTTCTTCAAAATACGAAACATACAATTATGTGACTCAACAATTTCACTTCTGTGTGCACCCAAGAGAAGTAAAATCATGTCTGTACAAAAACTCGTACATGAATTTTTACAACAGTATTATGCAAAATGGCCAAAAAAGTAGGAATAATCCAAATTTCTATCAACTGATAAACACAATGTAGTATGTTCAGACAAAGGAATATTATTTGGCAATAAAAAGTACCAAATACTAGTACATGCTATGATGAAGATAAATTTTAAAAATACTCTGTTAAGTGAAATTATCGAGTCACAAAAGATCAAAAATTGTATGATTCTATTGATACGAAAGGTCGAGAATAGGTAAATCCACAGAAATATAAAGTAGATTAGTGGTTTTCGGGAACTGGGGAAGGGGAAATCAGGTGTGACCACCAACAGGTATGGGGTTTCTTTTTGGAGGGTTGATAATATTCTAAAATCGATAAAGTTGATGATTGCACAACTATGCATATACTCAAATCCCATGAACTATGTACTTTAAATGAGTGACTTATTGGTATGTTAAATGTATCTCAATAAAGTTGTAAATAAATCCCTCCATTTATACATTTAACAATATATGTTATGCTTTAAATCCATTTTTTTTTAAAAGCTACATGGTATCTTTTAAAAATATCTTCCTTCGTCATAAGAGGACTACACCTTTCAGACCCCTTTATAGGTATAGTTGTGAGGCTGAGTTTTAGTTAATGGAAATGGCAGCAGAAGTAATGTGAATTACTTCCAAACATATCCATAAAAATTTCCCATTGCAGTCTCCAGAATGCTCATTCTCTCTTCTTGCAGAATGGAATGGCAATGACCCTCAAAATGACTTTGGAAGCTTCATGCCATTAGACTAGATCTATGTATAACTGTGAGAGCAAAAGTATGACACCCATCACTATTTTCCACCATACACAATTACCCTGATCAGAAACACCTACCTGCCTTGGAATGTTTGGTGAACAAGGAAATGTTCTCTGGAAGCCATTATTAATTTAGAAATATACTGTGACTGCAGCCTACTTTATACTATTTGATGCACAGCTCGAAAATGGACATTAGGGAAGATAACAAAAAGAGGTCTTCCTCCAGAATTTTTGTAGTATATAATTTGAAATACACACACACACACACACATGCACAACTGATTTGATCTCTACTTAACTATTTCTAGTCCTAGACATTTGATTTTCTGAGGTGTCATTCATATCACATTGCAACACAGACCTATAGACTGCAGTGCTATTTCACAGATATCATTTTTACAGTTGCTCAATTTGCCTAATTTTGAGATTTTTATCTTTATTTTATATGTATAACATATGTTTTATGATCAGTTGGGCAAGTGACTTCATAATACTCCTTTCACTTATACTAGGTTTTTCTTATTTAATATTCAATACATATATTTAAAATAATTCTGTTAAATTTCTACATAAAAAAAGCTCATGTGGATACTTTGAATTCAGTTGAGTAAAAATCTATAAAAATTTGGAAACATTTGCCCATGTTGCTGCACTCAATCTTTTCATCTAGGAACACAGTATTTGCATTGTCTTATAACTCCCAGGAAAAAGTTTTAGACTTTTTTCTCATAAAAGTTCTATATATTTCCTCCTATGATATTTTCTAAGTAACTCATACATTTCATTGCTGTTTTGAGTCAAACCATATGTATGTGTGAATCATATATCAGAACTCAAGGGCGCCTGGGTGGCTCAGTGGGTTAATGCCTCTGCTTTCGGCTCAGGTCATGATCTCAGGGTCCTGGGATCGAGGCCCGCATCGGGCTCCCTGCTCAGCGGGGAGCCTGCTTCCCCCTCTCTCTCTGCCTGCCTCTCTGCCTCCTTGTGATCTCTCTCCCTCTGTGAAATAAATAAATAAAATCTTTAAAAAAAAAAAAAAGAACTCAAAATGTTCTCGTTAATTCTGAGAAAGTTTATCTTTCTTGAATTTTCTGAATACATCATTATACCCTTGCAAATAATATCTTAGTATTTGACTGTTTATTTTTATTTATGTTTTATTCATTATTATAGTAGCCAAAACTTCCAGAATTGTTTTAAACCACTGTATTAATAGCAAGCAAGGGTGCACTGATAATTTATTAATATTCATTTAAGATAGTTACTAACTAACCTAAAAAGTTTTTTTTTTTTTTTTTTACTTTCTATTTCTCAAGAGATTTTCTTCTAGAGGTACAAAGATAAAGTCAAATTTTATGTGTAAGTATGTTCCTTTATAGTGCTCTTGGTAATGGCAGTATATCAATGACTTTCTCTGTTGAGCTATCAATAAATGGTTAGGTAAACAATGGTTTCTTCTTATGATACAATACCATAATTTAAAAAAAATTTAAATAGAGTACACAAATGTCTATATTTTAAGTTTAAGTCAAAATGAAAGACAAATTTTATTTCTGACATTATTCCATTTTTTAGAAAATGTATATACACACATGACTGCAAGAAAAATCGAATAAGCATTCATATTAATTATGTTATTGGGTCATGGGATTATTGGATTTTTCCTTTCTGATTTAAATTTGTATGAGGGGAGTTACTTTGAGAATAAAGTAGGTGACATTGGTAATGACAAACAAAGAGGTATATGAGATTATGTGCTTGTACTTTACCAGTAAGCTACAACCTTGACTTCAGGACATCCAAATCACCACAAACTATGTGTAGATGAAATAAATACAGAAAGCTTACCAAATGTCATTGTGAGACCCTATTTTGTACAAAGGCGTATATCCATTACTTGTGTAAATACAGCTAGCATATTTTTCTGGCAAATGCCAAAGTACTCTAGCTTATTTGATCAAATCCTTTATTTAAGACAGATTTTTTTGATAGGAAGATAATTTTCTGTATTTAAAAAAACTAATTCTGCCAAGATGACAATATAAGTGAAATATAGCAATGAAGCAAAAATGTAATTATTGACAAAATGTAAGGTATTTGTTTTCAATTTATCAATTAAAAGAAGTAGAGAATGAATGAATCCTATTTTTCCACAGGGTCTTATTCTGAACTATCAAAATAGATCACAATACAATATATTGTCTCCTACTTACATAACAAATCAATGAGACTATTTCAACTACTGCATTTTAATTTTTTGAGTGGTCATTACAGAACCATTTAGCAATCAGAATGGAGGAAGTAAATGCACGAAAAATGTATTATGGCGGCTTATATGAAATTATACATGTGAGAACACTTATTCTTACATTGAGAATGCAAGTAAATAGTGATGCAAAGAAGAGGAAAAGAAATAATTACATACTATATGTTTTGTAATCCAATTGTTTTCTAATTCACTCTACATCAAGCGTACAATTACCCTATTGCAGTCCTAGTCTATTCCAAGGCCAAGAAATATAAAAAATAAGATCCTAAAATAGTCATACATAAAAATCTGAAAATAAGAAAAAGCTATTTTGCTCTCAAAGTATATACATGTTACTCATAAAGTATCAGAACAATAAAATTCACCTATAACACATTTTGCAAGTGCAAAGGCAAAAGAAAGTTCTTTTCCAATTGCTAACCTGCATTCCGAGTGTGTAAGGGAAGGTTTCTGAACATATTCTTGCAAAGGAAAAGCTATCAGCCATGCATATTTGTGGTTTATATTGTAATATTAGAGACTATAGTTAACTTACAAAATATGTATTTTGAAATTCAGTACCAGGTGAGTAATGCAGGTATTGTTGGATGTGTTCACAGTAGCCTCATATATCATGACCATGACAAAGATTTTTTTTTGTATAACATATCTGACCATAAACATAGTGATACTACTGGGAGCATTACAAATTATCGAGGCTGACAAACATTATAAACATTCCAAAGATAATTAATTTCTAAAATAACAAAGTTAAGCAGAGCTTATAAGTCAAGCTGACTTTTTCACAATCACTAAAACATGACTTCATAAAGAGAACTATCTAGTAAGATGCTACTATGTAGTGAAATATATTTTTCTATTTTCTCAAGCTTCACATATTTTAGAAGTTAAAAAATGTGTATCATTTTAAATCATTGATACATGAAATGGTATTATAACTTCAAAAATTAGATTAATAATAAAATGCAAATTACACAAAAACATATAGTACTAAATATATATGGATATGATCAGCAGTTTTGTCCCTGCTAATGGCTGTTTATTATAATCAATTCCTTGAACATAATAAAAAACAGGTTAGCCTATAAAGTCCACAAATATATAAATACACATGCAGCTTTAAAAAATAAACTTGCAGAAAAAAAGTATGCATATGGCAGTTATAGAAGAATTTTTTAAAACTTCATTTTTTATCCAAAAATATCATAAAATATATTGTTCTCCTTTATCCACAGTAAGTTCTAATTATCCTGGTTTCTATCTCTTCAGCTGTGACACAGTTCATAAGTACAATTTAATTAAGAGGAGATATTGTTAAGATACCTGAGCACCCCAAGCACCTTCTCAACTCCCAACCCATTGGGGCTTGGGTACCAGACCTCCTAGCCCATATATCACAGTGGACATTGGTATTCCTTTAGTGCCAATCACAATGAGCCCATGTACCCAGGTTATTATTGGATTATTGTTCTCCAATTCCCTTCTTTTCCCTTGGTCCCAACCACATCAATAGAACAAAAAAATCTTTTATCTTCATGCAACACTACATTAGTTAACAGCAAAAAACTGGCCATCTGCTTTAGTGGTTTCTTTTTACTTCTGCCAGGTCTCGTTGCATTATAGATAAGGATTTTATGGCTGCACAGGAAGGGGGCACAGTCATGGAAAACAGAAAAAGAGAAATACGGAGGTACACAGAGACATAAAATATGGACAGATAAACACAGAACCAGAGACATTTCCAAATTTAAAAATTGTGTGTGATATATATGTATATGTATACACAGTGTGGATGTGCTGATTAATTTTGTTTTCCTAAATCAAACACTGGCCAGACTTTCTAGGAAAATATGGAGATTATTCAACTAATGTAAACATTATTCAGTATTAATTCTTTAGCTTAGTTTCTAATTTTACCCCTGTGAAAATCATGAACAAAATGCATCCCTGACAATTATATATTACCAGTTATATACTACTACCACTGAAAACTATATACTTGCATCACTGACAATTACATATTCTATTATTACATAGGGAGAATTATGCACTAAGCCTTCATACATACTGGCTTGATAATAATTTTGAATCGAAACTACTATCAAGAATTTAGTGGAAAAATCTTAAATGCTGAGGTTCAAGTAGAAAAAAATTTATTTCAATTCTCACAGTAAGAACCCAGGTAAGTAGCCATTTTCTCTACCTAACGCTCAAAGTGTTAGCTCCAGTTTAAGGTAATTAGGGGTGGGCAAATGAAATGCAAGGAAGATTTACCAAATGCCAAACACTATGTTAGAAGTTATACATATATATTATTCTAGCTACTTCTTCAAATAACTCTGCATGGAATAAATGTTCATTCTTGCAGATAAAAAGTAGGCTTACAGAATTTTAAGTTGCTGTTAGCTCCTTGAGGGATGAATTAAAATCTTTTGTTTACTACCCTATCTTGAGCAGCCAGCACAGTTTTCTGGCTCACACTGGGTGATAATGGATATCTGTTAACTAGTTGACCAAGTAACATGGTTACAGAACTAGTAGGTGGAAGAGCTGAAATTTTATCTCAGATCTGTAAGACATCAAAGCCTCATCCGTCTGTGCTCAGAATACAGGAGAAGCAGGTGATCTCCATTTCTGTTTCAGCTTCTCCCAAATGGCCAGAAGAGTTGAGGTGGGATTCTCTGCAGGGAAGAATGGTCTTGATAGTAATTGCTTATCTATGGGCAGTAAGACCAGAGCTCCAGCAGCCAGGTCCTTCATTTAAATCCCCTCTGGGTCTCTGTGTTACTTCAGTCAAGTTCCTTTACTGCTCATTACCTTAATGTTTTTATTGTAAAAAGTGATAACGATAGTAATAGTAAATAATATTAAACCCACGAGAACGCTGTAAAGATTAATTATACCAATACATCTAAAGCTTATGGCCATAAAAATCAGTGGTCATCATTATTATTTGCTCTGGAGAAAAGAGCAATTCAAGAGATTCTCAGGTAAGTTAATTATCTATGGTCAGGAGTGCAAATGAAGCTGGACATCTCAACAACAGCAGGCAAGGAGATGCCACCAGGGAATGTTCTGGAAACAAGAGTATGTCCTTCTGTAACTGTGACATCATTTTAACTCAGTTGTCTATAAAGTTTCAAATCATTTGGTATTCCTTTAAGACAGGATTGTTAGGGACTCTTAAAAAAAAGCCTATCCTGTGAGATCAGCACTGATTGGAGGTACATACATTCCTTTAGTTATGAGCAATCTGGGTCCCAAAAGGCTGTTCAATGAAGTCCTCTATTTACAAGTCTAAAGTGGTATCACAAAGGTAGTGGAGAAGACTTCTATAGAAGGCAGACCAAATGGACTTGTATTTTCTCTGGTGTGAAGTTTTAAAATTACTATTCAAGGTAACAAGGATAAATTTTATAAATAGAAAGCTTCTATATTGTGTAGGATAATATGGTTCAAAGTCAAGATAAAGTAAAGTAGCTCACATACAACAGAAAAGATTACTCTTGCCCAAAATATTTTTTATATGTCACGTCAATTTTCTATTTGTTCTATGAGGAGTTGTTAAATGCTTCATAGAATTCCTTAGAGAGAGGATGTGTGTGTGTGTGTGTGTGTGTGTGTGTGTGTGTGTATGGAGGGGGTTCCAATTATCAACAACAAATGAAACAGTTCTCATGATTAGCTAATTTCTGGTTGTTATCATTTATTAGAACAAAAATAAACTAGAGAGGCAGATAGTACGATGAAGGAAATTAGCTTGTTCAAACCCTGAATCTTTGTCATGCACTGTGCTAGATTCTCTCCAGATACTATTTATTTAATCCTCAAAATAACTTTATGAGTGAGGCATCTTTATAACATCAAAACCTAATTAGAATAATCTTTAGATATACAGATAATTAGAAAAATACTTGTTTAGAGGGACATAATTTTTTTATTGTCTCATACCACAAAATATTATATGCGCCCAAGTATGTGAAAGTAAGTTCTCCATCATTATATAAATTAAGGAAACATTCTGAATTTTTTTTTACAAATTTACATCATTTAAAACTAGACAGTTGAATTGTTTTACTTTCATTTCTTTAAAAAAGCACTACCTCATATTGTAGTGATTATTTAGAAAAAAATGTGTTAAATCAGGGAAACTTTAGAAGAAGACGTCAAAAGACACAGAAGGTATTTTATCCAGTTTTTATAATGACAGCAGAATGTAATTCACATTGAAACAAGAGTATGGGCCATATTCAGAATTGTATCACTGATAAACTAAAATAGATTTTTGTAGTCAATTAAAAACCAAAAGTGAGCTATAGAGGCTAAAATCTGATTTCAGGTACCTGCTACACCCTACTATTCTGAGACCTCCCAAGCAGTGGCAAATAGAGCTGTGTCCCTTTCTTTGCTATAATTACCATTAATGTATGAGGTAGTGACTATATTATACCATTTTCATCTAAGTGCAAAACCAATGACGATTAGTAGAAAACTTTAAGTTGTCAGTAAGGAATATAAATGTAGACTTTGCTAGTTTTTAGAAAGATTCAGTGAATATTATACTAAGTTGTACAGAATTTATCATATTTATAAATAATTATCTTTTGTAAAATTTGCGAAGATATAGCATTTAACTATCACATTGTGTTATAAATACCAAAATGTCTAAGTGAACAAAGTTGATTAGCATGTTTCAGTAAAATTACTTTTCAGCATATGTTCATATCACCTTGGCATTTTTTTTTGCACTAAAAGGTATATATACGAAAAAAAATCTTATTTAAATGAGTGGTTTAGTTTGCATTCTGTGTATTAAAGATTGAACAGAGTAGCCCACACTAAGGCTTCTTAAAAATAGCAAAGAATTGGCTATACATACATTTCAAAAGCTACTTTCAGAAATCAAACTCGAGGTTGTATTTACTGCAGTTAATATTACATATTTTTAATTTAAATTCCTTCTTTGAATATCTCATAGGCAAAAGCTTCTAACGCACTGAGAAAAGATTTAGAAGAAAGGACCTAGTGCAAATAGTGACAACATAAAGCTTCACCAAAAATCTAATTAAAAGGTCTTACCTTGAATGATTGGTGCTGCAAGCATCATGAAGACTAGTAGCTGTGATGGCCACATGGTTGTGTACTGGGCTTGAGAGTGCCTCAAAAGCGATTGTTCCCAACGTGAAATGTAATAAGAGTCTCTCTGGTTCCTCTTCTATATTCCAAGACTGATGATTTAAAAAAAAAATCCCTCAAAAAAAATTTCTCAAAAACAGAAACACCAATATCCCAAATTTGAATCCTGCAAACAAGGAAAAAGAATGGGTTATCAAATACAAGTGTTCGCATCTTAATTCCTTGAAGGTTTATCTGCTGACGAGAACAGCTATATAACCTCCCTCCCTTCTTCATATTTATTTACAAAGGCATCATATAGAAAAATGAATAAGTAACCTAAAGCACAGTATTTATGCACATATCACATAGAGTTTATTTCCTAGCCCCCAAACGGAATGAAACAAATAATTCAGTCTCACTAGAAAAATTAATATAAATATGCTAAATCAATTTTGATAATAACAAATTAGTAATTGATTTGTACAATTTGCTAATCTGTATAGAGTTGGGACTTCCTTTGTATAAAACTTTCCACAAATACAATTTTTACTAACACTAGAACAGTAAAAAGAAAAAATTCACTCATTACCATTACTGTGTTTAAAACAAACAAAAAAAGTTAAATTGTAGGAGTCTTACTTTCATTCCAAGCCCCAATACTCAATTCGGAAATTATTCTACATTTTAACTATATTATTTTTCAAAGCATCCTTATAAATTAATCTATGAAGACCCTAGACTTATTTTAATTAATTATGCTCAAACATAGCTAATTCATTCAAGAGGGGTTTACTGCATTCCCAGTGAAATACGCAGCACTGGGCTAGGAACACGGGACAGAATATTGACTAAAACATGCAAACTATTGTCCAGGGTCTTATAATTTAAGATGAGGAATGTTGCTTCAGAGTTTTAAATACATATGAAAGGCATTAAAAACTTTGAGTATTAAGAAAGTAACTTTGCTGAACCAAGTTTATATATCTGCCTTCTCTTAAAGACTGCACAAATTTTTTTTAAAGATTTTACTTATTAATTTGACAGAGACATAGCAAGAGAGGGAACACAAGCAAGGGGAGTGGGAGAAGGAGAAGCAGGCTTCCCACTGAGCAGGGAGTCCAATGTGGGGCTCAATCCCAGGACCCTCGGATCATGACCTGAGCCGAAGGCAGACGCTTAACGACTGAGCCACCCAGGTGCCCCTGCACAGATTCATCCTAAGAAGCAAAACTACTGAAGGAGCATGACCCACATTTTGAGGATGTCTTTTATAGTCAGCACCTTTAAAACGGATCAACAAACTGGGTCGTTCTCCTCTCCTTTTCCCTCTCCCTCTCTTTCTCTGTCTCTGTCTCTCTTCTGGTGATTGATACATCTTTAAAATAATTTTATATTTTGAGAATTTTATTTTTATTTTTAAAATTATATTTTAAGAATTTCTGGAAAGCGTTATACAAAACAGTGATAGTTTACTTTAGAGTCTATTAATAAGCCTCATTCTGACAAAATAAATGTGAAAAATTTCTTAGTTATGAGGCAAAATTACACAGATGTATGTGAATTTCTGGCATTGTTATTTAGAGCAGGGTAATTAAGAACACAGATTCTGGAGCAAGACCACCCAATATCAATTTCTAGCTCTATAGTACTGTGACCTTGGGCAACTCATTTAAGCCCTCAGTGCCTCATTTTCCTATATTAATGGAGGGAGTAATATTACTTGATATGTGTATATGACATTAAATGAGCTAAAATTGGAATCTTGAATTCTATAAAATACATAAAAATATGTATTTCCCTGAAGGGTGTCTAGCATATAAGTGTTATTATGTCTTAACAATTATTATACATCTCATTAGTTTTTTATTTTATTCTATTGATCCTTTTTTTTAAGATTTTATTTCTTTATTTGACAGAGAGATAGAGAGCACAAGTAGGCAGAGCAGTAGGGAGAGGGAAAAGCAGGCTCTCCGTCAAGCAGGGAGCCCAATGTGGGACTCGATCCCAGGACCCTGTAATCATGACCTGAGCAGAAGGCAGCTGCTTAACCAAATGAGCCACCCAGGTGCCTAATCCCATTGATCCTTTTAACATGCACTTGTAAGAAGCAAGATCATTCAATAATTAAGCTCAAAAATATTTATTAAGTCACTACTATAAAAACAGGCTCCAAGAACACTGATTTTTTTTCTAATTTGTATGTATATCTGAACACAATAAATTAAAAAATGTTTTAATCTCACAGGCACATTGTAAGAAAATGAAGCTTATAATAGACAAGCTCATAATATTTTACTTTTACAAACAGGAAAAGCATTGATGAGAAAAAAAGGTGGTTGAGATAAAAAAGAAACCATGTGGAAAGGAACCATGTGAAATAGTTTCATTTTTTTCTATTCACACTCTGACTTATAAGAAATTATTCAGAACTTCTTAACTGCCATTAAGTTTGTAACTCTTTCCAAAAAACAACTTTTGAAAAAAACTGCTAATTTAAAATTGCATTAACATATATTAATAATTAATGGATATTTAAAGAAGGATACTAAAAATGATTGATACATCAACCAGTAAACAATGCCTCCATACTCTCAACATTCAGTTACTGTGTCTTTTCTTTCCCTTCCTCTATGTCCATTGAACATGAGTGTCAAAAACTGGCATTAGATGTGTATATGCATAGACACACACAAACATGTACACAAATATACATAAATATATACAGAACTACTTTGCCACTGGAAATAGTTGTTGGCAGCTACTAGGTGAATTATTTATTCATTATTTGAAAAATACATACTAAATATTAACCATCATAGATACTGAGAATGCAGATGAAGTAGAACAATTTTTTTCACAACTCACATTGGAGTGGGAAAAACAACATAGGAAACAAAGTCACAAGATAAAGAATAGAAGATTAAACATGATTTTAGTGCCTATCATATCCCAAGCAGTGTTCTGTATATTATACAATTATCTGATTTAATTCTCCATACAAATCTATAAAGCAGATAATATCATCTCATGTTTGCTGAGAAGGAAAATCAGAAATGTTATGCAGCAATAATTTCAAACCAAATGTCTCATTCTAAACCAATGTTCTTCACTCTTACTATAGTAGAAATAATTAAGGGCGCCTGGGTGGCTCAGTGGGTTAAAGCCGCTGCCTTCGGCTCACGTCATGATCTCAGGGTCCTGGGATCGAGGCCCGCATCGGGCTCTCTGCTCAGTAGGGAGCCTGCTTCCTCCTCTCTCCTCTCTCTCTGCCTGCCTCTCTGCCTACTTGTAATCTCTCTCTCTGTGTCAAATGAATAAATAAAATCTTTAAAAAAAAAAAAAAAGAAATAATTAAGAAAATATAAGAGGATAATTAGGGATATTAATTATGCAAAAGAAGGGGACAATGTAGGAAGTTTCCAAAAAAATAATTTAGGCGTTTCTTAAAAATGTTACTTGATTGAGGAGTGGGGGACGTGGAGCAGCATGTATATATTAGGTAGGAGGAGAGGGACAAAGAGAAAAGAGAAGACATGTTTAAAAAGGAAACCAGCCTCATTATAACATTGTATCCTTTGGAGGAACAGGGAAAGTTATTTCCATAGTGAAATATGAGTATTGCTATCTTGAAGTCTGGTTTTAGTGAGATCCAGAATAGTTTATTTCATATGACATGTATTTCCACATTGATGAAACAGTGGGAGAAAGTTACTTTATAGAAAGGATAAGAAAAAAGAAAGGAGAAGAAAATGCATATTATTCATAATAATGATTCAAGATATCACAACAGGACATAAAACCATGTCTATTAGGATATTTCACATTGGATTTGGGTATAAGAGTTTGTTTTCCTGATTATTGTGTAAACAGGGGTGGGGAAAGGAAATGAAAAGAATAGAAGCAATTATTTGAAAAGGGTAGCATGTTCTTACATTCCAGCACCACTGCTTGCCTACCATTCACCCACAGCCCCAAAATAACGTGCTAATTTGGGAGCACATTTAAGAAAATTGCAATAATTAAACTACATAAATTTTAATAGATAATTTCGAAGACAAGATTGCTCATAACATATGGAAAGATAAACCATTAATGTTTGCATACTAACATTAAAAAAAACCAGAAAACTTTCTGGGATGATTTTTTTTCTAATTTATATGTTATTAACGACCGAAACAATCAGTTTTACATAAAAGGGATTTCCACTCCAGACATTTCTGAAACAAAGCTCTTCAAAAACACATAGAAAAGAAAAACCAAGAAAAGGCATTAGAGACTGATTAAGTCACCTATAACAAAAAACTTACTTATAAAAAAAAGATTTCCTAATGATATAAAGCATTTAACAAGTCAACTTCAAAATACGTTTCCATTTCCAATAAAATTTCTTTCACCGTCTCTATGTACCACGTGCTGTGCTCACACTATGGGATCAAGTGGGGAGAATGGCCACAAGTCTAAAATGTGATAGCTCTTTTAAAACCACTTGCAGTAAAATATAAATGCTAAAAGGTATATTCACCAATAATTATAGTCTTGTGAAAATGTGGTATATGTTACATGAGATGCTCTCAGAACAGAAAGTGAAATGCTGTCAGATTTTCTTTTGTAAATGCAAGGGATTTAAAATTACACTTGACACAAACTGATGGTTGCCACAAGGGAGGAGTGTAGGGTGGTAATGCGCAAAATGGGCAACAGGAAGTGGGAGATACGGGCCTCCAGTGATGAAATGAGTAAGTCACAGGGATAAAAGGTACAGCACACGGAATATAGTCAATGGTACTGTAAGAGCATTGTATGGGGACAGATGGTGGCTGCACTTGTGGTCAGCATAGCCTAACACAGAGCGTTCCTCAAGCACAGGTCTAAGTAAAGTATGCACACTCTCCTTGAGAACTCTAAAGCTGAACAATGCATACTATAATAATGGGAGGTTTCATAAAGGAGAATTTTCAATGTTTCTCTTGTTTCAAATATATTACTCATGACACTAATTTCCAATGATAAATCTACACACTAATGTTTTAAAAATTATTCTTGAAAGATGGCATTTCTAATTTTTATCAAGTATTACTACAATATGGCGAAAAGTTTTGCCTGTTACCCTATCGTAAACTTGGAAGGAATATATTCTAGTGTAGTCCTTGATTAGGTACTTGGGGTTTATATGGCCTCAAACAAAACTACCAAACTTCATCGTTCTTCGAATATTCAAAATTAAAGACTGAGGTTGATTAAAGTGTCCTAATTTACATCATTAATATTTAAGATTATAACTATGAAGGTGTGTGATTTGACTGAAGCTTTCCTAAAAGTTAAAAAAAAAATCACAACATGGAAAGATATTCTACCAACGGTATATGTAACTAAAGCCTTTTCTCATAAACTACACAGAAAATCCCTTATTTGTTAGATTTAGACTAACCTGCATTCACATCTAACACATTTATACTGTGAAAATATTTGAACTTTTGTTATTGCTGAAACAAAAGTTCTTTTAAATTTAGGGGCACCTGGGTGGCTCTTTCGGTTAAGCAACTGCCTTTGGCTCAGGCCATGATCCCAGAGTGCTGGGATCAAGCCCCACATTGAGTTCCCTATTGAGCCCCATATGGGACTCTCTGCTCAGCAGGGAGCCTGCTTCTCCCTCTCCCTTTCTGCCACTCCCCTTGCTTGTGCCCACTCTCTTTCTGTCTCTCTCTCTCTCTCTCTCAAATAAATAAATAAAATCTTAAAAAAAAAACCTTAAAACATTGATTTTATTTTGAGGAAAGTCTCACCTTATATCTTAGTGTCATTTCTTTTCCAGTTTAAGTTTTTGATATACCATTTTAAATCATATTTGAAAGATTTCATTTTTATTTTATATTTGCTTCCTTTCTATACTCCAAATAGATATTAGTATTACAATCTGAATGCTATTCATCTTGGAGTGATTACTTTCATTTGAGCTACTCTTAATCACATTTCTGTAAGATAATTTATTCTCAATCTTTTCCCAAGGAAAATGGCATTTTATTATTACACCTTTCCCCTCATAATAATCTAGACAAGATACTACATTCTTTTTGTAATATTTGTACATTTTGCCAAGTAATATATGTTTACTCATCACAAATTTTGTTAACTACAAACTTTACTCCATATGAACTTTATAAATTTCAATTAATCCATATTTTATTTTGCCTATTCACTTCTTTCTGTCATATAGGACTCTGAGTGGTTAATTTTTGTATATGTTTGGCACATGCCAGATCTATAAAATGCCATGTGACTATTTTAATAATTAATTGGTGTATACAACCCCATTGCTAATTATAATATAGGAGTTTCCTATTTAACATGATTTTTTTTCTTCATTCATATAGGTAAATCATAGCTATTAATGCGAGGGAAAAAAATAAAACAAAACAAAACAACCTTACTTTAAAGAGTTTATAAATATCACTTGGGTGTTATCTGTATTCTTCCATGGTTAGTACATGGATTTGGAAATTTGAATTATTTGGTTATATTCATTAACAAATCAAATATTTATCACAATCCTTGTCCATAAATTACCTTTTTATTGATATAAAATCGCATATGGAAACTTGAGAAAAATAATAGAAATATAAAGAAGATTAATCTAGCTATTTTATCATCTGTCACTACCTTAACAAGTCACTATCTGTTACAGAGCACCTAGGTAATCTGATTTATGTGCACATAGCTCACTATGTTTATAAATCAGAGCCATCCATTGTTGAGGAGAAAGGGGAACCCTCCTACACTGTTGGTGGGAATTCAAGCTAATGAAGCCAACCTGGAAAACTGTGTGGAGGGTTCCTCAACAAGTTGAAACTAGAGCTACCCTATGACCCAGCAATTGCACTACTAGGTATTTACTCCAAAGATACAAATGTAGTGATCTGAAGGTGCACATGCTCCCAATGTTTACAGCAGCAATGTCCAAATAGCCAAACTATGAAAAGAGTCTAGATGTCCATTGACAGATGAATGGATAAAGAAGATGAGTTATAAATATATGACAGATTATGCAACCTTCAAAAATTAAAATATTAGGGCACCTGGGTGGCTCAGTCGTTAAGTGTCTGCCTTCGGGTTGGGTCATGATCCCAGGGTCTTGGGATCCAGCCCTGCATCGGGCTCCCTGCTCAGCGGGAAGCCTGCTTCTCCCTCTCCCACTCCCCCGGCTTGTGTTCCCTCTCTTGCTGTCTCTCCCTGTCAAATAAATAAATAAAATCTTTAAAAAAATCTTTTTTTTAATTTAAAAATACAAAAAAATTAAAAAGTTTACACAGATTAAAAACAAAACACAACAAAACAAAAACCTCACAAACACTTAAAAAGAAAACAGTGATAGCTATGCTGATCAATCACATATTCTACTGATATTTGTTTCTACTATGAAGAAATGAATAATAGAAATGAATAATAGAAGCAACTATGTTTCACAGAGGACCCAGTGCTTTTAGCCATCCTAGGGCACTTGCAGACTCTTGAATGTGCTGTCTTTTCTCATCTTCAAGACTCTGTTCTCTTTCTTATAACTTTACTCATTCTTCAAACTGCAATTAAACAGCTTTTCCTGAAAAACTTCCCTGTCTTCTTCCTTTATATTCATACTGTTTAGCCTTGGGCCAAGCACTAGGTATCAAATAAATTTTAAAACAGTGGATAAAGGATATATGGATCAATGCTAGTGTTGAGAAAATTATCTTCCTTTCCATTGGAGAAAGGCATCAGGAGGAGGCATAGTTTCACAGATGAGGAAAAAAGGGAAGACATGAAAAATATAAAATTCTTATACATGAATTCACTTTTACAATCACATAAAAATTGAGTTTCTGATAAAAAATCGGAACAAGGTGAAGACTCAACTACATATCTATAATTGAGTGTGAGGGACTAAATGATTTGCATCAAAAATTTTTTAAAAGTATTTAACAATAGAGTAGCAATAAGGAACTGAATAATTTAGTAATAATACTTTCCTAAATAGTGCTAGATCCCTTTGGAGACTCAGAAGACAGACACATAATCATCTTACATAATATTTTCAAAAAATATTGAATTCAATCTACCTACACATGTATTTCTTTGGCAATGTGTACCAAGAGATCTTCAGTGAATACAAACAATGTAAACTATTTTTGGTCATAGAAGATATAAGTCTTATATATATACATATATATAACACATACCTAGCATGATTCTTGCAATGTAGAAAGGAGAAGAAGAAAAGGAAGAGCAGGAAGAGAACAATGCAGAGGCAGGATAGAGAAGGAGAAGAGATAACACAGTAAATACAGATAACAAAATATAAATCCAAATATCATAAAGAAGAGAGTTTAAAAAAATAGAGGAAATAATCAAGCTTGGAAGATCTGGAAGACCTGCAAGAAGAGAATATGTGAAGAAATGAGTAAATTGAATAACATTTCACTAAACAGTGACTGAAGGATGAATGTTCTGGGTTAAAAGTTGGTGTGAAAAAAGGTAAATATGATTTTGTAATATTTAAAGGCAAAATCACATAAATACATAAAATTCACTGCAAGTACTGTCTTTTAAGAATGAGTAAATATTTATAGTGAATACTGTCCAAAAATTTTTATAATCCTCTATATTGCTCCTAAACACTCCAACATTTTGTTCTGAATTTAATTTGTGTAAATGATCTCCGGTTTGAAATAAAGAGACTGAATTAATAGAGATATTAACTGAAATAGAGATATTACATGAATCATTAAATTAATAAAACTATTTAGATAGTACCTAACATGATACCACACAAAGATAATGCAGTCTTTGCTTTTCAAAGGACTGCTTAGTGACTATTATGCTATTTGAGATCAAATGCTGATTGCAGAGAATCACAACACTTTTAGATACAATGGTACTCTCATACATTTGGCAATGAATTACTATGAAATAACAAACTATAACTGTACTACTTATCTTTATAGGTGTATATTTTATAACGTTGAAGTCATATACAACCTGAAAGATACTTCATACACACTATGTACGTATGTGCCTTGACTTAGAACTGGATATGGCCATAGTTTTCTTAGTCTTTTACTACTGCATAAAAAAAAAACAAAAACAGGGCGCCTGGGTGGCTCAGTGGGTTAAAGCCTCTGCTTTCGGCTCAGGTCATGATCTCAGGGTCCTGCTCAGCGGGGAGCCTGCTTCCCCCCTCTCTCTGCCTGCTCTCTCTGCCTCCTTGTGATCTCTCTCCCTCTGTGAAATAAATAAATAAAATCTTAAAAAACAAAAACAAAAAACAAAAACAAAAACAAAACTATGCTCCTGTCTTCAAGTATTAAATGCTGCATAAGTCAGAGTCATCAGACGCAGAAAGAGTAGAAGGTACACATGAACTATGGAGTGAGAAAAAGTGCTAAGTCTTCTTTCTTCAAACTGAGTTGTATTGCCACAGGCAGATTACTTCAATTTTCTATACTCTAATGCTCACATCTGAAATTAATCCATATTCCACCAGGTGGTTACAATAGTACCTATAAAGATCCTTGGCAAGAGTAGCCATTCAATAAGTGAAAAAAAAATCTTTCTTTTCATTTAATGAAAGGTTTTAAATGCAAAAGCAGGGTTATAAATAGTAAATGAGATTACATTTGGAGGTGAGTAGTACAGAACATTTGATACAAATTTGTGAGTGGTTAAGCAGGAAAGCGGATAGGATCAGAAGGTACACTGGAAACACTGTGCTTTTAAAGTAAATTGGTAGGGGTATATAGAATAAAATGGAGAGGATAGAAAAAATACCTTAGGCTAATGATGTCAATGACAGTATTTGCCAGAATTAGTATGGTGGGAGTTCGCAGTGACTTACAAGTCCAGAATTGTGATTTAAAATATAGACTATTTGAAGAAAGTTAAGACAACAATTTTTCAAGTTCTAGAAATAGCACAGTTATGTGTTTTTTGGGGTAGGAAGGAAGAATAAATCAGGATGGAAAACAGAAGGAAAAAACAGAGAAGGGGCAGAGAAGATACAAGAAAATAGTTAATCAAATTGGAAGTAGAAAGTGTAGTTTAGGAATAAAACTGCATTTTCCTACTACTTTCAGTCAAGCCATTCCTCCCTCATTTCTTCCCAAACTCCTCCACAATTTTCAGAGGTCAGAGCACAGACAGACCTGTTTGTATTCAATTAATTTTTTTCAAAGGTTACTTGCGACACTTTTCAAACAAGGAAATGCTAAATCTTAAAATTCAAAAATTAGCAAATGACTTTTCTCATTGCTTAAGTAAAACACCTAACTCCTTATAATTATATTTCAAAAATAGTTTGACGCTATGTTAGAAAACAAGTAATCCAGGAAGGTAATTTTAATAAGAAAGTTCTCTAGAGTAAAAGTCCCATGTAATTGTCTTTCAGATAATGTTATAATCTAATAAGTGTCTATTAATGTTTAGGAACAAATTTGGATTTAATGAACAGGGCTATTTTTGGCTTGAGGGCAGCATATCATTTAACCATGAAACAGATTGATGTTTTACACAGAATCATTTTCTTGAGAAGTGTCCTTGAGTTAACCTCTTCCCTGAGATCCTACAAAGAATTTGATTGAAGTCTGTTTCCAACAGGCTTTGAATAAGAGGATATTTGTTTTCATTGATATGGGCAATTGGAAATAAAATAAATTTGAAATTAAGGTAAGTAAAAATAATTACATTAGAGCAACTAGTTTGGAAAACAATTCAATTGATTTAAGTGAGATCAAATTAACAAGTAGATCTCATAATCTTTCCATGCATCTGATTTGTAAAATAGATCCTTTACTTCACTCTTCAAGAATAAAAATACAGTTGACCTTTGCACAAAGCAGGGGTTGGGTGCAATGATTCTGTGCAGTCAAAAATCCAGGTATAACTTTTGGCTCCCGCAAAACTTAACTACTAGTATCCTTACCAATAACACAAATAGTTAACACATATTTTTGTATGCTATATGTATCATATACTGTATTCTTACATTAAAGTTTAAAAAAAGAAAATATTAAGAAAATCATGAGGAAGAGAAAATATATTTACTGTATTATACCGCGTTTATTGGAGAAAAAAATCCATGCATAAGTGGACCCATGTAAATGAAGCCCATGTTGTTAGTCATCTATACTCAAAAAATCTCAACTTTTTATTATCAATATTAGCTGTTAAAATATGTCTGAATGAAAAAACAGTCTGTATGAACATAGCTATTATTTAAAAGAATATTCAAAAATCAACAATTGCTTTATGTCATTTATGATTATAATCAAAGATTGATTTCTATGTTTCCAAGAGAAGTTGAAATCAGGAAGGGCAAGCAAACTATACTTAAAACATTCAGAATATAAAAAATATCTACTTCAAAGTAAATAATTCCATTCTAATAGGCGCATATGAATCTATTCCAAAATCTACAGAGCAGCAGGCAAAACAGTCCTCCTTATAACAACGGTAAACACCTACTGAGCGCTTATGTATTAGGCACTCTCCTAAGAGCTCTCCACATATGAACTCATTTCACTTATTTTAAATATAAACATCATTGCTATTGCTTTTTTTTTTAAGATTTTATTTATTTATTTGACAGATAGAGACACAGTGAGAGAGGGAACACAAGCAGGGGGAGTGGGAGAGGGAGAAGCAGGCTTCCCGCTGAGCAGGGAGCCCAATGTGAGGCTCAATCCCAGGACCCTGGCATCACAACCGGAGCCAAAGGCAGACACTTGATGAATGAGCCACCCAGGCACCCCTAAACATTATTGTTATTCCTTTAGAAACTCTAAAGAAAGGGACTATTATTATTCCCACTTAACCAATGAGGAAACTCAGGGACCAAGAAGTTAAAGAGCTTGCTGTGGTCACACAGCTAAAAATTAACAAGCCCAGATTTACATCTGAAAGTCTAGACCTATGGCTTGTGTTTCATTCATGGGACTCTACCACTTCTCATCACATATACTGATCACTCATTGTGCAGCAGACCTACTATAAACCCCATGTTTGTGTCCCCCCACAGTTCATATGTTGAATCCTAATGCTTGTGTGATAGTATTTGTAGGTGGAGCCTCCAGTAAATAATTAGGTCACAAGGACGGAGTGCTCACGAATGGGATTAGTGCCTTTATAAAAGAAACCCCAGAGAGATTTCTAGCCCCCTCCACCATGTGAGGTTACAAGAGAGAACTCAGCTGTGAGTAACCCAGGAGGAGAGCTCTCACCACGGTGGCACCCTAATCTTGGGCTTCCACTCTCCAGAACTGTGAGAAATAAACTTCTGTTGTTTGTTAGACACCCAGATTATGGTATTTTTGCTATAGATGCCTGTGCTAACACAACCCTGTATGTAAATGTACGGTGCTTTTAGCTAGGCAAGATTAGTGTTTAATTTCATTCATCTCATTCATTTTATTAATCTCATTCATGAGATGGAGATCTAGGATACAGACATACACTGATATATTCAAACAAACTTCAGATTGAGAGAATCATGCAATCAACAGAAAGCCTTCATTATCTTCACTGCTAAAAAATTCCTACCTAGCACCAGGTATGCCTTTGTTATATTTGAATAGATACCAGAGACCCATTTTAATCACGCTTATTTTGGTTGAGGGAGAGGTTAAGACCACAGATTTCATCAGGTGAGTAACCCAGAAATGATGATTTGGGAGGTTCATAGGTGCCAAGCAAGTGTATCTTAAATTATACAAAAAGCTGTAAACAATCAGGAAAAAATAAATTAAAAAAGTATCTCCCAAATAAAATGTTGAAGATTTCAAAATCTATCAATCTCATTCTAATCAGCACGACTATTTCATTCCTTTAAAGTAAGTTTCCCAAAAAGGGAACTGTGATTACTTTGAGTGTTACTGGGGAAAAACAACAACAAAAACAAAAATTCCAGGGTTTGATTTAAAACCAACAAAATCACATTTTTTCCTGTTACAACCTAAAACATATCATCAGTGGAAAGAGCACTACAGTTGAGATTGGTTAAAAAGTTATTTCCATAGCCGAGAACAATGAACTTTAAACAGCAAATTCGATGACCAGAATCATATCAAGTCACAATAATGAATTCAGGGGATTGAACTAGAAAACATCTCATTTCTTAACACTATTTTCTGAAAACAATGCCCTTTACAAAGAAACTGACTTTAAAAATAAAGTCTAGAATAGAGAAGCTATAAGAAATGAGGTAGTAATGTCAAATTCATTTTGCTCCAATTCCTTCAGACAGATAAGCAAAAATACACATCTACTTACACTTTCTTTGAAGATATTCCAAAACCAAGAAGAATGTAGGGGGGAGCTAAATCTCATTATGAGCTAGATGACTGTATCAGAGTTTCACTGTGGCTTAGTTATCATAACTGGTCATTTCCATTCATCTTTTTCATATAAACATTTTGACTGTAAACCCCTGATATTCACATTGTTAAAAATTTCCATTAGTCTCCTTTCCAAAGCAGTTTAAACAAGTATTAAAAGAAAAAAATACAATAATGGAAACTTTTAAAAAATGTGTACCAGACAAGGTCTAAAAATAATTCCTTTACAACCTCCTTAAATAAAAAGGATAACTATGTTTTAAATAATTTTCTTGAGATTATGAAAGAAATGTATTGTCTTTTGTTATCCATAAAGTATTCCAAAAAGGTTTTCCATATTTCATTCCTTGGAGTTAGTATATCAGTAGCAACCAGGCAGGAGAAAAAAATACACATGTTTTGAAATTATCTCATCTCAGTAGGGTACACCTGGATAGGTCTCAAATTAAACATTTTCCTTAATGGCCTATTATGAAGTATCAGTGACTAAAATACTCAAAGGGAGTCAGGGACCTTTACTGCCAAGGGAGAGTTTCTAAGGTTGTAGCATATGATGCAATATTTCTGCTGTAACTTTAGCCTGACTGGAAGTTTATTTAAACATACATTTATTGTTTTAAAACCAGTAATACCACAGTAAGGTTCAGCATAACCCTAAGACACAGATTAAAACTACGACTGCATTAATACATTTTTATAGTAATGCTTTGATTATTAGCATTTATAGGTAGTTACTATCTTATGAAATGGGCCCTTTTACAAAAGTTAACTTTCTTTTTTTTTTTTTTTTAAAGATTTTATTTATTTATTTGACACACAGAGAGAGATCACAAGTAGGCAGAGAGGCAGGCAGAGAGACAGGGAGAGGAGGAAGCAGGCTCCCTGCTGAGCAGAGAGCCTGATGCGGGTCTCGATCCCAGGACCCTGAGATCATGACCTGAGCCGAAGGCAGAGGCTTCAACCCACTGAGCCACCCAGGCGCCCAAAAGTTAACTTTCTTTAAAATAGCTACTTGAATCCTAAAATATATTCTTCGTGGGGAAGAAAAAAAAACCCTAAAGTAAATTTAATATTTATAGTATAATGCATATAATTTAGTAGAAATAATCATCACAGCTATTCTTTAGGGGTTCTTAGTAGGTGTTAACCCACCGACATCATTTTACATGTATTATTTCATTTTATTCTAATAATATAAAATAATTACAAGATGGAGATATCGGCATTCTAGCTTTCAGGATAAAAAAGTCTATTTAAAAAAAAAAAGCCTATTTTCCTATCAAGAATACCTCCTCAACTTCTAAAGCTTTAATTGGTTGGCAAAATACCAAACAGGGAGTACAAAGAAATCAAAATGAAACTATCCTCTTGTTCCATTCATATTCTGTTTGTCTTATCTCTGTAGAAACTGACATGGAATAGAATAAAGAAAAACCAGAATAAGGAAAAACTAAAAAGCATCAAATTAGGTCTGGGGAAAAATAAGTAAAAGATGGCGTGGAAAGAAAAAAATCAAGAGAAAAAAAGATAAACAAAAGCTCTTATTTAGATTCCCATAATTAAAGAATTTAGTAACAGAATGTGTATTTATTAATACATTCACTAAATTGTATATATGAAATACACATTATATAAACATACATATAAATATACACAATAGTATATACATTTTATTACAATTTATACATATTTTTATCCAATAATGTTACAATGCAAAATTACTGTGATTCTAATAAGCTAGTAAAAGAGAATACCTATGAATACATTAAAAGCTGTCATCAGTCAACTGTTATATTTCAGTGAACCATCTGTTTATCTGGTATACTTAATAATGGTGAAAATAAATGGCACTTCAAATTAAATAATGTCCAGCACGTGGCATTTAAAAAATTACACTAACTCTTAAAAATATTTACACAAATATTTTCTGATATAGCAAGGTAATAAAACTAATCAAATACAGTGACTTAATTAAGACAATTATTGTTCTTTTTTTATATTTACTGTGCAAATAAAACTTTGTTATTACTAGGTCATTTTAGTAAAAATGAAAAAAAGCACGAAATTCTTTAATTTTATTAAATCACATCACTGAGCTTATCATTATGTATTACTAAGATCACTGACAATTATATAACTTGAGACCCTAGATATCTAAAATAAATGACTGTTCATTACCACAGCCAGTATAGTACTAGAGGTGTGTTAGGCACATTTTCATTCTATACTTATATAAAAATTGGTATATGTATAAAAATTTGGTAAAAAACAAAAAGCTTTGGTTAAACTGAAGAACAATACTTGAAAAAGAAGAGTCTCATTAAGAAACGTGAAAGCAAATGAAAAGCTAACCACAAAAACTGGCATACCTAGACTTCTTTACGCTGCATCCTCTGGCTGTCTGTACTTTTCAAAGTGTTCAAAAACTAGGAACTTCAATGAAATCATCTCAGTGACTTAAGCAAGATAGTATTTTATAGGATAACTTTTTTTTAAATTTCCCATTAGGTAATAAGATATGTTATATAATTATCCCCAAGTTATATTTAAATAAATTTAGGCCACATAGCAACCCACTCTAAATAAAGACTTTATCCTGAAATGCAGAAGGAATGAAAACTTGAAAAAGAGAAGCATAAAACTGTCCAAAATCATTTTAATAAATATTATTTCAGATAAATGCCTGTGAAGCACTTTTTTTTCACAAAATTTTATCTTCTTAGTAATTAAGACATCTAAAATGACTGAATGACTTCTATTTATTTAAAGATACCACTGTCTTGACCCCCACAAAAAGGCATTTTTTTCCTCTTTGGTAAAAATATCTGAGTTATGCGATTTAAAATCACATTGAAGTTTCAGTACATGAATCATTTCTTTGTTCAGTCCTTTCTTTGCAGAATAGTGACTTCACAAGGACAATTCAGGAGCACCTAGGTTCTAAAGTTACAATAATTGGCAAATTGTACAAAAAGATATATAGTGTCATTGTTTAACACTTGGCTCAAGCTAGAAATAAAGTAGGGAACACAGACTGACTGTGATGGAAAATTCATCAAAAACAGCCAAGCTGGAAGAATGTTATATGTATGATATCTGGATCTTTTTTTTAAAGATTTTATTTATTTATTTGACAGAGAGAGAGATCACAAGTAGGCAGAGAGGCAGGCAGAGGGAGAGGAGGAAGCAGGCTCCCTGCTAAGCAGGGAGCCTGATGTGGGGCTCGATCCCAGGACCCTGGGATCATGACCTGAGCCAAAGGCAGAGGCTTTAATCCACAGAGCCACCCAGGCGCCCCATCTGGATCATTTTTACTAACATTTTATTTAAATATTCTCATCATTTTTATCATAGTGATAGCAGATAAAGAGCCAAAGTAGACAACTACCCATCATGAAAAATGTTGAAACATCTTTAGGTTAAAAACATTTCTTCACTGAATAATTGTATTTGTACGATTTTTTTAAGAATTAAAACTTATGTGAATTAGAATAATCAAAAATCTTTCTTTTACCTGCTTTAGAGTCAGCACTTATCTGTTTTCTGGTTTCGTTTTTTCTAGCATGTCTATGATTACTGAACACTGAACAAGACATAGTTAAAAGCGACCTATAGATTATTTTCACTTTGCATTTTAGACATTGATTTTTTAGTGATTTAAAGAAATAAGGTGATCCCTGAAATATGTCAGGACAACAGCATTCAAGAAGAAAATACAAGTCCTGTCTTCACATAGAATTTTTTTTTTTAATGCCATGCATGAGGATGACAGAGTTAAACACGGAGTATAATTCCTTTGCTTCTTATATTTTAAAAATGTTTGAAAAAAGTTAAGACCATTACTTTTCTGTGTGAAAGCATAAGATTATTTAGTCAATTAAAATAGTGGTCTTCTGATAAGTGTCCTTCTTTCTCTTTCCTCTATAGTTTTTTTAATCTTTAATAAAAATGTATATTCCAATATGTGGTATTCAAATAAAACACAGATAAATACAATTTAACTCACATTTGCCCATGTTATTAATATAAGTAACTAATTAATATGTAAAGTCCCAATCATTCCTAACATGAAGTTTTCCATGAATTAATTTTACTTAATGGCCTTCCATCATCTTGTCATGAGTGTTTTTTAATTTTTTTAAATACTAACAAACTATCAGTTTTGTCCACATGAAGAACATGTATATTTTTGATGAGTCCTGTTGGTTTTTTAAAGTTGTATCTTTTAAAGCCATTTAAAGTTCCAAGTTCCAGGATGCCTTGGTTGTCAGTTGTTAAGCATCTGCCTTCGGCTCAGGTCATGACACCAGAGTCCTGGGATCCAGGCCCACAGTGGGCTGCCTGCTCAATGGGAAGCCTGTTTTCCCTCTCCCACTCCCCCTGTTTGTGTTCCTGCTCTTGCTGTCTCTTTCTGTCAAATAAATAAATAAAATCTTTAAAAAAATTAAAAAAAAATAAAATTCCAAGTTCCATCTTCCTGAAGTTCCTCATTAGACCTGTGGAGGCTGAGAAAACCAAGGCTTACATCCTAGCATCATTCATCAAGACATGACACTATTTATAGAGTGTGACCCCATACCTTTCTTTTCTCTCCTTCTTGTTATATTCTTTTTTATATTCATTGTGCAAGTAAAATTTTGTTATTACTATGTCATTTTATTCAAAATGAAAAATGCATGAAATTCTTTAATTTGATTAATCACATCATTGAGCTTATCATTACATATTAATTAGGTCATTGACAATTATATCATTTGAGACCTTAGATGCCTGAAATAAATGACTGTTCATTACCATAGCCAATATAATACTAGAGGTGTGGTAGGCACATTTTCATTTCATAATGATATAAAAATATCAATGTTCACCATTATAACCTGCTCAGTAATTAAGTCAATGTATTTTACAGGAATTCATTATGACTTAAAATTAAGAATACTGTATACTTCAAGGAACTAGAAAATGACCAAATGAAGCCCAAAGTTAATAGAAGGAAGAAAATAACAAAGATCAGAGCAGAAATAAATTAAATAGAGACTAAAAGGAAAGTAAAAAAGACCAATGAAAACAAGAGCTGGTTCTCTGAAAAGACAAACAAATTTGACAAACCTTTACCTAGACTCACTACAGAGAAAAGAAGACTTGAATAAATAAAATCAGAAATGAAAGTAGAGACATTATAACAGATACCACAGAAATACAAAGGATCATAAGAGACCACTAGGGACAATTATATGCAAACAAACCTGACAACCTAAGAAGAAATGAATAAATTCCTAGAAATATACAACCTTCCAAGACTGAATCATGAAAAAATAGAAAATTAGAATAGGCCAATTACTACTAAAGAGATAGAATCAATAATTTAAAAACTCCCTACAAATCAAAGTCCACAAGCAGGTTTCACTGATCAATTCTACCACACAAAGAAGATTGTTACCAACACTTTTTTTTTTTAAAGATTTTTTTTGTTGTTGTTTATTTACTTGACAGAGAGCGAGATCACAAGTAGGCAGAGAGGCAGGCAGAGAGAGAGGAGGAAGCAGGCTCCCTGCCGAGCAGAGAGCCCAATGCGGGCCTCGATCCCAGGACCCTGAGATCATGACCTGAGCCGAAGGCAGAGGCTTTAACCCACTGAGCCACCCAGGTGCCCTTACCAATACTTTTCATACTTTTTCAAAAATTAGACAAGGAGGGAATGCACGCATATATGGCCCATTGATTTGTGACAAAAGAGCCCAAAATATACAATGGAAAAAGGACAGTTTCTTTAAAAAGTAGTACTGGGAAAACAGATGTCAACAAGCAAACGAACGAAACTGGACCACCATCCTATTGCATATGCAGAAGTTAACGCAGAAGGGTTTAAAGACTTGAATGCAAAAACTGTAACCATAAAAATCCTAGAAGAAACCAAAGGTGGTAAACTCCTTGGCATCAATCTTCATGATGATTTTTTGAGATCTGACCCCAAAAGCAAAAATAAACCAGTAAGACTGTATCAAACTAAAAACCTGCAAAACAAAGAAAACTATAAATAAAATGAAAGGGCAACCTACTGAATGGGAAAACATATTTACAAATCATATATCTGATAAGGAGTTATTATCCAAAATATGAAGGACTCATATGACTCTACAGCAAAAACCCAAACGACCCAATTCAAAAATGGACAGAAGATCTGAATAGACATTTCCCCCCGCCAGGAGACATACGAATGGTCAACAAGTCATGGAAAGATTTATGACATCACTAATCATCATGGAAATGCAAATCAAAACCACAATGAGATATCACCTCATACATTTGGCTATTACCAAAAGACAAGAAATAAGCACTGGCAAGGATGTGGAGAAAAGGGAACCTTTGTGCACTACTGGTGGGAAAGCAAATAGGTATAAACACTATGGAAAACAGTATGGAGGTTCTTCAAATAATTAAAAAGATAACTACCTATGATCCAGCAATTCCACTTCTGTACATTTATGCAGAGAATTTAAACACTATCTCAAAAACAAAAATGCACCCCCATGTTCATTGCAATATTTACAATATTCAAGGTATGGAAACAACTTAAGTATCCACACATGGATGAATGGATAAAGAAAATGTGACATATATAATGGAATATGACTCAGCCATAAAAAAAGAACAAATTTCTTTTTATTTTCTACTACATGGATAAATCTTGAGGGCATTATGCTAAGTAAAATAAGACAGAGAAAGATGAATACTGTCTGATCTAAATTATATATGGAGTTTTTAAAAAAATCAAACACACACACACACACACACACAAAAATCAAAGACACAGTAAATAAATCAGTTGTTTCCAAAGGCAGGGGAAGAGGGTAGATAAAATAGGTGAAGTAAATCAAAAGGTACAAACTTCCAGTTATAAATAAGTCGTGGGGATATAATGTGCAGCATGGTACTACAGTTAATAATACCATATTGTGTATTTTATCATAAGAAAAAAATTCTGTAACTATGCATGGTAATGAATACTAACCACACTTAACTGTGATCATTTCACAATATATGCAAATATCAAATCATTATGTTCTACACTTAAAACTGACACAACAATGAATGTCAATTATACCTCAATAAAAAAAAAATCTGCATCCTTGGACTGTAATAATGTTAATTTTAAAAAGCAGAAGGGTGCCTGCCTGGCTCAGTTGAAAGAGCATGCAACTCTTGATCTGAAGGTTATAAATTCAAGCCCTACATTGGTGTAGAAATTATTTAAATAAATGAACTCTAAAAAATAAATTTAAAAAGGAGAAATAATATAATTAAAAACAATGATTACGGATTACACATTTTAAAATATCATGTAAATAGTATATGTCCATTACACCTTTGATGTACATGTTTCCAGTGAATTTACAATATATTTTTACCCCTCAACTGTCCTTTATCACCTTAATATAGATTTATGTCATGGTGTTAAACTTCTTTACATTTACTTATAGTAAAAAATATTTTTAGAAATGTTTCCAAAGAACAGTTCCCTGTATGAATCACTCCTATCAGAGAAGGTGATACCCTACATTTTATATTTTTACAAATTCAAGAAATGCCTTATGGCCCAAATGTATTTGACCCCAAAGAACTCCACAGGAAGTTAGGTAGGTAATAAAACCAAGTATTTTTTAGTATATGCCCTTCCACCTTGGAGAATGTATGCATGTGTTCCACATACATAAAGTCTATATGTGTCCAAATATCTTACCATAAAATCCTTTTTAAATATGTGAATTTTCTACCATAGGTAGTTGATTTATACTCAGCAAATATAATATTTACTTATTAATATTAATTTTCTTCCAACAGAAAGGAAAACTTGGATTTGGTTGGGAGCCTAGTGTGAAAAAAAAAAAAGGATTGGGAACTAAAATGCCAAAAAGGCCCCTCCTTGACAATTCTGTCTACAGTTGACCAGCAAAGAACTAAAATCCTAAGTAAAAGGAAAAGAAAAACAGAAAATCTTTGTCAGTTCAGATGTCTATAAATCAAACAACAAAAATATGTTCAAAATTTTCTAAATAACCTATGCTACACAAAGAAAAGATTTTTAGAGTTTACCTACATTATTTTTTCTTCACCATGGAAACATATTATCTGAAATAAAATGTACTTTTATTTCACAAAAACATAAATAAGACAAACACATACACATGCACCTTTAAAATTTTGATAGTAAGGGATGTATTATTACAAATCAATAGTTAAGGGCAAATTTGCTGAATACTGCCAGTAAATATCAAACTATAAAATATCTTCCTCGTCTAGATCCAAGAAATAGGTATAACAATGATGATCTTTATCTGAAAGAGAAAGAGTCAAATTGTCCCATACTGGATTCCCAATTTTTAAATTCAGATATGAAAGCATATAGCAGAGGCCAAAAGAAATGTGATTGGCAGTCTGGAAAACATCATTGTTCGTAGCGATTAAAACAGTTAATGTAATGAAAAAGTTTCTTTGAATTCTAAGGAGCATTAAAAAATACATTTCAGACATCATTAAACCAAAAACATCCATTAGCTACTCTCAGACATGACCCTGCTATATTTCCTTTTCTTTTTTCTTTTCCTTTGCTTTGTTGATTCACAGTGTTCAGTCAAGAAAGCAAAGGTTCACTAACACTTTTACCAGAATCACCCTGTTATCAATGCAGATGCTTTTATACAAACACATATCTCAATGCGAGCTTGTGTATTTTAAAATTAGATAGAAAATACTCAATTGCCTAAAAAGAAATGTAGCATTAATCCTTGTAGCACAGAGTTCATCCTAGATACCCATAAAAATTACTCTGACATAGATCAACTTTTTATTGGGCTTTGGGAGATTCTGTTCCAAATGAAGTGATTATTATTTTATGTTCTATTCTTCAAGCAAATTTATAAGGAAATAAAAATGAAACATGTGACTCTTGAGATATTTTATGGAGAAATTAACTAAAATAGTTTAATATATATAAAAAGTACGGAGTCCATATTTGGGTAATTATGGTGGATTAGAACTTTAGGAAAACTGTTAAAATCATTCACTTCAAGGTTTTTTTTTAATGGAGAAATGTAATGCATTAAACATCAAAAATTGATTAATTTTCTTCATGAATTCTCTAGTAAAAATAATTTTATGCCAAAATAATTAAAGCCTCTTAAAATAATAAAGATAAGGAAGGATCATAATATTATGGCAGAATTCACTGACTCCACACCCAAAATACACTCCAAGACATATTTTAAATTATACATAGCCTCTCAAATCTTTAAAACAAGGAGGAGATAATGTTATATCCTACTTCCCTAAACTCTCTGTATCCTGTCCCTATTTCCCACCACTGGGATACTGTCAAATGTCCTAAACTGAAGAATGTTTAAACTACAGTTGGGAAGTAACTTTCTGTTTACAAGGAACTAAAGGGTTTAGTTCAAATTACTTGATTCCACACACTGTTGTACCTAGCACTTTTGTCCAGAGAATTTATTGAGTCATGAAATATTAAGAGCTTTACTAAAAAAAAAAAAGTCTTTTGATTTGACTCTTCTTTTAATAATTTTTGATGTGAATCATTTCCTTTTTAAATGAAGTATCACTACTTTTAAAAAGTAAATGTTACTAAGGCTTAATAATAAAACAGAAATGATCACGACACCAAAGTTTGATCATATTGCCAGATTAAAAATGCTGGCCATGAATAGCTCATTAAATTCTTTGATGTAGTTGACTTTTGTGGTTTTATAGTATCTGTATGGAGGACCAAACTATAGTTGAAATTAGATATCCTGAACAAAAAGTAACTAAAAAGCAACAAAATATAGATCTTTAAAAGTTATGTATCAGGCATATCTGTGTCTGAATAATGCTTTTTTCAAACCAGAAAGAGTAAGTTTTGGTCAATATATTTTCATTTATTTCTGTATATTTCTTCAGTGTTTTCACATGAAGTACGCTCAAGTACTTTGGTTAAGTGGGAAGTAGGAAGTGAGATAGAAAAGCCCTACCAATAATAATCACCCTTATAAACTACTGATGTGCAAGAACATTTACTGAATAATCAATTATGTTAACAAAGTATAGAAAGAATACTTAATATAGAAAGGTATTAGCCATAAGATAAAATAGTATGGCTACCATGCAACAGAAATTTTGACTTATAAATATAATGATAAATATGAGGAGTCTTATGAATCAAACTAAGCCAGCCCAACAAAAGGTTCGAGGGACAACGGGGATTATAATACTTCTAATCCACCCACATTTTTACTAAAATACTTGCGTACTATCATGAAGTTCTTGAAATTAAACATCACCATTATTTTTTATCAGTATGTGACCTGTAGATTTGCTTCATAATGAATAAGACGATGTCTAAAGATTTCAAAAGTAAATGCACATAGTCTATAAATCTACTGAATAGAATTTAGAAGTTTCATTTATCCCTGATTTAATATTCTTGAATTTAAGTTTAAGTCCCTGAAATAATATCAAAGCTCCTGAGGAATCTCTACAGTTGTAGCATTTAACACAAGATCTTGGCAGGTATTTTGACAAAACAAAGAAAATGTAAGGTATATTTTATGAATATTAATCAAGACCTACTCTTGGTAGTCATAATTCATCTGTTTCAAAAAATGAGAGTGGTTTTGCTAACATTTCCCAAATCTACCTTTAAAATACACCTCTATAGAAAATATCCTACCATTAGCACTAACTGTTCCTTATATACTTCAAGAAAGATGTAGTACCATGGGGACCAAGCGGGACTGACAGAAAAGAAACTATAAATCTTTGTCACTTTCAGAAATGGGCTCTGAATTGAACCAGAATGAAGCATTTTTGTTCTCTCTCAGCTGGAGTAACAGTAGTTTTGTCAATGGTATTCCAAATTGTTTCATCCTCTTCAGGTTCTAATAAAATATGCTTAAAATTTCATGATCGAAACAAATACGATTTTTTTTTTACATAGAGAATGAAGGGATGCTATGACAGGTGGCATGTAATAAATTCTACTACAGAATAAATAGTGATAAGCTAGAACCTTCAGAGAATTCCCTAGCTTGTGAAAACTCTGTTCAGAATGTTCAATTAGAGCACAGGGAGAAGATATTTATTTTACATTTTCCTTCCACATTCTAAAATTGCTTGTTAGATTAGTCTAAAATAGTTAAATTGATTGTTATGAGGTGCGCACGTTCCTTAGTGAGAGATTAATCATTTTAAATTAAAAATGTAACTTTATGCAATTGGGCAATAGTGATTTAATGAGAGTTGGGCAGTAATTTATATTAATTTAACTAGCAACCATATCTTATGGGAGAAAATGATTTATCTTTGGAAGAGATACACTACATTTGGATAAACAGGTAAAATATAAAATAGCACTAAGGTGAAATGCATTTATGTCTTTGATACTAAAGAGGTAATTCCTTAGAGCTAAAGCTTTGAGATATGAAGGTCTTTTCATAATTAATAAAGTCTATCATGGTACTGATGAAATTAACATATTCATTCTTGTTTAGGGTGAAAAAAATTATGAAAAGGAACACAAAAAGGACATTTCTCATTGTGGGGGTTTATTTTGCTATTTGAACTGTTCTCACTGTTCTTCCTTGTTAGACAAATGAATATTTTAACAATTCCCCCTCAAAAAAAAAAAAAATAAAGATTTTAAGGAAACAACGGCACCACTTAGATTCAATGAATTTAGCAACTAATAATACTCTATAAAACACCTGTATTCAACAACTAATGCAAATAAAGAAATTATCTCAGTGTCCTAAAAATGCTATTTATCATAAAACCCAGTGAAACTTGTTAGTTTACATGTACTTAACTTTAAGAATCTCATATGGTAGGGAGGCGGAAGAAAGCCTCCCTCACAAAAGACTCAAATTGAGTTTGTTAACTATACTGAAATAAAAATTTTAAAAAGATTCAAACTGAACTTTTTTCATCATCATTCACAAAAGGTGACAGGACCTTTTTCACTGCTTTTATTTTCCTTATTTAGAAGTCATTCATAGAAGACCCTTGTAACTAAATGCCAAGACTACATTTTGAGTATTTCTGTGTTTTTGCACACATTGTCTACATTCTTATTATATACCAAAACTTCTTTTTGTAAAATATTCTATCTGCTGGCTCTGTGTTAAAAGTAAAGACTTGGGCATAAGCTCCCTGATCATCTATATTGTTAATCCATTTGTTAAGCTCTTCCGATCAGAAAATAAAACTTTAATTCATAGATCTTTTCACTGCAAAGGTTTTCCTCAGAATTCCCCAAAATGCCTACTCAAAATTCTATCACAGGCTCAAGAATACTTTATTACTCTCATTTGTTCACATGTGTATATCTCCTTCTGGACAATAAGGCCCAAAAGCACAAGGTCATGTTTTACTCATTTTTATGATCCCATCAACTAGCACAAGGCTTCACATCTAATTGAAGGTCAATAAATATCTGCCTCACTAAACTGTAACAAAACAAGCCCATGATTAATGTTCCAGATAACAGAGAAATTAGAGATGGTTAGGTCAAAGGGAAAACACCTGAAAATCTCTTTTTCCTAAATAAAACCAGTTAATAATAAGGGTTATTATGTATTAAGTTCTAAGCATATTTTATGCTGTGTTATAGTCAATATATATGTTTTGGGTTTGTCTTTGTTGTTCTTGTTTTTCTTCACTTATTTTTGTGAAGACTGGAATTATACCACTTTACATATGGGAAAGCTGAGCCACAAAAACTTTCAGAAACTTCAGCGAATACATGCCACCAAACAGATACCCAGGGCTGGAGCCAGGATTCAATCCAGGCAGGCTCCATCTAGAGACCGATGTGGACGCATACTCTCTGCCTCCAGTGACAAAAGAAGGAGAAAAGCTGCTTCCACTCACTTAGCAGAACCTTGCCCAGTTTACTTGGCTCTAGGCACTGTACAAAGCGCCCAGGGCACAAAGATGAATGAAACTGAGACTTTTTAAAATCCCTGCTTGCTACCTTTCTCAGAAATATATGAAAGTCTCTCACGCTTTAAAAAAATAAAAACTAACACACACACACACCCTCAAACACATATGAAGAGGTGTCTTTTTCCTTTCACTGCCAAAATCTTCACCTTAGCAACCAAAACTGTTGGCTCCATTACCTCACACCCACTTCAATCTCTAATTACTTTCAGTCCAGATTCAATCTCCTTCACTCACTGAAAATTCTCTCAAAAAATCCCCTATTGGCCTTATTATAATTGTCAAATCCAGTGGCCTCTAAATCGTTTTCAATCAACTTAATTCAATTATATCACTGATGACAGTTATACCCAATCAGATTCCTTGGCTCTTAAAATACAATCAGATGCGAGGAATATAATGACATAAACACCAAATAATAAAGAAACTTAAGTACAATTAAGCCCAGCACCTCAATGTACAAATGGGAAACCTATGGCCTAAAGAAGATAAATAAGTTCTCTCAGGGTCTTATCTGGAGTTAGCCATGGTTAAAATTCAAAGAAATCTCCCCAAATCTATCAATACTTACCTTAATATAGATGTTTCTTTCTACTTCTACCAAATCTACATCTCAGGCTTTAATATCTGTAGTAAGGAGCCTGAAAGTGGGTCCCAGTGATTCTTGCCTGTAGGTGTTCACAAGCTTGTGTAATCCATGCCCCTTGAGGCTGGAGTGGATTTATACTCTCACCTCTAACAAAAAGTATATGGCAAAAATGATAGGATGTCCCTTCCAAGATTAGATGACAAAAAGATTGTAGCTTCCAACTGAGGGACTATTTTGTATGGCTCACTTTGGAGAAATTCAGCTGCCATGTCATGATGCAGCCCTATACAGCGGTCCACATAAGTGAGCCTATAAATGGATTCTCCTCCAGTTGAGCCTTCAGCTAAGATTACAGACCTGGTCAACAGCTTGACTGCAACCTCATGAGAAATACAGAATCAGAGGCATTCGGCTCAACCCTTAACACTAAGATTCATGACTCAGATAAATTATGAGATGACACTTGCTTTATGATGATAGTTTTAGGGGTGCCTGGGTGGCTCAGTCGGTTGGGCAATCTGTCCAAGGGTCCTGAGATCCAGCCCCACGTCAGGCTCGCTGCTCAGTGGGGAGTCTGCTTCTCCCTCTCTCTCTGTCTGCCGCTCCCCTTGCTTGTACTCTCTCTCTCTCTCTATGCCAAATAAATAAATAAAATCTTTTTTTAAAAAAAGAAATGATAGTTTTAGAGTATTTTTCCCAGCACTTTCCCCCCCCCCATTTTATCCTGAAGATAACTAATACAACATCTATCCTGAAACTACTGCAATAGTTTAAATACCTCCTTCAGCCCAAACAATTTTGCATTGTTCTACTCCTTCCTCCTTCCAAAACCATCATAGGGACCATGTGTTTCTATTAACCAGCATCTCATAAGGATTGTCTTAAACATAACAGCAGTCCAAGGATATGTTAAAAACACTGAAGTTAGTACTCAGAGTCAACCACAATCTTCCACTTTGTGCTAACAGGTTTACTGCTTTTCAAATAAATCTAGTGATTTCCTTTTGTTGTTTGTGATCATGACATTGGAAACCTTAAGATAGGTATTGAAATCTTACAAAAATGTCAGAATTAGCAAAAACGCTGTCAATAATTGATTGACTACTTCTGCAATTCCAAAAGTCACTGTTATCTAAATGCTTTTGTCAATTAGGTAAGAACTGCCCAGTTTTATTGGTTCTACTGTTACTTTCAATTATTTCTTATGTGTTTTATTACAGTGCTCTTTAAAGTAAAGTATGCCTATTCTGGGAATATAGAAAGACCCTCTAAAGGCATGGGATCCCAGACAATTTTAAGGATCCAAAACTTCAACATATTCTTTTTAAAAATGAATCTGCCTCAGAAGCTGGTTTCACGATTTTCCTCCCCAGTCCCTTTCAAAAATCACATTTTTCCTGATTATATGAAAGACTTTCCTCTTAACTGTCCAGTATTTTACTATGACATATGTAATATGTTTTTTATTTTATTACAATAAAATATTTATTAAATAAAATACTTATTACAATATGTAATATAAAAAATGTAAAAAACAGTGTGACTAGAAGGGGAAAGCTGAATTTAAATTAGCCTCATCTAATTAGCATATATAATCAATAATTAAAAATAAAGCATTCAGCTGGTAGAAAGCATACCCATTTTTACGGTTTTCTTGTGTTTTTGTTTTTGTTTTTTTACAAAAAAGAGTAAAATTAAATCTTATTGGGGTACAATGATGATAAAAAAAATACCATCTCCTTTTCCTTGCTAGGCATATACACTTAGGAGCACTGGAGTTATACCTGACTTTTCAAACTGTACCTTAAATGAATTTCTATACTACATATTCGCTTGGCCCTAGAATTTTGTCTAATATTCTCATTGTAAACCATGAGATGGTCGAAATGTAAACCATAAATAGTCGAAAATGGGTAACACACAGAACTTAAAAGATTCACATGGTCAAATCCATTTATCTTTCTTTTCTATCCCAGTCAACCTCAAAAGAGTCAGTAAGATTATTTTGCAAGTGATAAAATATTATCACAAAGTTAAAACTGCAATTCTGACCTTGGTTCTAAAGAGAAATCCATTAGCTTTGAGAGCTTATAAACAGAGGTCATTACTTAGCAAAATCTTCCCCATACTGAATACCTACTATGTGCAAAGGTTATTTATTTAATCCTCATAATAATTCTTACTATCATCTCTTTCACTGATAAGGAAAGTGAAGTACAGAACAATTAAATAATTTCCCAGGAGGGCATCACTGTTCACAAAGTCACACAATGGAAAAAAAGGAATTCAACCCAGGCAGCGGGACTCCAGGGTCTGAACACTAAACCGCAAAGCAATACTGCCCTTCCAGGATCTGAAAGTTGAGTAGGAGTCCATTAGGTGTAATGGCGGCCAGACCTCCCATTAAGGACAGAAAAAATTCCAGTGCTCTAATGCTTTCTAGAGTTAGGATAGAGTAATATGACATAGCCCAGCCAAGTAGAGCATACAGTCCAGAACTGAGTCTGGCTCAAGAAATACAAAGTAAAAAGAGTTTAATTAGAAACCTGTTTTGTGTTTTTTTTTAATTTTACCTCTTACTTGAGAAATGGGAAGAATAGCAGTACAAAAAGGTAGTTGTGTTGATAGTCAATGACTCAAGTAGGGAAGTTTGCCCTTTTTTTCTCTGGTTGAGTCTGCAGTGTAGGCTCTGTTAAATAACATGCACTCTATGCCAGTAACAAAGCCTTTATTACTAAGTCCATTAAACAAGAAACAATGATTTCTCACAATTGCTAATAATTATCCTAGTCCTATTTCCAGCCTCTACTGCAAATTTCTCACTGTTCTCTCCACTATTTGCAACATGCAGATTCGTAAGACACTATTATTCTGGACAAAGGGAAGGAATTTTTAACTCAGTAGAGGTTAAGGTTTTGATAAAGCGAAATTTTATCTAAAACACTAATCATCTTGCAAGTCACTGAATATTTAGGACACTCTGAAAAAGACTTAGAGAAAAATGGTTCCTTTCAGGTGACTTGACAAAAGCAGACCTGTTGAAAAGCGATCCCTCACTAGCCACCCAGCACTGGTTTTCCAGCTGCACCTCATAATGATTCACCAAAGCCAAGAAGTCAGGAAAACAACTGCTGAAGCCGAGCTACCTGGTATGTATGTATGTATGTATGTATTTTTAAAGATTTTATTTATTTGAGAGAGAGAGAGCATAAGAGGGGAGAAGGTCAGAGGGAGAAACAGACTCCCAGTGGATCTGATTGGGACTCAATCCCAGGACTCTGGGATCATGACCTGGGCCGAAGGCAGTCGCTTAACCAACTGAGCCACCCAGGTGCCCCACTACCTGGTATTTATACGCCTGGCAATAAAACACAGACCTGGTTTCACAAAAAGTTACTTGACCCTTGCTTAAGGGATGGTGGCAGCTACATGAGTACGGGTTCAGGAGAAGGGATGGAAGAAATTATGCCTGTGGTAACCATGATTAAACAATGGTTTTACTTTGTTTTATTTCCTTTTACATTTAATTCCTTTGCAGCACCTGTTGCAATAGGCACTGCAATGATTTAGAGAGCTGTTAGCCTAAAGTGATTTTTCTAACTGTAAAGACTTCAGGGGAAAGCCTGTTAGAGCCTGGCTATTTATTGCTTCCCTAGCACACAAGCAAAGGAAAGCAGTACAGAACTTAAGATCATATATGTCAAATTGCTTAAAATGAAATTATTGTACATTGCACATAGCCAAGAACTAATATATGTGGACTTTTATAAAGCATTATTTTATGGGAATGACAATAGATGTTCAAAGGAAAAAAAGGCATACTTTGATAGAGTAGGGGGTTTTTTGCATCAATATTCAATGCTGCCATTTTAAAGTTTCCTCAAGACAATAACCAATCATCATGAAAATCTGAAAATATTTTTTTTAAAGATTTTATTTATTTATTTGACACAGAGAGAGAGATTACAAGTAGGCAGACAGGCAGGCAGAGAGAGAGAGGAGGAAGCAGGCTCCCCGCTGAGCAGGGAGCCCGATGCGGGCCTCGATCCCAGGACCCTGAGATCATGACCTGAGCCGAAAGCAGAGGCTTTAACCCACTGAGCCACCCAGGCGCCCAAAAAATCTGAAAATATTTTGAAGGGCATACAGAATTATAATGAAGCTGTCAAAATATTTACAAGGAAAAATATTAACTGTTAATGAAAAACATCATTAATGAGGAGAAAAATCAATGTGATTGTCATTTAATTCATTTGCCAACAAAGAATCTGAGTCCCACTAAAATTCCTAAATCAGTTTCTCTAATAAGGAATTACAGTTGACCCTTGAAAAAACATAGGTTTGAAATGCATAGATCCACTCATATATATAATTTTTTTATCATATATATAATTTTTTCAATAAATACTATACAGTACTACAAATGTATTTTCTCTTCCTTTTGATTTTCTTCATATTTCTTTTCTCTAGCTTACTTTAATGTAAGAATATATAATGTTGTAAGTATTTCTTACAAAAAATATTTCTATTTTATTCTAAGAATATATAATATATAATACATAAAACACACAAAATATGTTATTCAACTGCTTGTTATCAGTAAGGTTTTTGGTCAACAGTAGGCTATCTGTCATTAAGTTTTGGGGGAGTTAAAAGTTATACTCAGAAAAAAAAAGTTATTCTTCGATTTTTGTGCAGGGGATTGGCACCATTAACCTCATGTTGCTAAAGAGTCAACTGTACTTAGAAATGTTTCCATCACTCCTAATATTTAATAGAAACATCAAAACTCAAGGGATTGCTATTCTTTAACAATAAGGGTATAACTTTTATTTTTTCATTTCAATTGTTTAAGTGCTAAATATCTGAAATAGGAAATTAAATGTCTCAGAAATAAGTCTTTACAAAGGACACATGTGCAAGTTCTCAGAACTATAATAAAAAGACAAGCTTACTCATATCCATATCAAGACTTGTAAACTAGACAAAGGAATTAGAAATCAAGTGTTCACTAACATTTAGTACCACAAAAACCTGGAAAATAAAAAAGGCAATAGTTTCAGTAATATTACTTTAGTTCTTGATATCAGCAAATATTCTCAAACAAAAATTTATACAAGATCATATAATTGTGTTTTGAAAACCACAGTATTTTTTTATTCTATAAAAAATTCCTGAGTGGTAATTTTTGAAATAACTAAATATGTCATCCTGAAACAAATATTCAATGGGGATTGATTTTAGATATTTCAAAAATTAAAAAGATAGGTAATCAAATCAAAAGAAGCTAACATTAAAAACTTTAATAAGGTTTTAAATATGTCACTAGGTCCCTAAACATGGATAATCTCAATACCCTAAGAAGGTCTACCTCTTCGTCCTCACCCCAAAACTCTTGGTTAAGAACTGTAAAGAATTTTAACTTTTACATAAAAGTACCATCTGCCAGGTAAAAAAAAATAAATCAATAAATAAAAAGTGTATTTCTGTAGTTCATAGTTTCACTTAGGAGACTGACACACTTATATAAATGTAGAGTATATTTCTGAAACTTTAATATATTCAGAGGACTTATGGTTCAGTAAAACAAGAGGATATAGATTAACAATAAATATTACAGAATGGTGACACCTCAGTGGCTCAGTCGGTTAAGCGGCTGCCTTCGGCTCAGGTCATAATCCCAGGGTCCTGGGATCGAGTCCCACAATGGGCTCCTTGCTCAGCAGGGAGCCTGCTTCTATATCTGCTTCTGCCTGCCACTCCGCCTGCTTATGCTCTCTCCCTCTCTCTCTCTGATAAATAAATAAATAAAATCTTTTAAAAAAATACAGACTATGTCATCATTTTTAGAGGAATATTTGTACTCCTTATTTTGATAATATTACAAAAATTATGCTGTTTATTCTATCAAAGAATTCAGAAAGTGTCTTCACTTTTTACATTATATTTAGCAAATATATTGAAGTAAATAATTATTGATTACATGAATTTAGAGGACAAAATGATATCAACTGTGTCTGCTTTGGATAGCTCTGTAATAGGTTTTTTGTTGCCTTGTTTCTGAAGCTCTAGCTTCCTCCCATAAAAGAGGTATTTGACTACTTAAATTATTCCAAAGTTATCTATTCCAAGTATTATCATTTGCTTCATACTAGTTTATTGACTAATACTTGGTAAATCACATCTAAGGTAGCTACATTTCCTTTCTCCAGGTTATTCCCATTTGCAGAATAACATATTCTCTTCTCTGGACAACCATATTCTTCTCCATGTCCCTTTTAAGCTATTACCTGAGATTTCATGGTATACTTGCCTTAACCAGGGTCTAATCTATTCTTTCTTCAACAAAACACTATTAGGTACAAGAACAATTTTCTGCAATGATTATAATATTCTTCCCTCACGTACATATCAACTCAGTGATTAAAGAGAAAAAAACAGACATGCAGCTATAATCATGAATAGAGGAGCATATATGTGGGTGTATATATATATATATATATATATATATATATATATATATATTTTTTTTTTTTTCAAAGTTTCAAAAATTAAAAATATACATGAGAGAGATAACATGAGAGAATAAGAATTAATCAAAGGGGTTTTTTTTAATGAAAAAGGGAAATTGCTGAGGGAAAGTAGGATCTGCAAAGTGTACAAATCGGATAATGAGGTGTCAAATAATTAGGAAGTGATTTAGCTATATTAACACAAACTGTGATGAGGAAACTAGAGATCACTTCTCCCCCAGTGTTTCAACTTTAAATAAGAGTTCCTTTCATTGACACAGGTTTGTTTGTTTGTTTGTTTGTTTGTTTAAAGATTTTATTTATTTATTTGACAGAGAGAGAGAGAGAGAGATCACAAGTAGGCTGAGAGGCAGGCAGAGAGAGAGGAGGAAGCAGGCTCCTTGCTGAGCAGGGAGCCCGATGAGGGGCTCAATCCCAGGACCCTGAGATCATGACCTGAGACAAAGGCAGACTAACCGACTGAGCCACCAAGGTGACCCTTGAACATTTCAAAATTAAATCGGACAAATATTACTATTAAATGAAATATATCAGAAATCTTTGCAAATTCTTGTATTTTTATATTGGCATATGTCAATGCTTATAAAGTAGATATATTTACAGATACTTTTTAAATGATATTTTGTTGATATAAAATACTTTAAAATGTAGCATTAAATTGTCGTAATGTTTCCTTGTGTCTTCTAAAATAATCCAAATATTTAAAAATTTATTTAAACGTATTTTCCCAAATCAGTTGACCACAACAATTTATAAAGGGCATTTCTGAAGGACACCCCAGAGCCCTTTCATTCAACTTAAGATTCAAAACATATGGATATCAGAGGAAGAGTTACATTGTTCTGTAGACTAATATGCCCGTGGTACTTCCTGAAACATTCAGTAGTTATATATATACCATAAATACAAACTGGTTGTCTGCATTAGAGAAGATAGTAAAGCAGGTATGTGCTTCAAACATGAAAGTTTTCTAGAGGACACATAAATAATAAATGTTCTATCTAAAATTCAAGGCAATTTTAAATCAAGTAGTCAAAAAAGAATACCCTCCATATCAGTGCCATGCAATGCATGTTCCTGGTCCTAATATTAAAATGTGAATCACATAATACAGACTTTTTAGGAATTATATTATCAGTTAGATGTTACTCTAAAATAATAGAAATAGGTTTTAAATGTTCTGATTTTAGAACTTTAGCTAACATGTTTTCCAAAAGTCTAAAATAAACGCAAAAGGCGCTACAGAGATTTCTGAGATAAACTGGTATTTTTAATACCATATAGAAAGAGTGAAAACCAAAGGTTAAATGTAAGGAATTAAATTTAAGAAATGAAAATATGAAAGTGACTTGGCAGAGAAAATGAACCTGACTGAGCTTGTTCCAACTAACAGTCTTGCTTACTTATATTTCCAGGACAAGCATTAATGACTCATCTCAGTTTTACTCTTTTGCTATATGTCCATGCACTCTTTATCCTAACATGTCAAACTTAATAATGAACTATAAGACTTGTTTTGAAAACATACATTTGTTCCAATACAACTGATGTCTTTGGGAAACTATCTGAGTATAATGCAACTTCTGCATTTGCTTATATGAGATTTTGCAGGCAAGAAACATTAATCCATGGGTCTGCAAACCTATGCAAAATCAGCAGGTGGCCTGTTTTTGTAAACAAAGCTTTACTGGAAGACAGCCATCCCCTTTCTTTTATGTGTCGTACAAGACTGCATCATGCTTCAAAATTAGAGGTAACTAAAACAGACCATCTCTTGGCCCTTTCAGAAAATGGCTGTACTCAACTGACCCAAGCTGCAAAGAGATACACGAAGCGCCCAAACACATCTTCCAATGTCTAGTTGTGACTTCAGTTTACTTGGGATGAGTGAAGACCATCTACAGCAGGTGCTGGAACTTTGCATCCAATTTTAGATAACCCTCATCCCCCTTCCTTCCTCACAGTAATTCACAAGCTGACACCCACTTCCACAATAAACTGGAAGTCTTTTTCAAAGGAAAGCACTCTATTTATTATATTTATCATGTTCCTTTTTTTTTTCAAAGCGAATTTTTTGACTGTTTTGCTCCTAAACTAGGATTTGTCAGATTGAAGTAAAACATGCAGGATACTAGTGAAACGTGAATTTCAAATGAACAATATATACTTTCTCAGTATAAGCGTGTCCTGAATATTGAAGGTCATTGTATACAACTCCTTTTTCTCCTTCCCTTTAACCATACCTAGGAACAAGGGAAATTAAGAGGGGCTATAACTACTTCTTTGTCATATCTTTTCTACGTTCACTTTATTTTTAAACTGTGTCACCTTTATAAGAATATGAGCTCTATAATAACAGGCTTGCTTTCTTTCTTTTTTTTTCCTACTGAACACCCTAAAAGAGGGAAAAAGCAAGCATCTGAGCAGTGGACCATTTAAACGGCTCTGATTAGACCCAAATGTGACTAATTTTTCAATCCTTTGGTGTAGGAATTGTACTCTTGAGCTTTGGTACAAGAAGCAGGTACTGTACAATCATTATTATACTCTGAACAATGGCTATTTCTTCTGGGTGAACACTGAGGCACCTGGCTAGGCTGACTGGCCCCATAAACTCAGCCAAGTCTAAAATAGAACTCTCAACATTATCTTCTTTTTTTGTTTTGTTTTTTTCTCTAAAATACTCAGCTCTATTGCTTCCTTCTATTAAGTGGCATTTAAGAAATAGTTTATGAAGGGACAGTAATACTCTCATGGTATCCCTTGCTAATTATGTTTTAGTATATAATGTTTTTCTACTGATTCAGTGCAAAGGACTAAACAAACCCAAAGCATGGAGGAGATCTGTTGCTCAGTTTCCTCTAATTTAGAGTTAGTGCTTCCACACTAATACTTCCTTCACCTTTCCGAGGCCCCTTTTCTCAAAGCCTCACTCCTTCTTAACCACCTTACTCAGGAAACATTGTGATAAGCTCCCTTACATAAAACAAAAAGTTCTGTAGGGTTCATGTTGTTAACCTTACCATGAACATCTGCATTGTAATAAAGCCAAGAAATTATCTTACTGGAGACTTCACTCATCAGCAAAATAAGAGGTTAGAGGTTCTGAGGGCTTTCTGGCACCCTTAAGATCACAATACGTAAACAGTAACTTACTGTCCTATTTTTAAGTTCAGCCCAAATTAGAAACACTTGATGACAGCAAATTTCTTTCTATCTCCATGTATGCATTCAATGGAGATAAACTGTTTCCTAAAAGAGCTATTAAAACAAAAGGTCAAGTATAAGTTTTATAAGAAGGTGCTATTTAATTACATCTATAAATAATATATTTTTATGATATCTCAAACAGTTAATAACAAATACTTAGGCATTTATGATGTTTTTGTTTGTTTGATTTTTTAATTACCTTTTTGATTTGCTTAAATTAGGAAAAGGCAGCCTATCTGAGAAGATGAGTAACAAAAAATACAGGATGCAATTGTGAGTTAACTCACAACAGAAAAAAGACATAGAGCTAGAACTGGTTGTAATTTTGAGGTTTATCCTTGATTGAGCCTGGGTCTCATTTGTTAAAGCACAGTGTTTATATACATCCATTCAATATGGTAGCTACTAAGATTTGTGCTAGTGTTTTAGGAAAATGAAATATTTCAGGTTCTCATAACTTTTTAAACCATTACTGGCACTTAAGATAAGTGACTAAAAATTTAGTGTCATGAATAACAATGGATTTAAAATTTAAGAATAAAATGAATCCTTAACATTGAATATGACAAATTTATAAAAATAATTCATATACAGTAGAACATGAGCTGACTATGGTAAAATAAAATTCATTTTTGGTGGTGATTTATATAAAGTTCATCCATTCACTTTAGTATATGCACATTTATAGCTCTGAATTTTATTTTCTTCCATATCATTTTTCAATAAATTACACATTATTTTATTTCCAATGTTTCACTTATTTCTGTCACTTCAAGTGGAATAATTATTCCAGGAAAACAATTATTTTTTCTACTGCCATATATAAGCCAAAGATCTAAAAAAGTAATCAGGTATCATTAAACATTTGTTAACTAAATAATAAATGAATGGGAATATAAGAATATTTTAAAATGCAATCTCTGTATATAAAATTTTTTTCTTTTGATTATATATTTTGAAACTGTGAGCATATTTTTTCCTTTTTCCCTTTATATAAATTTCTAGAATGTGAAGAAAATAATCTACACTTTAAATTTCATGTTATTTTTAATATTCAACAGAACTCCTAAAAATATATTACCATCAATTATGTTATGAAACAGTAACGTTTTTGAAAAAAATGGCTTATTGGTGATATTTTAAATGCATTAAATCCTTTAAAATAAAATGTGATAAATAGGAATTAGAAAAATAAATAAAATTAAAATCATGAGATCCTAATGCCATGCAAATCACATTGCAATTTCACTATTTCAAAAAACAAAATATCTAGAGAATGTTTAGGGATAACAAGGTTCTTTTTTTTTTTTTAAGATTTTATTTATTTATTTGACAGAGAGCGATCAGATCACAAGTAGGCAGAAACACAGGTAGAGAGAGAGCTGAGCAGGGAGTCCGATGCGGGGCTCGATCCCAGGACCCTGAGATCATGACCTGAGGTCATGACCTGAGCCGAAGGCAGAGGTTTAACCCACTGAGCCACCCAGGCGCCCCAGGGATAACAAAGTTCTAAAAAGGAAATAAACAAAGCCCTCATAATTTAAAATATATTTCCAATATAATTTAAAATTAATTTCAGTCAGTAATATTAGGTAACCTAAATAATTTATTCTGGATAATTTGATGAGGTAAATTCAGTTTCTTGGCAAGGCATTAGATTGTCTTATTTAAAAGTTGGAATAAATTGGTATCCACAATCAAATTTCAGGAATTTTCCTGCTCTAGTCCTATTACATTCCCTAATTCATTTCTTTTAAAACAAATCACTATCTGGATTTTTCTTAGATAGGAATATTATTAGATCGTGCTCTTATCTTAAATGGATTCATAAATCATATATCTAGTACATACTTAGTATATAAAGAGAATTGTCACTGGAAGTGATATTTCCAGTCCTGAAATTATGTTAATTCCTCTGAACAAAAATTACTAATAAAGGTTTTACTTATTACTTTGTAAATAAATCTCCTTGATTTTCTTTTTTTTGTTGTTGCATCTTTATGGTTTAATTAAAGGTATGCATCCAGGGATGCCTGGGTGGCTCAGCTGGTTGAGCAACTGCCTTCGGCTCAGGTCATGATCCTGGAGTCCCCAGATCGAGTCCCGCATGGGGCTCCCAGCTCCACGGGGAGTCTGCTTCTCCCTCTGGTCTTCTCCTCTCTCATGCTCTCTCTCACTCTCTCAAATAAATAAATAAAATCTTTAAAAAAAAAAAAAGTATGCATCCAGTCTCCTTGATTTTCAAGTAAAGTAATTCTTTTAGCGCAGAAAAAATAAGGAAAAACTGAACTATTATAAGTAAATTAAAGGAAATTGTTTCATCATATTTTTATGAATTAAACACTTCTATATCTATGGACATAGCTAGTTATTTTCACTTCCAGAGAAGCAGATGCAAATCAAAAGGAAGTAGTCCAAAACTGTAGTGCAAAGTAGCCTATTAGGATAAAAACAAGAATACTATCACACGCTCTCTATTTTTAGATAATTACTGTCTACAAACATATTAACTCAATGACAAAGCCATCTTGACAAATCTGTGACAAAAAAGCACTTCATTGTATCTTACGAGTTTCAAAAAGATGAAATTCTGTATTTGTAAGAGACCTTAAAAATCAGTGGTTGCTCATTTATTTTTGGAGATTAGAAACTCAAGGAAAGATATCTGTATGCACACATACATACATACACACACACTTACATATACACAGGATTTTTTTTTTTTAGATTTATTTATTTATTTGGGAGAGAAAGAGAGCACAAGTGAGGTGGAAGGGGAGAGGAAGAAGGAGAAGCAGACTCCCCGCTGAGCTGGGAGCCCAGGACCCTGGAGATAAGGACCTGAGCCAAACACAGACACTTAACTGACTGACACACCCAAGCATCCCTATATACACATGATTTTATACAGAAACTCAAGGCCTTCAGGAGTGGCTAAGAAATTCCAACCTTATCCAATCTAATCATTTTATAAGTCAGTAAAGTAAGAAATGTTAAATGACTTTCCTATAATTCATGCATATAGTAGCAGACCTTAAAAGGGAACACACAGGGCACCTGGGTGGCTCAGTGGGTTAAAGCCTCTGCTTTCAGCTCAGGTCATGATCTCAGCGTCCTGGGATAGAGGCCCGCATCGGGCTCTCTGCTCAGCAGGGAGCCTGCTTCCTCCTCTCCCTGTTTCTCTGCCTGCCTCTCTGCCTACTTGTAATCTCTCTCTCTGTGTCAAATAAATAAATAAAAAATCTTTCAAAAAAAAATCTTAAAAAAAAAAAAAGGGAACACACATGAATCTTAATTACCAATTCAGGACTCATTCTAGAATAATATACTGAATCTGATCAGTCACAAAGAACAAGAAACAAGTCAGAAGGGATTAAAAATGTAAATTAAAACCCCATTAATTTGATTAAATTCCCATTATTCAACAGTATGTAATTTGCATTTTAACAGAGGTTTTCCAACTAATCTACTGCAGAACATGACTGTTACATAATTTCAACTGAAAATTCTGCTACCAAAGTTGTATTCACAGAAAAGAACCTAATGGATAGAATTTTCTGAATTTTAAAAAATCTGTCAAATTTTTTCTTACTTTTGGAGATGATATGTGATTTAATAAAAATCAGTTTTATTACTTCATGTTTAATGATCAATTTCCCATAATCTTCCAAGTTAAGCAGAGTAAATACCAAGAGACAAACCTAAATATTTGAGAATGACTACATACAACCCTGTGAAGTAACTTTTTAAACTACTACTTTGGGACACCTGGGTGGCTCAGTCAGTTAAGTGTCTGCCTTCAGCTTACTTAGATCATGATCCCAAAGTCCTGGAATTGATCCTGTATCAGGCTCCTTGCTCAGCGAGGAGGCTGCTTCTCCCTCTGCCCGTGCCCTGTCTCTCAATCTCCCTCTGTCTCAAATAAAAATAAAATCTTAAAAAAAAAAACTACTAAATTACTCTAAATCTGGAAAAACATTAAGTTGGGAAATTTTATATTTTCAAACCATGATTTAATAAAGGAGGATTGGTTTTGCTTATTTGTTTTTAAACAATGGAAACAGCTACTGAATCACATTCTAAAAATAGTTAAGAGTAAGAAGAGAACTTCATGATATATTAATTTAAGTAAAAGACACAAACTGCACATGTATTCTAGTCCACAAAGACTACAATCAGAAAGAAAATCATAGATACATATTTTTTCAAAAGACTAAAAAGAAGTATATATGAAAATAGGAAATGATATTTATTGGTAGGAAAACATCACAAAGAAATTTAGAAGAGAGATTGAGTTATAGAATACCCTAAATTTTATCCTAAATTAATATTAATTTGTATGACTAAATTTTAACCAATAACTATAAAGTCATTTCCAATCTTTGCCTTCTGATCACTTCTTATGCATACTTCTAGACCTATCTCAACACACCTCATTTCAAAACTCTAATTTACCTCTTCTAAAAACCATAGGTACCTCTACATAATTTCACCTAAAGCACATATCATTTTGATTGTCCTTACTTGTTCCCAAAACTCCAGAGGCTGAGTTTTACTCTACATCTGACCTGCCTAAATTACACAGCCAAGACAGAGCAGGTATGGAATAAAGCCTGTTTAATTAACTCAGTCATTAAGAACCGTTCATGATTGTTTTATAATATTTCATTCAACTATCTGCTTTATTATTAATAATATGAAGAATTAATAGACAATTTGGTAGAGACCAAATGAATAAAACATATATAACTTCAAGCACCTATGTGAAAATTGGTTTTTGTTGTGTTTGTGGAACAAATAACTAAACATATATCTTTACATTGTTAGAGATCAATAGTGTTTTATATCTAATTGTGAAGTAACAGGTTTATTTCATTTCAAATATCTCAATGATACAAAAAAATGTATTTCTTTAAGTAGTTTAGGGTACTATCTGGATTTTTTTTTTCCTTAATTCAGAATCAAGTAAAGAATAGAATGAAGTAGGATGGAATAGAATACAATAAAATGGGATGGGATGGGATGGAATGGAATGGATTGGAAAAGGGTACGGCAAAGTAGAGTAGAATAGCTGCAGACTATTAACATATAAAAATGTGGTTATTCTTATAAATATTTAATTGTCTACTTCTCACCAAATATAAATTCCTAGAGAACAATGTCATCTGTTTTTCTTTTTGGCAGGGGCTTTTCTCCCCACACCTACAATCTCGGGGCATGGCACATGACTGATGCTCAGGAAATTTGTTGAATAAATGGATGAATTATTTAGAATCTTGTGCCCTCAGAATCCAACCTCAAGATACAGCTAAACTCTCACATATCTAACTTTTTCTAGTTGTAAGTTTCCAAATCTATAACCGTTGTTATAGGAAAATATTTTCAACTATGGAAATATTCCAAAATTATGATTAATTTTCTTTTTTCACTTGTAGTAATACTGCTTAGTTGCTTTTCCCACTGCCTTGTCTACTCCTCCAACCTTCATGCAATCTTCTTTCTGCTTCAGGGGTCATGATTAATTAGGAAATAATCCCTTTGAAGTGTTTCAAAGCTAAAACTCGTCTTCCCCATGCCATCTCTATTTTTTATTACTTTTAGGTACACAAAAAGGAGAACCCACTAAAAATTTAGCTTGAGATTATAGAGTGGGGAGCCTGGCTGGCTCAGTTGGTACAGTGTAAAACTCTTGATCTTGGGGTTGTGAGTTCGAGCCTGTAGGGTATAGAGATTACTTAAAAATAAATTTTTTTTAAGATTTTATTTATTTATTTGACAGAGAGAGAGAGATCACAAGTAGGCAGAGAGGCAGGCAGAGAGAGAGAGAGGAGGAAGCCGACTCCCCGCTGAGCAGAGAGCCCGATGCGGGGCTCGATCCCACGACCCTGAGATCATGACCTGAGCCGAAGGCAGAGGCTTTAATCCACTGAGCCACCCAGGCGCCCCAAAAATAAACTCTTAAAAAATATTGTAAAGTGGTTTTTTGAGAGTTTTGTTATTTGGGGTTTTTGCTTGTTCTTTGCTTTTGCTTTAAGAAGTAAAATATATCACTAGCCACATAATGAAATTTCTCATCTTTAATCTGTAATGCAACTGTTACCGAGAAAGGAATTCTAATGTGAAAGGCATTCATGCCTCCTGGTAAAGTGAGCTCTAAACAAAAAAAAATTCCAAAGACAAATATTCCTCTCATTTTCAGATTAAGAAAAAAATATCTTCCATCCTGTCATATTCTATATTTGATTTGTATGATTTTCTAGTATGTGATTTTTTAAAAAGTATCTGTATATGAGTTACATACACAAAAGTTAAAGATTATATATGTGTAAATATATTCATATGTATACACAAACACATATATACTTGCACAGAAACAAAAAGCTACTACTTTGTTCAGCCAAATTCATTCTGACTATATGCAAAATAAGGTATTCTAAATCTCTGAATAAGCTCACTCTTGTAATGTTTGATTTATTCATATTAACTACCTAGGGTTATAAATCATGCTCTTCACACTCCAGTACACTATATTAATATATCATATTTTCACCAAAAAAATCTCATCCTATTTGCATACATTCTCATTGTTTTGTTTTAAAAATAAATCTTTATTTTGAAGTAAATTTAAAATGCACCTGTTGTAAGTTATCTGAATATTATCCTAAAAAAAAGGTATGAATGAAAAACAACTCAAGCAAAAAGAAAGGAAGGAAGAAAGGACAAAAGCACTTATTTTTGCTAAAGGTATCTTTTCTTCTCTCTCTCTCTCTCAGTGAAACCAGTATTCAGAAAGCAGAAGTACAGATTTTCTTAACTTCCCGTCCAAGGCTGCTAAGTTAAGGTAAACCTTAGTCATAGCAGTTGTTTAATTAAAACGTCATGCTTTTCAGAGCTGCAGGAACAACGGTGATTCAAGGATAGGCAACCATGATATTTGAAGTTTTCCTTCCTGGCAAGCCCTTTACTGAGCACTTTACATACATGTTAATTGATTTAATATTCACAACAACCTTACAAAGTAAGGACTCTCAGTATACCTCATCTGTATGTAAGTAAACCGAGGAATACAGAATATAAGTGACTTGCCCAAGGCCACTCAGCAAACAGCTGGCAGAACAAGGATCTAAAACCTGCCTGGTCCGTGGACGTTCTCTTTAACACACTACATTTTACTTCTCCATTATAAATGTTTCTTACAAATTGTACGTGAGTCTAAACTACATTGCCTTGCATATTCATCTCCTTTTCAGGAATATCTTATCTTAATTATTCTTTACAGCAAATAGCTATTTAAAATTGTTATGTCTAGACATGGGTTTTGAGGTCTTTTCATGCCCAAGTACTTTCTTCTGAAAAAAAAAAACATTGTAATAATGGATTTTTCACTACTCCAAGCTTCAAAATGTTTTAAGGTCTACATATCAGCTGCTATTCTAAAATGAACTATAAATTGCAAGAAGAAAGCTATTATCATCTTAAGAGCATTTTTAAATCCCAGAAGTAACTTTCTCAAGAATTCTTTATTAATGCCAAATCACAGAACTGTTGATTAAAACATTCTACTAAAAACTGTGAGCATTAACAACTTCGTATTCCCCCATCAAAATGCGAGCTAGCATCATGTTATATATATAAAATTAAAGAAAATGGACAACTCAGAAAAAAGGCAGTAGCAAATGTATTCTTTGGCTTTTAGGTAAAGTTATGAACAATAACAAGCCATTAAAAGACATAAGGTGCCTGACAGTTGCCTCTCTGCCCACAGCACTAGCTCAAGAGGCTGCCATTCACAACAGCAACTGGGTGAACATGGAGAGCCCAAGCGGAGTAAAACCGCCTAAATATGATGCTCAAAACAGGTCAGTTTATTTATGTTTCAGAATCAAATTTTAAAATACACTTTTTTGCTATTTTATTAGAATTATCATTCTAGAAATTAGAATTTATGATCATTCAGAGAAAATAGCCTTTGTCTTTATCTAGTCTGAAACTCCCCACCCCTAAAAATCCAATAATAATAGTACTCCAATCACAAATACTTGCTTTATGTCTAGCAACATTTCTGCCCTGCAGGTGGGGAACAGAGGAAGAAAAGATTAAAGATAAAAATTTACGGGCGCCTGGGTGGCTCAGTGGGTTAAAGCCTCTGCTTTCGGCTCAGGTCATGATCTCAGGGTCCTGGGATCGAGTCCCACATCAGGCTCTCTGCTCAGCAAGGAGCCTGCTTCTCCCCTCTATCTGCCTGCCTCTCTGTCTACTTGTAATCTCTCTCTCTGTCAAATAAATAAATAATTAAAAAAAATAAAATGTATACCTCATTACAAAAAAAAATTTACAAGTAAACATCATTTATCTGGATTCACAGTAAAATATATGTGGTACACACCTATTTTGTAATTTAAATGATAGGTATAAAGAAATATTACATTCTAAATCTTAAAGAATTTTAGGGAATGTTTATTTCAAAAAACATTAATAAATAAGCAATCAAATAGAAATCTAATTTATAGGCTAAAGAATAAAATGATTTAATTTCATCTGGTCTTGAAAATTTAGGAAATGCGCAAGGTCTTATCACTTACATTTAAAATATCTGGCTTGCATAACAAATTCACACTGGAAAATAATACAATTTTCATGTAAATATCTAAATATGTAGGTATAATTGGTAAAAACTTTAATTTAGGAGGAACAAGTTATATAGAGAGACATTACCATACATGTGTATGTAAAGGTTAACTCTATACTATTACTATATCACACACTCATTAGATTTAAATTTACAATAATGAAAATTAACATTGTTCATTTTTTAAAAATTATTAGCCAAACATATAGTGATAGCCTACCACATGTTCAGTACATAGAAAATAAATATTGATATTGCAGAAACTGCATCCATATAATTTTTAAAGATGAAAAAAAACCCATAAATTTGAAAATAAAAATAAATCCAAGATAAATAAAAACAAAAGTTTGTGTATACAACAGTCACTGTTTACCTATTTGTAGAAAAAAATCTTGTATTTTATTTTATTCTTTCCTCCATGAGTTCTACATAAGAATCTTATTTCTCATTAATAACTACTTTTATAGTAATTTCTACCAAGTTTATCTCGGCACTTTTTTCTGATCTAACACTAGCAATACAACAATGGCCCTAAAGAATATTACTAGAAAAAAGAACAAGAACATGAAAAAAGGAAAACTGAGGCAAAAAAATTTAAAAACAATGATAATAAAATTAAAGGCTATTGTAATTCACTATATGTATAGAACAGAGAAAAGTCACTGGTATTAATGGAAGAAATAGGAAAGCTTTAGAAACATATTTACCTATAATTATAGACACAGATATAAATGACAGAGACATAGATCTTTGACAGTTTTGCTACATCTTTGGAAAAATACTGACCAGTATTCAATATAACAGAAGTCATTTCTCTGTAACAAATCTAAAAATAAAATGATACAGGGACACCTGGGTGGTTCAGTTGGTTTACCATTTAACTCCTGGTTTCCACTCAGGTCATGATCTCAGGGTCATGGGATCCAGCCCCACGTCAGGCTCTGCACTCAGCATGGAGCCTACCTGTCCCTCTCCCTCTGTTCCTCCCTCTGCTTGCATTCTCTACCCCCTCCTCAAGTAAATAAATAAAATCTTTAAAAAAATAAAATGATATAATCAACGACTGTATTTTTAGTTCTGTTAACTTTGCACTTCAAGTTTTTACTTTTTAGTTACCTTATAAACCTCTGTCAACATAAATGATCTTCACTTACATAAATCACATAGCTCTTAAAATTTTTCTATTTAAAATTAAGTGAAATCGCTAGGAATGCAGAAGATACAATTCTGGTTTAGAATCATACTTTGGTTAGTTTGAAAAGTGATACTACCAACTTTTATCAACCACATGGGAAATAGGGAATATTCTTACCAAATGTGAAGTTCATTTACTAAAACAAGTAAAATAGAAATGCAGATACCAAAAACTTTATGTAATTTTGAAATACTGCCTATCTGGATAACCCATGCTAATTCAGTTAAAACTAACAAATGAACAATGACAGCAATTTGAAAGCAATTCAAGTAATATAGATATAAATTATATAGATATTTTGACATCTATACATCCATATCTATCTTTACTTGTATCTATACTATATCTATATGTATATATAGTGTATATGTGCAGGTACTTAGGCAAATTTTAGATATTATTCCTAGTGTTAGTACCTATTACAATGTTTTTTAAATAAAATGAAGCATTTAGTGGAGGCTAATAGAAGTCTCTCGATCAGTATGGTAGAGGTAAAACTATGTCTTTATATACAAGAAGTGGATGATAATTATAAATTACAGATTGATGTGTACCTGTGAGTTCAAATCAATTTTCAATTACCTGCACAAACCTGAGGTACTAGATAAAACCAACATGGCTTTGTAAAGTATAAATGCTTTCAAATCAATTTAATTTTCTCCTGTGATAAACTTAGAGTCAATATAGGTGAGAGGAAAGGAACATATTTAATCTGTCCATTTCAGCAAACTTTTATGATTTTTGTTGATATGGCATCCATTACAAACTAAAATGATAATTCTGTGACTCAACAGACCAATATTCAACTGTCTAAAAGTTGTATGACAATATGAAATAATCCAAGTCAATAGTTACCCACAGGAATCATTCCAAGGGCTATAAAACATAAACATACACATAAATCTTTGAATAATGGAATTGAGAATGGGATAATCTAGTAGACCTCTGTCCTACATTGAGATTGCTTCCCAAATGGCCCCTCCACCATTCTCTTCCTATACAAATTTGTCTTATACATCGCTTTTTAACCTGCGATATATTTTCATGTTATCTATCCCTTCAATCCTTTTAATCTTCATACTACCTACAAAATCAATGTAGGTACCACGTACAATGTCCTTAGACTATTATTCAAAACCTTTTACAACCTACCTCCATCTTACCTGACTTGACTTAGAATGTTCTTGCATTGCTGTTCCCAAATCATTCACTGCTAACCCAGTCTCCTCTTCTACAAATCCTTCCCAATCATACTATGAGACATTTAACTAAAACAGTACTTACAGTCTTTATCACTTAATTATAGCTTAGTATATAATTTCTAATGCATGCATGTCTCTCTGAGCTATCAGAAAATTAATAGGAAACTTACAATGAGTATCTCCTATGTCATCTACACAACAGAATTTAAAAACTAAAGAAAATAATAATAAGAAAGCCTTTATAAATTGCCCAGCTATTTTATATGCTGACATTTTTGCTTCAGGTATTTTGTGAAATAAGAGCTCTCTCACTTGCCTATTCCATTTCTAAAGACAGCACATCATGAAATTTCACATGCCACAAATGCTCTAAATCTCAAAGTGGATTGTGGACATATCATTAGGCCTATGCCTACAATGAGAATATAGGATTAGATTTACATGTTTTGTGCCTTAAAACCCTGTCAATGGTTTACAAGATGTCAAGGATGATTTCAAACACTAAGCAAGGTACATTTAAAAGAGTCTCAAACATTATCTGCACAAGTTCAAGAAGGAAAACAGAGGTTTCTCTTTTCCAAGAGGCAATAAAAACTGAGATAATATCTGAAAAATTTGGAGTATTGTCCTAACTATGACTCTTGTTGTAGGTCAGATTAACAGGAAAGCAGACTCTGAGTCTCAGATATATTTGCATGAGGGTTCCTGGGAACAACACACAAGAGGGAGTGCGGAAAGTAGATTGTGGAGGGAAAGGCTGAACTATAATAAGTATACAGAGGCCTCAGCCTATTCCCCAGGAGAGTGCAAGGCAAGATGGCTCTTTAGGGTTGTCACGGAAGTGAGGCACTGGAGAGAGTCTGAGTACCATAATATTGACCACTCACTGGAGGAAAACTTCCCTAGGACAGAGATATAACCTTGAACATGGCACCTCCTTGCCTGAGATCAATTCCTACTGAGAGATTCTGCTATTAGCCTAAAGCAGACACACCCCAGGCAAATGGAGCAACCAGTACTAGAGAGGGGAAATCTGGACAATGTATACAACATCCATTACCACTCGTGACTTCTTTTGTGTAGGCAGAAGGCAAGGGCTTTGAAAATAAAGTAATATAAAATCAGAGTTCAGTATATATTAACCTTAGTCTATTGAAGGTCTTTAGCTGGTATGCTTGCTACCATACCTTCCCAGTGACTTTGGGAAAATGAGCCTTATTCTTGTTTCACTGAGATCAGAAAAGTTTGAGGAGGGCTGCTAACTAGTTGATGTGGTGTCCAGAATATTTCCAGATTAGGCAATGTGTTGGGCTACTCCAAACACATAAACTATGGATACACACAGAGAAAGAGAGTCGGAAGATTACATTTGGGCTTCCAGAAGACATAATGTAAGCCTCGATCGATCAGATGTTATTTTCTGAAACTTTCTCTCTTTTGGTGAGGAACTTGAGCTCAAAGTTTGAATGTCCATTTATACTAGAAAATATTGTTCATCCCTCCATCATGTAAGCAAACAGCTCTGAGTTTTTTTGTTAGGTTTTAATCTATTAGGTAAAGTAAACTCTTTCATTTACCTTGGTAGTATCTGAGCTAGTCTATCCATTAATCTGGAAATTGTTGAATCTATTGACATTCAACACAGTGTTTGTACATCCTTGGTGATATTTTTTCATTATGTGTAAGCTTATAAAGTCCTTCACCATTCAGAGGTAAGTAGTATTTGGCCCATTTTTTATTAAAATATTATATCTTTTATACTTAAATCTTTACACCATCTATAATTTATTAGTCATATGGTCTGAAAGAGGGTCAATACATTTTTATAAAATACCTAACAAATTATCAGAGGAACAGTTCTTAAATATTTCAGCCTCCTTTTTATATATTTTAGTCATCTATTTTATCATATATTCATTCAGATCATGTAAAAATCTACTAGAGTCTGCTTCTAACTTACCTATTCCATTCCAATGATTTTCCTGTACCCAACTTACTCCTTTAAAAAGATCAAAACTATTAAATTAGATAATGAATGTAATAGTCAACAAACAATAAGTGCTCACTAAGTTTTGCACTAAATTTCTTTTCAACTACTTCTATTTCCAGAATAAATTTTAAATAATCTTGTCAAACTTTTACACTATTATAATTGTACAACTCCATAAGTACATCTATGTAAATTGGTAACACTTTGTTTTTCACCAGATCACTTTACTAAACCTAGATTTCAATAACAAACAAATGCATTTAAAACAAGCTGAGAGAATAAAAAATAGTAAGGGAAAATAGAAATCATTACAAAATAGGTTTAAACAAAATATATGCATAATTGTATTACATGTAAATGGACTGTATATCAACAAAAAACTATTTATTCAAAGAATAAGTAGACCCAAAAAAAGTCATATGTCTTGCCCCAAATCACACAACTTCTTAGGTGTCCAGTATGGACAATGAACATAATACTCTGGTTTTTTGTTTGTTTGTTTTTCATAACATTCTGTTGTATGTAACATTATCTAATTTGGCTTTAGTTCCTTACTCACATTACAAATTATCATCGCCTAGAGAATAGGACCATGTATTACTTTACTTAATTTTGGGGGGAGTTACCTAATTTTTAGCTGACTAACTGAGGACTCTAGAAACCAATCAAAAGTAAAATGTTCATATCCAACACCTTCACTGAATACAGTTAATAATAGTCCATGGCAAACTCCCAATATACTTAATAATTATATTAGAAAATGTAAAGTCTTATAAGAAAAAGGACACAGTAGTGTTTTTTTAGGCATGTTGATGTGATAGTCTACTAACGTGATATTCTACTAATCTGAAATAATTAACAATTATCTTATTTAGATTTTTGTTTTTGTGGCTTTAGTCAGTAGTAAGTCTGTTGGGTTTAGGAAGAAAAGTAAAAGCTTAAATGTAAAAATAAACTTATGTCTGTAGTCTCGCCTGTGGAATATGTGGTATATACTTAATCAAAGTTGCACTGAATAGGATATTTATGTTTTTAATAGGCTATAATGTAATTTTAGACAACTTTTTAATTGATTAATTGAAATTAAATAATTAGCTACCATGTATTTTTAAAATATTAATTTTGATATAGCTTTACAAAATATCTGAAAATATAAGACTAAAAAATAGTCTTGTACTGGTAGAATATACATCATTATAAATTATTAATTGATGATAGTGAAGGTAATGATAATGCAATAATTTCCTTTGAAAGAATGAATTCCTGGGTCAGTTTCTTGTCACGCATTAATCCATATGTTTTCCAAAACTCTCAAAATTCCCAAATGAGGGGCGCCTGGGTGGCTCAGTGGGTTAAAGCCTCTGCCTTCGGCTCAGGTCATGATCTCAGGGTCCTGGGATCGAGGCCCGCATCGGGCTCCCTGCTCAGCGGGGAGCCTGCTTCCTCCTCTCTCTCTGCCTGCCTCTCTGCCTACTTGTGATCTGATCTCTCTCTGTGTGTCAAATAAATAAATAAAATCTTTAAAAAAAAATTCCCAAACGAACGTTAAATTGAATATAACACTAAAACTGAAAAATGTACATATTACTCTCATATTATTATGGGAAATGGAAATAAAATATTAAAATAAGCACTGGTTTGAATTTAGAGATGAAAGACTAAATAGCTTAAGAAATAATTAAAAATAACTATAAAAACAAATATGATAGTTCACATTTGACCAGCATTATCCTTATTTCTTTATGTGCCTTATATTTAAACCTCACAAAAATGTATATGGTACCCACAATTATCACCCTTGTTTTAATTTTAGGAAACCAAGGCACAAAGTAAATACACAACCACAAAGTAGTGAGTCTGAATAAGAACTCCAGCAATGGTATATAAAAAGGCTGGAATATCAATATATTTACAACTAGGGTAAAGGAAGCTATGGAATTGCTACACCTTCTAGAAAGTTGGAACTTAAAAAATCATTCCTTCATATTTTTCATACTTAACTAAATTCATTTTGCTTCTCTTATATATAAAGCAACCATATATGAATGATTTCTATTTTCTAACAAATATATCACTCATTAACCCCTTATAATCTGACTTTTTCTTTTAACACTATACCCAGACCTTTATCATTATTTGTGTGAATATCTTATTAATCTAAAGCAATATAGAGAAATAAGGTGATCTTAGCCTTCAACTCTAGGTTTAAGTTACAATAGTGAATTCTAGTCATGATTAAAATTGCATAGTCCATCTTCATTTGTTTAACAAAAAGGGAATAATGAAATGTATAAGAAGAGTTTGTTCTGAATAATTAAAAGATGAGTGTGAGAGTGGGCAGTACTCTTTTGTAATAGTATTTCTATAGAATAATTATAACTACCATTGAATAACTCTAGGACATAAAACATCTGGGATAGAGAATGCACTTATATTATCTAATGCTTATTGTCATTTTTACATTAGATGAATGTGAGACCCAGATATTTAGGGCTATTATTAGCCCATAGGATAACTTTACGCAAATTTATTCAAAAAATACTCCCTATCCATACACACTCAACCCCACATTAGAGTACATGCCTTGGGATGTGAAAACAGAGTCTGGATTTCAGGCTTCATTGTCTCCTTGACTTGTACAGTAAACAACCTTTACATCTGTATATGACAACCTTGTAAATATTAGAAAGAAGTGCACATGAAAATGTTGTCCAAAAATATCATGTAATTAATTATTTTGTTTATAGGCTTTGAAATTATACTGTTATGAGAAAAATCAAATAGAACACCAATAGAGAAAAAGAGAAAAGCTCAAAAGTAATATTATTCTAGGGGCACCTAGCTAGGTGGCTCAGTCAGTTAAGCGTCTGCCTTTGACTCAGGTCATAATACCAGGGTCCTGGGATCAAGACCTGCATCAGACTCCCTGCTCAGCAGAGAGCCTGTTTCTCTCTCTCCCTCTGCTGCTCCCCCCAGTTGTGCTCTCTCTCTCTCTATCAAATAAATAAATAAAAATCTTTTTAAAAAGTAATATTATTCTGTAAACTTTCAAATCCTTGTTCTCTATTTCATTTTAGGGAAAGTAGAGGCAACACAGCCATCCATGCTCTATTATTCTTAGCAAACTCTACTCTACAAATTATACATACCTATGGTCAAAACTCCAAAAGACTTGAAAAGCAGATTATTTTTTCCCTACATGTACATTATTTTCTGGTCTGAAATATTCAAACAATATCACTCCAAATTCTCAGTGATTTATTAAGGTTTCTTACTACATATTTATCCAGATGAACTCAAAATCTAACTCTAATAAAAAAACCTCAGTGACAAAGTGAACACTTCAATTTACTGTGATCAGTTAGCTCATAAATCCCAAATACGCTCAGCAGTTAGCAAAAGAAATGTACTGCTCAATTTCAACTTCCCTTATACAACTTCCATTGCCATTTTTGTCCTTTAAGATAGTTAATGATATATATTTGAACCAAATTTCAACCGAATTACTTAAAGTCCACAGGATGTAATGTGCAACACTGATCAAATGATTCATACACGGAGAAGTATCCCAAGCACTTTAGATACATTTGTCATTCGAACCTCACAAGAATCTATGAAGTACTCTTCACGACTTCATTCCACAAATAAAGACAGAAACTGAGGCACAGAGAGGTAAAATAACTTGGCCCAAATTTCCCTGATAGGCTTACTGTTACCAATTGTCTACTTAGAATTATTTCCGCAAGTATTTTATCTCTCATTATTGTTCCTATGTCCACTTCTCCTTAATAGTTATTTTTTTAGTCTTGAAATAGCAAATAATTTACTAGCAAATACATTTTTCCTGTTGTTCTAGCCTAGGCTTACAAGAAGTTAAATCCACACCTGGCTGTGTACAACTGAGAAAGAAGCAGGGGAAGATTTTATCAGCACATTCTTAGTGATTTTAACCAATACGTATTACAGCTCCATGCATGTCACGGAGTGAAATTCTGGGAATTTAACAAAAACAAGATTGCCCCTGCCTATATAGGCAATAAATCTTCTCAGACTTTCAATGTGCTCACCTATAGTTCCTCCAACTATCCCAGACAGGACATCCAAAATACATCTCTGCTTATGGGCAGCTCTGCCATCATCAAGCATGAGGGACCAGGGCCTAGGTTTCCTTCCAAGATCTAGAAGCTAAAACATGAAGGAAATCCCACATGGAATACCACGTTTTAATAATTTGTCAGTTCTCAATCCTATCTCTCAGGTTCAAGAAAACTAATCAAAATGTTTATTGTAGGAATCCAGGATTATACAGGGAAAGAAAATGATAAAACCTGGTTCATGACTAGCTTAGAACCACCATATATAGACTATGACAATACAGGTCACATGGGGGTTGGCTGAAAGCCAATACTGGGTTATAAAAAACAAAGTGTAGGTTGAGTGAATTGAGAAATAGTGACACAAAAGGATATCTATAATATAAGATCAAATGACAAAAGTAAATGATAAAAAGAATGCAAGAAAACCCAAAAAGTAAGATCTAGTGCAAGAACAAGCTCTCTAGAATTTATTAGAAGATTAGGAAAGAGATAAACATCAAAGATCCAGGCATATGCAAACCGGAGTGAGTGAACAAAATGCAGGTTGAAGCGAAGTGAACTCAGGTCAGAGGTTGGGTCCAGATAACAAGAAAAATACTGTTTATCAAATCTGGTGTCTGTTGGGGTTGGAAGACGTACCACTGGCCAATCCAAGAGTCTGAACAAGGAAACAAAGCTAGAAATTCAAGAACTGACAGGCTGGGAGGATGGTGTCAAAGGCCTATGACCATAGACAAAGCTCCAATATTTCTAAAAGCTGCTCATCTGAAGAAATTAATCACATTAAACTAATACATCAAGTGAGGAACAATACAAATATACCCTCATAAATAAGATGACATTGCATGCTAAATATTTTGATATTAAATGTGTAAGAACTGATTTAATATTATGAACAAGGACTGCCTTTTTATGCCACCAAATATAGTCTCTTTGCTGATACTACATAATATGAATTCCTGTCATTTTCATCTAATAGCACACACTGATTCAGGCATCAGATTCAAATATATTTGCAGTGTATTTAAAGTGATACCCACTGAAAATGAAACCATCTAAATCCCATGTTAGTGAATTAATGAGATTTTCATACAAATCTCACATAACTTATAGTGGAATTTGACCTTGAACCCACCATCACTCTCACTGAATAACAATAAAAAGTTTTGATTTGAAATTAGTTATGGTTTATCTCCATCCTGTTCTTCCTTTGAAAAATGGATATATGATTTTTCAAAGAGAAATAGAGTATAGGAGGAATAGAGAGAATATAGAGAGCCAAAATGTGTTATAAATTTGTATATTACTCCCACACCACTAGTCTAGAGTAAAGGACAATCATGATCACAAGTGTACATAACATATGATCAGTAATATCTTCTAATTTAAAGAAACATAAAAAGATATTAAATGTTGGCTATTGGGGCGCCTGGGTGGCTCAGTGGGTTAAAGCCTTTGCCTTCGGCTCAGGTCATGATCTCAGGGTCCTGGGATCAAGCCCCACATCAGGCTTCCTGCTCAGAAGGGAGCCTGCTTCCTCCTCTCTCTCTGCCTGCCTCTCTGCCTGCTTGTGATCTCTCTCTCTCTCTCTCTCTGTCAAATAAATAAATAAAATCTTTTAAAAAAATGTTGGATATTTTATATGCTAACTTTATTTGGACATTTTTAAGGGTTTCTTAGATAATAAACATTAAAAAATGAGCAATGATAATAAATAATGTCTATGTTAATGATAAAATGACATGGCTCCAATTGCTTTGAAAGAAACAAATCCATTAAATTTTAAGTAAGATTAAAAAACAAGTACTGAAATACTGTTTAGAGCTTGAGTTCCTGTAAATCCTCATTTAACATTTAAAAATTGAGTATTTATAAAGAATGTAGCTGTGTATGCTGCAATGGGATTTGGAAAATTACTTCACTTGCTGGTAAACAGACTGTGTTGCAAACAACAAAGATGAAATGGCCTTTAGTTGAAGGAGCCATATGACTTCATTGATACAAAACTGGCTGAATTTGGCAAGAAAAGGGTCAGAACCAGTACACTACTAGTTTTAGAACAAAATGGTTTTGTATCTGAGTCTTTTAACTTCTTTTTAAAAATGCTATACAGTCAGTCCATTTTATCTTTTCAAGACACATTATATTAAACATAATTTAGGACAAAAATGAATTCAAATAAAAAAACTGTCCCACAGCAGTGAATATCTTGAACAAGAATCTTCTACATTTCCTCTCTTTCTAGTCATTAAAAAAAAAAAAATTTCCATGCTTGGGATGGAGAGCTGAAATAGATGGTTATGTTGTGTTTGTTAAGTATAAATTATTAAGATGCACAATCGTGTTTTGACTTCAAGGAACCTAGACATAAGCCTAAGAATTTAATAAACTTAAGAAAAATTCATTATGCTTGTTCCCTCTCCCAAATTCTCCTGCTTTCTTCATTTTTCTAAAGATTTATTTATGGGGCATCTGGGTGGTTCAGTCATTTAAGCATCTACCTTCAGCTCAGGTCATGATCCCAGGGTCCTAGGACCAAATCCCACATTGGGCTCCCTGCACAGCAGGGAGCCTACTTCTCCCTCTCCCTCTGTTGCTCCTCCTGCTGTCTCTCTCTCTCTCTCTCTCTCTCTCTCTCTCTCTCTCTCTCTCTCTCTCTCTGTTAAATAAGTAAATAAAATCATTAAAACAAAAATAAATAAATAAATAAAAATAAATATTTATTTACTTATTTATTTTAGAGGTGGTAGGGCAAAGGGAGACCGAGTCTTAAGTTCATCATGGAGCCCAACACGGGGCTCAATCTTAGGACCTCGAGGATCAAGACCTGAGCCAAAACCAAGAATCAGCCCCTTCACTGTCTCTGCCACCCAGGCGCCCCATCTCCTGCTTTCCTTATTAAATTAGCATTATCAGCCACCCAGTGTTTGAGACAAATAACTAAGTCACTCTTTCCTTTAAACCGGCAATTATGATTTTCTTTTCCTTCTCACACATGCCTCCTTCCATTATTATTCCTTCCCTGACTCCAAGCACGATATTCTCTCCTAGGTTATTGAATATGGTTCCTCAATGACTTCCCTGCCAGTTCTGCCTCTGCAGTCTAAGATTTACAGTGCCATAAATATGATTGTGTCATCTCTCTGCTTAAATGGCTCTTTTACCTATTCCAAACTACTTTTAAGCCTGACCTTTTATCATTTTCTCCCATGCATCTAATACTCCAGCCTCTTCCCCTAGCACAACACAGTCATTCCTCCAAAAATCATCTTAACAGTCTGCCCTTTACTTGTAATATCTTTCCTATGCTCAGATTTATGCTTTAAGATTCAACTCAGATGTAACTTGCCCAAGCAAAATAACCAACTCTCCTATTTCCCAAATGTTGCATTTGAACTAACATTATAGTTACCATCAAAGTATTTTTGTTTGTTAATGCCTGGGGTTCTATTTTAAGTACAGCCAGGGGTCTTATTTATCTCTCAGGCATGCAATATAATATACATACTAAGTGCTCCAAATGTTTTCTCAAACACAAAATAATTGAATCAAAATTTTTTACTAAATTGAGTAATATTTGATAAGGAATAAAATAAAGCATTTGTAGTTTTAATGAATACAGCTGATCCCTGGAATTCAAATTATATCTTTATTGAATCTATTATTCATAATTTTCATTGGGTAACAAAAAAGTCTTCTCAATTTTTAAACAAGAGTGTTATGAACAAAGCTTAAACCATACTAACTAGCCAAAAGTGGTAACTATAGAAAAAGCATATCCAACCAGTATAATCAGAATCAGAATCAATATGATTCCAACAAATATAGTACTTTATGTGAACTAAGAGCTTTAAGATTATAACTCAGTAGCCAAGATTAGAATTTAGATGAAGCTTGTTCAATTCATTAAGTATTTATTGAACATCTACAATGGGAAAGAGAAAGGTGAATCAAGTATGGTCCATTCATTCATGGAAGAGATTATTTTCTACTGGAAAAAGCTATCAAAACAGAATGAGGGACAGGCTGAATTCAGAAAGGCAGTCAGTTAAGACTGGCAGGAGGGATAGGACATCAAGGGAGACAAAAGAGCCATGAGCAAGGACTCGGACACATTAAAAAGTAATGAAAAGTTGTTTAGCTGATTTAAGTTTATGATTTGTGAAGGAGATTTCTGGGTGTGACCAATACTAGTTGGCATGCAATTATGGTGACAGCGAATGCCAAGATGGCAAGCATGCCCTCTAATTCTTTTTGTAAAATGTGTAGGCAATGAAGATTGTTAGAGTATAAAATGAATCTTTACAATAATTTCAGAGATTATTCAGCAGTAACATGTAAGAATAATTTGTAGGGCTATTTGCAGGCTTTAGAACATGCTGAATAGTAATGCTATATAAAAGAATTTTATGTATCTGAGGGATGTTTAGACATAGAAAAATGAAGGAAACCAGGAAACAGGATAAAAATCAACATCATATGGCTCCTGTTTGTAGATAGCAATTGAAAGAGAGAATAGAGACAAAAGAAATGTTGTAAGTCTGGATATTTTAAAAGGAACATGAGAATATTAACTAAAAAGAATATGAGGTAAACATTGATAGGAAGACAGTGAAATTTCTAGGGTATTTTTAGTTAGAGGCATTGATCAGGCATTTGGAAATACAGAATGGAAGTCAGAAAACAGGGAAGGGATTATAGATATCAGTTTAAGAATTATCTCCAAAGAGAAAACAACAGCTGTTGGCGAGGATATGGAAAAGAGGGAACCCTCTTACACTGCTGGTGGGAATGCAAACTGGTGCAGCCACTCTGGAAAACAGTATGGAGGTTCCTCAAAAAGTTAAAAATAGAACTACCCTACAACCCAGTAACTGCACTACTTGGTATTTATTCAAAGGATACAAACATAGGGATTGGAAGGGACACATGCACCCCAATGTTTATAGCAGCAATGTCCACAATAGCCAAATATGGAAAGAGCCCAGATGTCCATCAACACATGAATAGATAAAGAAGATATACACACAGTGGAATATTACTCAGCCATCAAAAAAATGAATATCATTTGCAATAACATAGATGGAACTAGAGGGTATTATAGATGGAACTAGAGGGTATTATGCTAAGCAAAACAAGTCAGTCAGAGAAAGACAAATACCATGATTTCACTCATATGTGGAATTTAAGAAACAAAACAAATGAACATAAGGGAAGGAGAGGAAAAATAAAATAAGACAAAAACAGAGAAGGAGGCAAATCATAAGAGACTCAACTCTAGGAAACAAACAGGGTTGCTGGAGGGGAGTGGGTGGGGCAATGGATAACTGGGTGGTGAGCATTAGGAGGGCACTGGAAGTAATGAGCACTGGGTATTGTATGCAAATGATGAATCATTAAATTCTACCTCTGAAACTAATAATACAGTACAGGTTAATTAAATTGAATTTAAATAATTGTTTTAAATTTAATTATCTGCAAAGAAATTAAAATTGATGCAGCAAGAATGGATCAGTTTGGCAAGAGAGATGAAGTACAAAAAGAAGGGGAATAGCAGGCTTGGTGGCTCAGTCAGTTAAGCGTCTGCTTTCGGCTCAGGTTGTGATTCCAGGGTCCTGGGATCGAGTCCCACATTGGGCTTCCTGCTCAGCAAGGAGTCTGCTTCTCCCTCTGACCCTCCCCCCTCTCATGCTCTCTCTCTTTGTGTAATAAGTAAAAATCTTTAAAAAAAAAAAAAAGAAGAAGAGGAATAGCAGAAAAAAATAAACTGTAGAAAGTTACTCAGAGACCTGAATTCAGCCATTGATTCTGCTGTTTACTTACATGAATGTTGTGAGAGTCAAACGCATGTTTAAATTAAACATGTGACTTATTATACATTAGGACCTCAATAAGTTAACTGTAATCCTATTATCAGGGGTGGTGTTTCTGTTGTGCCCTCCTCCTCATCATCATCTCCACTAATATTAGGAAAAGGAAAAGAAAAAGGCAAAGAACAATGAGAATCATGATAATGTAGCACAATATGAATCATGACAGGAGAAATTAGTAGAACATCACTTGTCAACAACGGACTATGTTACATTATATGTATTTCAATTTCAAACTTTTCAAACTGTAATTCAACTTCTACCATCAAAGGTGTCAGCCTTATAAAATCACTCTCATCATACTCTCTTAAGAAAAGCTAATCACACACTATAAGGAATCTACTGAACATGGTTGATAAATCTGAGATGTCCTATGAGACAACAGATGATGTTTTATAAATAAGCTTGAGTCACCTGTTACATGACTTGAGCAGCCCAATTACGAAGTCCTTTCTTTAAACTTTGTCAGTTTCCAAATGAAGTATGAAAAAAAAAGTTCTGATTTCAAGAGCCATAGACTTTATATTTAAAAAAGTAAAGGACAGACACATCATGGATGGGAATAGCTGAAATGACAATAATTTTACTGCATATGGCACACAGACAAATTAAATGTGTGTGTGGGTACCCATGTATGCTGTGCAAGGGTAAAGGATGTGACAAAATAAGAAAAGGGGTTAAAGGTAAAGGATGAGTGTAGGAGAAATGGAAAAAGTAGAATACTTTTCTGAAATTTATACTTCTAAGGGTCATTTTTTCAAGATAAACAAGAAAGGTATTTAAAAATGCATCCAATATTTATATCTGTTTCCTTAGCAAGAAAAATGTCACCTCTGATTTATAAGTGTCACTCTCAAACATTAGTTGAGACTAGATCTTGACAGAAGTATAAACTAAGAATACATTGTTGCTCTTACCAAACACTGTTTTTCAAACTCAATAAGGTCTATTTTACTCTTTCAATAATTTCTAACTATAGTGACCTCAGAGTTAATACATGTCAGATAGACTTACAGAGAAACTTCCTTATCACATGCAGTCCAGATCCGAAAATTTTAATTGAACAGAATATTACAAAGTACTGATATTTTCACAAGTACTTTGACTTTGCTATGTAATTTTTAGCTCAATATCATTCCTTAAATTTAAAACCCAGTGACTGAGAGTAACATAACCTGTAGGCCCCATCTTGGGATATTAACATTTTGCATGTTTTTGTTTAGTTAATTAATTCAACTAATATTTACTAAGTTCCAGATGCTACGCTGAGGATATTGTTGTGAAGGCAAACAAGTACGCTATGGAACCTAGCTTATGTATCAAATAGACAAAAATGCAACATAATAGAGAGAGAGATAGACAGTCAGATAATAGACTCCTTTCTGATAGTACTTAGTACTATCAAGGAAATTAAATAGATTAATGTGAAAGTGACAGTGATTCTAATACCTACAGATTTATATTTTTATATGCATTTTAGCATGCAAATTCCTAAAAGGGATATTAAAATATTCATAACTTCTTTCCACTTTGTCATATTCATATTCATTACCTCACTGGGAGCACATTAGCTTTATCATTCCATCAAAAAATGCTTGCAGAAAGACAATGGGTGACACAATGCTGGGTATAAGGACTTTCGAAAAGTACAAAATATGTTGCCAGTCCCTGTGAAGTTTGCCAGGTAGCTAGGGAAAACAAGTTACATAGGCCTAAGAAGTCAATCTTGGAAATCTGTTAACAATATTAACAATTAAGTTCCATATATAAATGTGTGTCTCAAGAATTCCAAGACAAGTGTCACTAATATCCAGTGGAGAAGAGTGGGATATGAGGTGAACCCTGAATGAGGAGAAGTGTTGGCAAGGGAGGGAGGAGGATGATGAGAGTCCCTGGCAGGAAAAGAGCCTAAACTGAGTCTGGAACAAGCTAGTCTGAGGTGGTCTCTTTTAGCAGGGGAAGCCTGTACCAAAAGGAGGTTTGCTTGAGAAGAAACTTGTTCATGGATTTTTATATGCATCCATTAAGTAATTCAATTATATCTGAGAAGAATGATATGATGAAAGTGATATTTTACAAAGAAGATTCTGAGACCGTACTGTACTCAGTTTAAAAGTGGAAGAGAGGGACACCTGGGTGGCTCAGTCGCTTAAGCGTCTGCCTTTGGCTCAGGTCATGATCCCAGGGAACTGGGATGGAGCCCTACATCAGACTCCTTGCTCGGCGGGGTGCCTGCTTCTCCCTCTGCCTGCCACTGCCCCTGCTTGTGCTCTCTCTCTTTCTCTCTCACTCCAACACATAAATAAATAAAATCCTTTTTTTAAAAAGTGGAAGAGAAAATTTACAAGAATTAAAAAGTAACAGCTTTAATGTAAGCTCAAATAGCAATGGCAATAGGAAAGCATACATATAAAACAGTTACCAGTTTAATAGATAAGACAACATGTCTGATGAGATGAGTAGGTTAGGGTACAGGAAAAAGGAGCTGTCAAATTTATTACCAGTGACAGGAAAACAGATGGCTTTATTGCCAATAACATTATGCTATATTAAAGACTACTATTGAATAAACTTAGCAATCACAAAGAGACAATGGATATTTTTTAGGATGTCATCACACTTTTAACATGTCCCATTTTTTAAAACATTCAATATGTTGCACGTTTTATATGAGAGTTTACTCACCTTTTCAAATCCTTGGAAAAATTTAAATTACAACATACCAAAATTTTAGTTTGCGATCAGTGATGTACTGGCCATTACTTTCTTTACCTCCACCATGATGCTTCTATATTCATATGTAACAATATTTTTATAAAACCATCTCCTGTTTTCTGATTTTAAGTCACTTGAGAATAGAGACAGAAGAAAGGTAATAAGTAGAGACAAGAAAACACACTAGGACTAGAAATGATGAAAATGTTCATAAAATGAGACACATTCTCTCATCTTGTCTCAATCTGACAGACAGTATCTATTATAAGTTCCTAAAAAAATAACTGCAGCTCTCTCACTTAACTGACTTACCACCAATATCCAATTATTAAATCAGTATGTATATTCATCAATATACATGGAAAACCTTGGAATATAAGTTTACACATTTATTACCAGAAAAGCAAATGCACATGAATGAATATACACATAACACATATATGGACACAACCATTCAATTACTTTGTTCTTATTAAAACTGGGGCACTCGGGGGCACCTGGGTGGCTCAATTGGTTAAGTGCCCACCTTTGGCTCAGGTCATGATCCCTGAGTCCTGGGATCGAGCCCCGCATTGGGCTCCCTACTCAGCTGAGAGCCTGCTTCTCCCTCTCCCTCTGCCTGCCACTCGCCCTGCTTATGCTCTCTCTCTCTTTCTCTCTCTATCAAATAAATAAATAAAATCTTTAAAAAAAATTGAAGCACTCATAAAGAAGAACAAATACTATGAAGCTTGTATAGATCCCTATCATGTGTAAGCTCACACAAAGTGCATTTCTTTCATGTAAGAATGTCATAAATGTAAATAAGAATATTTTCAAATACTTCTTGAAAATTTCTCCCATCTAATCTTGCCTAAGATTGAATTTTTTTGATCTAGCAAAGGTGTTTCCTAAATTCTATGCAAACAACGTTTTACAACCTCTTTAAAAATAAATGACCCAAGAATAGACTCTTAACATTTTACAATATACAAACTGCTGACAGACATACAAGACAACAGTTTAGACGTAAGAATAGCCTGCAAAAGGAAATCTGTAATACAAAGGCAATGCTCTTAGTTGGGTAAACATGGAAAGGAATATTAAATGGTCCAGTATCCCTAAGGATTTTAATATGAACCCTGAAATACTCCTAGAAATATCTGACATAGTCTAATATTAAAAATTGTTATCCTGAGATTAAGATTTTGAAATGACTACTACAAAAGTGACTACTAATAAATAAAACTGACACAATGTAGATTAATATCCCAATGATAACTTTAATTTGGATGCCCCGAAATAACTAGCTCTTCTTATTATTCCCCCTAATTAGCTATTTCTAATTTGAAAGCTCTAATCACAGAAGTGATGAGATTTGTTTTACCTTTCGGGATGATTTCACAGGCTATTTCATAGAGAATGGACTGTCAGGGGACAACAGAGGAAGTGGAAGACCACACAAGAGGCTTAAAAGCTGTCCAGGTGAGAGATAAACATGTGGATTATACGTTGATCGGAGGAGATGGTGAGAAGGAATTAAATTAATACATATTTTAGAATGAGACAGTATACAGACAATAGAATACAAAGTAATTTGTCAAGTCTGTATATAAAAACCTGAACCAACCTATTTTCACACTGAAAACTGGCACATATACATTCATCAAGAAATATACCGATGTGGAAAACTTAAGATATTTATGAAGAATTCATAAACATTGGAATTGAAATGTAAGCAGAGGATTACAAAGGGACCTCTATTTTTTACTCTCTATATTTGCTGATATTTTTCCTTCTTATTAGTGAGCCTGAACTCTTTTTGAAATGATGAAAAACACTTCAATCATTAAAAAAAATTAAATAAATGGCAAAGTCAAAGATTCAATATCAATTTTATGGACTACAACACCCATTAAAAAAACAATAGTTTGGGGCACCTGGGTGGCTCAGTCATTAAGCATCTGCCTTCAGCTCAGGTCATGATCCCAGAGTCCTGGGATCGAGCCCCACATCAGGTTTCCTGCTCTGCTAGAAGCCTGCTTCTTCCTCTCACTCCCCCTGCTTGTGTGTCCCTCTCTCGCTGTGTTTCTCTCTGTCAAATAAACAAAATCTTAAAAAACAAAACAAAACAATAGTTCTGGAAAGGATATCAAATTTAAATGGTCAAAATCTAAAAATATACCAAAATATGATAATAATCACATGTAACCACAGTATACTGATAAAACATTTTCAAGATACATAGCAAAGCAAAATTGTTCTGACATTCAAAAATGTGGGTTAGCGATAGCCAGGTGGCTCAGTTGGTTGAGCCTCAGACTCTTGATTTTGGCTCAGGTTGTAATCTCAGGGTCATGGGATCGAGCCGTGCATTGATAGGCTCCACAATCAGAGGGGAGTCGGCTTGATATTCTTCCCCTCTGGCCCTCTCCCTGCTTGCATATGCTCTCTCTCTCTCTCTCTCTCTCGCTCTCTCAAATAAATAAATCTTTTAAAACAACTAAAAATAAAAATGTGGTTTACTTTGTTTTTACTTCAACATAATCTATAATAAATGGAATTATGAATTCTATGTTCTACAATTTAATGCTTGAAAACTATCTCATGGAAACTGATATTTTTAAAGCTCAGTGGCCATACTACCATATGAATCAGTATTATAAAAGTGAGTTATAATGCATTAATATTTGAAAATATTTGTAAAGTTCATTTGGTTTCAAAAATTAGTGATGATATGTACATCTTTTATATGTCTCAATTTTTACAATTTATATCAGTTAAACCAAGCTGAAGTTTTAAAATCATCTCTAACCCAAAACTCTAAAACTGGCAAAGCTGAAGAACTTTAATTTTGAACTTACTCGATGAATAAGAAGCTAAATACTCATTAAATGCAGAAATGCAGTAGTATAATGTACTCTTCTTGATTCAAATTTATTACATCCCAAATTTGAGAACAGTTTTAAATAGCAAGATTCAGGATAATCATTAAGCTTTCATTGATAGTTTTATAGAAAAAAAACTATGCTATGTGTGTCCATTATCTATTCTATTCTATCTATTCTGACTTCAGAAACAAAGGATTAAAATCAAAATACCATTTCATTTTATCACTATTAGAATACATGCAACTTCATAGTTGGATAACATATATTTGGAATTAAAGAAATATATACACATTGTACTTGCAACACTGCTTTGATCTAAATCATGACTCTTTCTACCAAAACTTATCATAGTGTCAAAGTTCCAGAAAGATTTTATTTAAAAAGGTCATTTGAATTTACCACAAATAATATCAGGATCAAATAGCACAGGATTTTCCAGCAAATCTTCCAACCACTGCTGTGGCCAATATCATTATCAAGGTATCATTTATCAGTGATTACAGAAGAAGCTCCTCCAGGACACCCCAATCAACCCATTCATTCCACAAATACCTTCTGATACCTACTGTGAGCCAGGTACTGATCTACCACTTGAAAAGTGACAAGAATCCATACTCATCTAATCCCTGGCCTTAAGAACCTGATGTTCTAATAAAGTGACTGAATCAGATAACTAGGTGGCATGTACAAAGTCAATGGTATTTAGGAATAAAATGAACATGGGATCCATCTGAGACATATTTTGGAGGGTCTAATTAATAGGACCTGATGAAGGAGTAGATTCTGGGGAAGACAGAAATATCAAGAATAATTCAGAAGTTCTTGCCATGATGAAAGTCTTATTTAATGATATAGGGCAGACTGGTAAGTAGAACAGTTTTGGAAGGCAGAGATTTTAAAAAATCTTTTTAAAATACTAACTTTGAGAAGCCTAGGAGACATCCATGTTGAGATGTCAAGTAGGCAGCTGAATATAGCAGTCTGGAACTATGAAGAAAAGTCCATGAATTTGTGAGTTAGTCGCATAAAGTCAATATTTACAGAACAGGAATGTTAAGAGGTCAAGTAGGATAGAAAACCAAAAGAGCGAGCTAAGTATTTACGAAGAGGTAAAGGAGGAAAATCACATGGCTTTGCCTCCAAAGGAAAAGGAAATATAAGAGACATAATTTGGTTCATTACATTAAAAAAAGGAGGAGAATTCAGGAAAAAGTGAGACATTCAATACTTTGAATACTACTGAGACTTAAGGAAGATGAGACTGGAAATTATCCATCATACTTTGCAACAAAGAGAAAAAGAGGTAGCCTGACAGAGTAATTAAGAAATATGCAAAATCCTGAAACCATTAATTCTCCAAAGCTATGCTTGCCTCCGTAAACATTTCATCACCTAATACCGTATCGAAACATCTTACACAGTCACAACCAGGTTAATATGAAATAATGACTTAAAAGAGTCAATGTTTTTATCTTTAGAACTATGACAGGGCACCTGGGTGGCTCAGGGGGTTAAAGCCTCTGCCTTCGGCTCAGGTCATGATCTCAGGGTCCTGGGATCAAGGACCACATCGGGCTCTCTGCTCGGCAGAGAGCCTGCTTCCTCCTCTCTCTCTGCCTGCCTCTCTGCCTACTTGTAATCTCTCTCTCTCTCTGTCAAATAAATAAATAAAATCTTTAAAAAAAAAAGAACTATGACAAATAAAAACGTATGATATTCACAAAATCACAAATGTGGCAGCACAATTTCAATTATACCTTGAAATAATCCAGTATCAAGAACTTAGTCTGACACTAATTCTTCAGAGGAAAAATTGATTGATTTACATATGTCAAACAAAGCAAGTGATTTTATGAAAGGCTCTAAGAAAGCCCAGTAGGTTCATTTTGCTATTATTAACGATTTAAAAATAATAGCAAATATTTAACTTACTTTGTGCTAGAACCCTTCTGAACACTCAACCTATATTGACTCAGTCACCGTAACAAAACTTATGAAGTAGTAACTATTATCTTTTTTACTTACAAGGAAACTAAAGCAGAAAAAAATTAACTTATCCAGAGTCACTTAGAAAGTATTATCTATATTATTATATTTTATTAAGGGCTTAAGGTATTTTTTCTGAATATTATGCCATAAGACTCTGTTAGACAAGTATATTATAAGGTATTATTGACATCAACATTGTGACTTCAAATACTTTCCATCCTGAGGAAAATTTAATATTAATCTGACTTTTCAGATTTTCTTGCTTAATTTTATTCCAATCATTTTTGATATGATGATTTTACAACAGAAATCTGTCATATTCCAGTTCATTCTGTTGATATTTAGGTTTGTTCTCTGTGCAACACACAAAACTTAAGAAGAGTTTGATGTCAATGGAACTTGTTAGAAGTGGTAGCAAACAGGTCCAGTTAGCTAAGACTGAGTACTCGTGAAAAACAGCTGTCCTCTATCTCAGTAGGCCATCTTCTGTTGAGTGTTTGGTCTCTGAAGAGACAACCACTTCCCCTGACAAAGGAAGGGGCACCTACTATCCAGTGAGAGCAGCCAGTGTGGGGAAGGGGGACAGATGCTGATGCCAGATGGCCCTCACATCTATTGGTCTTGTTTCTAAGAGGGATTGTTTAAAGTACCTTAAAGATCCTATTTCACGGTCCATACAATTTACCTCAGATTCCTCACCAAGACAGACTGTTTAAAATTAAATTGACAGAAACTGTACTGAGGCTGCATCCCAATCCACCTCTTTTCTTTGGTTACAATTGATGATGATAATGATTGCAATGACAAGTGATTTAAAATTAGAAGGCCAGTTTATCTTACACTGGCATCTCAAACTTTGGGAAAAGGCCAAGACTTATGGAAAGAGAAGGGATATAAGCAATCAATGATTATTTGAACACAAAAGACCCTGAGGTTGAAACAACTGTTTAAGACTCATTTAATTTTAATAGCACCTAGAGGCTTTCCTACGCTCGTGGTTTTAATGTTGTCACTAAACCTCTGCTATCCTTAGTATCAAAATCCTCAGTGAAATACCTTCTGATATCAACATATCAGACATGGGGTACATTCATAAGAAAAATCTTAAAATGCATAGTGAGTTAGTGTTAGATCCAATTTCTTAATTCTGTATTATCTAAGGGATATTGAGAAATACCACTTTTATATGGAATGAACAAAGAATGAAATTAAGGATATAAATTTCTAAAGTTGTATTTATTTTCATATCTCAGTTTTATTGATTGTGGGTTTTAAGTACAAGCAATGTTAAATGTACATTTCAGTAGGAATAAAATAACTTGGCTAAAAGAATGAGAAATAGGAATAAATTTTCATTTGAATTCAATATTGTTAATGCAAGTTGCATGTACACAGTCTTATTCTCCCTACAGAGGTTGTACTCTAAATTGAAATGTCATTGGTATACTTTTATAAATCAGAAGTGCTAGTTCATGTATATTTTATTCTCTATACCAATCCTTTTAGGACATAATTAAATGCAAACAAACAGAAAAGAACTAACCCGAATCAATGTGTCCTTCTGAATGACATATCCTTCATACCTGCAAAGCCATCTCATCAACGAGACTATTGCACTCATGCTTATAAATTTGAAAAGGTTGGTTGATTCCCTTCCAATCCCATTTACATTTAGAAATATGTAGCCATATAACTTATTTTTCTATTAATTTATAAAATGCTTCAGTTATGATAAAAGGCAAAATTACCTGTTTGTTTCCAAAGATAGGTTAATATTTTGATTATCTTTCTATCTCACTGTTGATGTCAAGCTTTTGAATATAAACTGAAATGGTAGACAGATTTTGTTGTGTTTCAAAAGACAAAGCATTCAGTTAGGATACTCCAAAGCTGTTGATGGGATCATCTTTCACTAAAGCCACTTAAGCCAATATATGGATAAAATGATTCATCACTTCAGCTCTACAAGCCATTATTTCTAATTAAAAACTACCCCATAAATACCTATTTTATTGTGACGTCTGTGTGGTAAATAAATTCAAGCTATCAGTAAAACACTCACCAAGGAAATTACCTTAAAAAAATTACTTCATTTCCAAGTGTATCTTCCTAATTAAAATGACTATTTCCAATTCATATTTCTGAACTGTAATTTATGATAACTTGAGTCTCTGAATATCCAATACTTAAGCAAAGCTATTGCCCTAATTTCTTAAATTATACTGCCTACAAAATACTGTTTTTAACCATTTACTGGCCTTTTACAAGGGTGTACTTGAGAATTTACCTCTTATGTTTAAAAATAAGAGCAATAAGCTGATGAAGCTCCAAAATCACTTTTTCCGACTTTAAACAGCAGCAGTGAGGATAAAATCCACTTCAATTACATTTATTGTAAAATTACCTGGGAACATACTAAAAGATAGATGATACATGAACCCACGTAATCATTAACATCACAGTCCCCAAGGCCTTCTCTCCCCACCAGTTTACTTAATGTATGCTTCATTCTTTTTCACCTTTAACTTTTGAGCTTGCTTTCTAACCCATACTTCCTTTTCTTAGAGAGACAGCATGACACAACAGAAAACAAAAATTAGGATTGTGTTTCTTTAGAAACAGATCTTTATACCGCCATTTACTAGAAGTACTTCATGGGCAACACAATTTCCTTCATTAAGTCTCAATTTAAAATTGTCAGGGTCCAATTCCCTTTATTTCCTATGCTCCCAAATAAACTCCTACCCAGGATGTTGTATATTACTACATCTCAATATGTAAATAGGAACCACATGTTCATAGAGCCATACCTGTTCAGGGCTAACTTTTATAACTTCTGGCATTTATGCTTTCCCTTTTTCCTTTCTTAAAGATTTACTTATATATTTGAGAGAGAGAGAAAAAGAAAGAGCAGGGGGAGATGGAGGGGGCAGTGGGAGAAGGAGAATCCTAAAGCAGACCCCTCACTGAGGATGGAGTCTGACCAGGGTTCCATTCCAGGATCCTGAGATCTTGACCTGAGTGGAAGTCTAGAGTGGACTGCTTATCTGACTGAGCCACCCAGGTGCCCCTGTTGATTTTCTTAAAATTCTCTTCAGTACTATCTTTCTGCACCATTGCCTTCCCCTTCTGCATCCCCTTCTAAATCCCTATTTAATAATAATCCTTCTCAGCTTCCTTCACTGACACTTTGTCTCTCATTACTTCTTTAAATGGAAGTGCTTATCAAAGTCCCATTTTTAAACATTTTCTTACTCTACAATCCTTTTTTTGGCTTATAGCTACTATATACATATTATGCCCAACTCTTATCTCAAGTTAACCTTGGCCTTGCTTCTAAGTTCCAAAACAATGCATTTCCAACTGCATTGTGCATCAGGAACAACAAACACAACCAAGATTTTCAGGAAAATTTAAACATCCTACAGTCACTAATTGCCCTCTCCTAGTAAGCCCAACCCTTACATTCCCCGTGATTTCAATCTATTAAAATTGTATTACTGGTCTTCCAGTCTGCCATGTTATAAATTCTGTATAATGTTGGAGAACTCCTTCTACTACATTCTTCACCCTCACCTAGTCACATGAATTCTTTTAAACCAATTCCAAAATACCCCTTAACACCATCCCCTTCCTTTTATTTCTATCATTCCACAAGTTGAAAGTTCATGTGAACTTATTTGGCTCTTATCTTCCACACCACTGCCAGACAGGACTATTTGAAATGATCTCTCCCTATACTTTTTTTTTTAAAAAGATTTATTTATTTATTTGACAGAGCGAGAGATCACAAGTAGGCAGAGAGAGAGGAGGAAGCAGGCTCCCCGCCGAGCAGGGAGCCTGATGTGGGCCTCGATCCCAGGACCCTGAGATCATGACCTGAGCCGAAGGCAGAGGCTTTAACCCACTGAGCTACCCAGGCGCCCTCTCCCTATACTTTTATTGAGTCCCAGATAACTTCATATTGAATGTTATTGAATGCTATAACTCCCAAAATTCAACCTCAGTCTATCTTCCAGATCATCTCTCACTAATCTTCTCCAAACTGGATTCACAATTCCCTGGAGTATAATGAACATTCATGACCTCCTACTTTGCCCATGCTATTCCCTGAGTCTCATCCCCAACTCTTCTCCCTTCACCCAATAGAATTTTAACAATTCTGTTTCTTGACTGAAATGATCATTGCCTCTCAACTCCAACATCCACGTCCTTAGAATCCTCAACTGCACAAAAATACTATGTAGGCCAGATAAGTAAAATTGTAAAATTTAGGGAGTAACCAACTCAGACAAGCTATATTTTGCGTTATTTCGAACTTCCAACCAGTTCTCAATTTTAAAAAGTCTTAACCCCTCACACCAAAATTAATGACAAAACTCATAAAATGTAGTCCCCTTAGAAATACCTCTTCATAATATTAAAGGTTAAAATTAAATTGTTTCACTCATATTTTTCTTAAAATTTCTGAAGTGTTAGTTTTCCTGTTATCTGCTAAACTTACTTTTTATGGGCAAGACTAGATAGCAACTCATAATTTCTACTTATCTGTTCTTAGGGGTGTGTGTGTATATATATATTTAACATATATATATGCTTTTATGCATAATTCATATATTAAGAATATGTAAATTCCTAAAACAATTCATGAAGAATAATATCACATTACCAAAAATTTTATGCAAGTGAAAAGTGTGTTGACAGATTACTATTAATTAATAAGACAGTAGGCCATCCCCACCACACCTTATTAAACTTTACAGTAACAATGAATTAGATATTCTAAAGCATTTAAATTAGCATCAAGTATTTATTTGCATATGCTACCTAAAAATAACTTGGACTGATTTTGTTTTCTTTTTTCTCATGTTTACAGAAAATATCTTGGAAACCTTAGTATATACTATAACCAAGTATAAAATAAGATGTTCCATAATACTCCCATTTTGTCTTATCTGTGTTTATGCATAAACATGATATGTTTGGGAATATGTTAGTATATATTGATAAGCACAGTAATGACATATGTTTGTCACAATCTTAGCTGAAAATACATGATGAGAAACCAAATAAACTAGAAATCAAAAAAACCTTATTTTTTATTTAGAGAAAGTCAAATATCTAAAATGTTTTAAGGAAGACATTTTGAAGATTTTCTAGCATAACCTTATACAAGTTATTCAAGTTATGTAAATTAAGGAATGTGTGAAATAGGTGAAGGGCATAAAGAGTACATTTATCTTGATGAGCAATGAGTACTATATGGTATTGCTGGATCACTGTATTATATACCTGAAACTAACATCATATTGTAAGTTAACACTGTAAGTTAACTATACTGGAATTAAAATTTTTTTAAAGTTATACAAATTAACTTATTTGGCAAATTAAAATATAAGTCAGGAAAAGATTCTCAAACATGGTAGTACCTCATTGGGACCTTGAAGGATAAATAGATATTTTGAAGACCAAGAAAGATGATGGAAAGAATTAATGATGATTTGAAAAAAATTTACATCTAATTATAAAACTGTGAATGGTATTTAGCCACATATATACAAGAGATACTTATCTCAGCAGAAAGTTATGTTTTTGTTTTCTGGAAAATATAAAGTCAGTACCATCAAGGCATTCTGACTTTGAGTATCAGTCATATTTGTGCAACTATCCAGCATCAGATGACTTTACTCAAGTTCCTAATATTTAGTTATTTGATACTGCAGACCATAATATCTATATAAATTAATTTTAATTAATTTATAAAGTTAATAGTCATAAATTAAATCATGCTGAAATCATAAGGTAAATTTTCCTACTTGTATTCAGCATCGCAGTGTATAGAATATTTTTCATGATTTCTCTATATACAATATAGGAAAAATAAGCAGGTCAAATGAGTAAGGCACTAGAGCAATAATAAGTGCCACGGAAATATAAATGATTCTTCTTGTTGATACTATTATCAGACCTCTAGTGTTTTTCACATGAATTTCATTTGATCTTCACAGCAACTGTGTTAATTTGTTAGTTAGACGGCATTTGCCAGTTCTACAGAAAACTGATAACAGACAAGTATTTTGTCCCAGGTTATGCAGTATTTAAGAGACAAAGCTTGAATATAGGTCTTCCAATGGCATTCTAAAATAGCTAGAGTGGGACTTCTCATCTGGTGTGCAAATTTCTTTGAGACAGGTGATTAATAAAAGGAAAGATTTAAAGAATGAAGTTCTAATTCACCTTAGTAAATAAGTGGCTTTATTGACCTTGGATAAGATTCACCCATGCTTTTGTTTCATTACCTATAAAAATGAGACTCTGCACTAATCTCTAAACTTTTGTCCAGTGGAAATATTTTATTATTCTAGGATTTGTCCTGATAGAACCATCTATGAAGAAACACTAACCAATGTTATTTAAGGAAGCCAAAATGTTTTAAGATTACTAGTTAGTTAATCCAACGCACATTCACATAGTGGTTTCCTAATGTAAAAGATATCATGGAAGAAAAAAATGAAGAGAATAGAAATGCAGTCCTTAAAATTTTTAACTGTGTCATCACACCAAACCAGATCTAAAGTTGTAAAAACAAAGAAAATATTGTTTAAAACATTTAAATATATCTTACTTCTCTGAAAATACATAGTCATAATGATTCTAAAAATCTACCAGCATATATCATAACTGAATTGTACTTACACTCTTTTTTTCTTTTCTTTCCTTTTTCACTTTTTTATTATTTTATTTTTATTTTATTTTAAACATACAATATATTATTTGTTTCAGGGGTACAATGAATCCTCAGTCTTACACAATTCACAGCATTCACCATAGCATATACCCTCCCCAATGTCCATTGTCCCCAATCCCTCCCCGTAGCCCCCAGCCACCCTGTTTGTTTCCTGAGATTAAGAGTCTCTCATTGGTTTGTATCTCTCCCAAGTACCTACACTATTAACACAATAATTATTATCTAAGCTATGAATTTTGAGAATATAAAGCCAAGGAAAACCATAATACCACATCTTCAATGAAGGAAACTATTGAAATGTATGACATAGGATTTCTACTTATACTAACTAAAATGTAATAATATCTGAATTAAATCAATATATTTTGCCTCCTATAAGTTTCAGAGCCTTTAAATGTTACTTTGTACTACCTACATATCCAACTGAGTATCTGTGCCTAAATTCCCCTCAGAAGTAGGACTATTCACCACAGTTAATAAAATTAAGTACTGAGCCATATTACTTTCATTAACACATATTAATGTGAACGAATAGAACATTTTACTGGAAAAAGAACCAAAGACTGGGCCTTATTAATTTTCTGAACAGAATGTTGTTTCTCTATTCAAATGGTCTATTTTAATTCAAAGTGTTTCTTTCACAGAATTTTTCAATCTGTATCATTTTATCAAAGAATAAAGCACTTAGCAAAGACCAAAAAAAAGAAAAAAGTGTCAATAAGAACATGTCAGAAGAATACAGTGCTGCTCTTGCACCGATCCACAAGGATCAGACACAGATGACTCCAAACAAAATTTTATCTAAACTTGCTGCCTTTTTGAAAACAAAAGCAGTTCAGATGTTCTGAGCTCCAAATATGTTCAACTGCAGAATATCAACAACTGTTATGGCAGAGACTGCTGGGTGATTACCTAATACCCATTCTCTACTTCCTCCCTACTAACATAACTCCACTTCTTCTAGCAGAAGCCCTGTTTGCATCTTAAAAAGAAATTACACTTCCATTATTTCAGATATGAAAGAATACAAAGCATTATTTTTTCTAATGAAATATGAGTAAGTTCTTGAGTGTAAAGCCTCAATAATCTCCAAAAGGAATGGCAGTCCTCGATGAAAGGAGCCTTTTGCTCCTTGTCCTTCTGCTTTTCCAGCCAGAATATGGTGACTGGCACTCCAGTGACCATTTGCAAGAAAGAGAATGAAGGTCCCACGTAAGGACCAAAGAAAAGCTGAGTCCTACGAAACCATACCAGCCTCCATACCCTATGTCTGGAGGATTCATTTTAGGAGAAATTAAAAAATCTTATCTTTAAGCAATTTGGATCATACTCCACAGCTAACTGAAACACTTGCCAAAATGTGTCTCTCATTTAAAAAAAAATTAATAAATTGTTCTTGAAAGCCTTCACTGCACTACCATCAATATGATCAACCTGATCCTGTTTGACCTATTACTTCAACAGTGAAAAGTTTCCCCCCAAATGATCTCCCTCACTAAACCTCATAATCCATATGCTTCATTTATGGAGTAGACCCAACTTAAGCACGAAATTGGATGCTCTATTATATTTATATACACTTTCTCTAAAGTGAAAAAAATGGAAATTGGCTTAACATTTTTTAAAATATTTTATTTATTTATTTGATAGAGAGAGCATGAGCCAGAGTGGGAGGAGGGAGGGCTCCCCACTGATCAAGGAGCCCAGCGTAGAGCTCAATCCCAGGACCCTGGGATCATGACCTAAGTTGAAGGCAGAAGCTTAACCAACTGAGCTACCCAGGTGTCCCAGGCTTAACTATTTTTAAATATCTATTATCATTTTAATTAACATTAAAGGACCCTGGGATCATGACCTAAGTTGAAGGCAGAAGCTTAACCAACTGAACTACCCAGGTGTCCCAGGCTTAACTATTTTTAAATATCTATTATCATTTTAATTAACATTAAAGGACACTTTTCTAAATTTTCTCAAGTTTAACCATACAGAAAAAAATTAAGCCAAACAAGAGGATTATTTTCCTTCGTTTTTTTAAAAAAATATTTTATTTATTTATTTATTTGAAAGAGAGTACATGCATATTAGGGGAGGGGCAGGGGAAGAGGAAGAGAAACTCAAGCAGACTCCCCACTGAGTCCAGAGTCTAAACCAGGGTTCAATCTCATGACCCTGAGATCATAACCTGAGTGGAAATCAAGAGTTAGACACAGGAACGGACTGAGCCATCCAGGTGCCTCAGGAGGATTATTTTTTAAAGTAGCACTTTACAGACTATCTGGACTGAAAGCCATTTTTTAATGTAATCTATCATAAACCAATTATTTCATAAAATATACTCCTCTTAGCAAAACAAGTCCACTGATCATATGTTCGTATATTAAAACAAATAAATTACTATAAAATTTCCCAAGAAAGTTTGCCTTGCCTTGTCACACACTGAAAACCAGCAGTTAGCACATTGGTATAGATCCACAGCCCATACATTGTTAGCAACTTTCTAAGTCATTTATATTAAGATTCAAACATGTCCGCAAAAGTATTTTTCTAAACATTATCAGTACACCCTCTGACAGAATTTAGTATTCAATCATCCTTTTTTCTTTACCACAAATTGGAATTGAACTATATAACATCAATTTGAGGAATCTGGTAAGTTTCTGATGTCCTTATTCCTTATTTTATGTAATAAAAATAGTTCAATGGCTTTTTGAAAAACATTAAAAGTTACTTAGTTTATCCTAATAGGTACAGAAATACTAAAATCAAAGTTTAAGCTTTTACTAAAAATTAATAACTCATTTTTTATTTCATCTCTTATCTTTTCAACCAAAATTGCTACAGACATGTCACTACGATGGTTGTAAAAATATACGAACAACAATTTCAAATTAACACTTTATAATATTTCACATATTTTTACCTATTTTAAAATTGAGCACACTGGGAAAATGACTGAAACTGTACTTTTTAATAATCTCAAAATTATATTCTGTAATAACCTAACCTTCTGAACAATGGACTTTGATGAATTCTGATGGGTGTTTAAACCACCCGAAACAGATGAAAGAAAGAAAGAGCCTTCAAAAGGCAAGACTATCAATAAATTCTACAATGTTTTATTGGACAAATAGCTCAAAAGCAAGAATTATGTGTTGGTGTCAGAACCTGGCACACATGTCCTCATCCAGATTCTCTACTTTGGACAACATCATGCCATATTATTAAAATGTATTTCCCTGGCTCTCCTGAGGTGCCTGGGTTGCTCAATTGGTTAAACATCTGCCTTTGGCTCAGGTCATGATCCTGGAGTCCTGGGATCGAGCCCCATGTCCAGCTCCCTGCTCAGCAGGGAATGTGTTTCTCCCTTTCCCTCCATCCCTCTCCTTGCTCCATTTCTCTCTCAATCACTAACTTCCTCAAATAAATAAAATCTTTAAAAAATAAAATAAAAAATAAAATGCATGTTCCTGGCTCTCTCAAGTGATTATCTGGAAAGCTAAAGATATATGTTATATTGAAAAGGAAACAAGGCACTTTATTTTACATAAAGTATTTTTTTCTTTTTTATGAGAAGAAAGAAGAGAAGAAAAAGGAGAGGAGTAAGAAGTTGTTGGTAAAAAGAAATAGTGACAAAGAATAGAGGAAAATGAGATAAACAAATAATGGTCAAATTTATTTGTTACTGTTATTTATTAGAAGATTATTATCTTTCTAAAAATAGCATCTCAACCTTAGGTGAACAATGATGTGCAAGATGATACAACCTTAACACTGTTGTGGCCTTCATGTAATAAATTTCTAAATTTGGAGCTTCCATGACTATTAAATGTTCTGCAAAAATTGGGAAGCACTATATTGGACAAAAATATTGTCTACTCTCAGTTACTCTCTAGTTCTTTTTTTTTTTTTTTTTTTTTTTAAAGATTTTTATTTATTTGTTTGACACAGACAGAGAGATTACAAGTAGGCTGAGAAGCAGGCAGAGAGAGAGGAGGAAGCAGGCTCCCTGCTGAGCAGAGAGCCTGATGCGGGCCTCGATCCCAGGACGCTGAGATCATGACCTGAGCCGAAAGCAGAGGCTTTAACCCACTGAGCCACCCAGGCGCCCACTCTCTAGTTCTTTATGAAAATAAAGCAAAATGAAATCCTCCTAAAATAAAAAAGATCCAAGGAAATAAAGCATTTATTTATAAATTAATAACATTTTCAATAATGAATTACCAGTATATGAAAGGCAAACTACTTTATCTGTGAATTTCTTGGCATATGACTTCTAATAAATCAAATTTTCCAGTTTAATTGAGATATAATTCACATAGCTTTGTATTAGAGTATACAACATAATGTTTTGATATATGAGTGTATTGGAAAACGATTATAATAAGTTTAGTTTTAATAAACCAAGTTTTAAAGTTTCTTGTCTTTTTTCTTTAAAGACTTACTTTATTTATTTGAGAGAGAGAACAGAAGGGGCAGGAGGCACAGAGGGAGAGGGAGAAAGAAACACAAGCAGACTCCGTGTGGAGCACGGAGCCCAACATGGGGCTCAATCCCAGGATCCTGAGACCAGACTTAAGCAGAAACCAAGAGTTGAATGCTTAACAGACTGCACCACCCAGGTGCCCCAGTTTCTTCTTTTAATTTATTCAAGACCATTCCTATTAAAAATACATAAAATATTTTGTAACGCCAAAGAAAAAAACTAGGAAATACCTATAAATAAAAATATAGCACCTTTCCATTCAGATACAATTTAGAAATCAGCTTAGAAAATCGGTCTGTACATTTCAATTATTTTTAGAACAACCAGAAAGCTATAATATAGATTAAGCAAGTACTGTCTTTACTTAGGATCTCCATAAAATGTTGGAGGATTTAAGCTGAGATTATAATGTAAATATAAAGACTTTATTATCATTAATTTGATGACTAAAACTGGAAAATATTATCAAATTTTTAATCATAATTTAACCAAACTTTGTCTTTTATAAAGAAATAAGTGAAAAATCATTTTTATATGACAAATATCAATTCCTATCACAGAGAAAAAACAGCCAAAGAATAAAAAATATAACTCTTTCATTTAATGTGTCCTTGCAAAAGACAAGTAACTCTCATATTTTCTTTGTTTCCTCTCCTTTCTTTTCTTTAGTATAACTGAAAAAATACTGGTTAATCAACAAGCAAAGAGTTACACAAAAAAACAAGCATAATAATACAGTAGTTGGAAATATTCATTTGGATCATGTAACTTTAAATAACTCTTACCTCTTTACCAAAGGAGAAGAATAAAAGATTCAAGCAAATAAAGTTCTTCTCTGGGAATAAGAGCGGCATATACTTAAAATATAAAAGAATAAAGAAAACTGATAATCAGTCAGCTCCAATGCTCAAAATAATGAACATGCATTGAAGAGTAGAAAGAATATTCTACTCTACTGGCAGTTCCTGTTTAAATTACATGCAAAGGACAACGCATCTAATTTATTTGTGAAGCATTTTTTCACTGAAGAGTTTATGAAACTTTACAGATTTTAATTAGGCCCAACCGGAGGCAGGTGGAAACCTCTGTTATACTATTATTCCCCTTTTTCCAGGTAAGTTAGCTCCTAGGCACCTATTTCTATGGAATGCTTTCTGCTCTTCAGAATGATCTATGACAGCTGAACAGTGAGATGTGATACAATTTCCTGACTTGTTTCCCACAGAGGTGATGAATTCAAGCCACAACAATATGGTTTAACCTAATACTGAAAAGAGGAATTCTAGACATAAACATTCACAATAACTACAGGAAAATTATACACAGCTACCCATTATGTAGAAATGATTTGAAAAATGCATAATTTTAATAAATTGGTCCCAAATCGGTAAGATCCAAGAGATACCCTGTCAATGTTTGACTCCTGTTTGGCTTGCTATTCTAAAGTACCAAAACCCAACACGAGGGAAAGACTAAAGTTAAATAAGGAAAGGAGGGTTATGTATAGTCTCATATTAAAAAAAGAAAAACCACAGTAATTTCTCACTCTTCAATATACTCATCATTATTAAACTGTGAATAAATAAAGGGTGAATATGTTTTCTTTTCATTTGCCATGAAAACTCTGAAGAGTTAACTTGTCAAATGAATTAATTAGTCTGGATCACTAAAGAAGAGAAAATACGCCCAATTCAAGAAAAGGAATGAGAAAATGAAGATAAAATTAAAACCATGTAAAGTTTATGTAAAAGTTAATGTAAAAATAATGGCAAAGTTATGGATTGGTAATATGGAAGTATCTATTAAGCATAAAATTTCATACTTATCTAGCTTTCATATACAGACACTTCTTATCAGTGGAGCATATAACTTTAATAATTTTTCATTACTAGTAAAAATTAGCAATAACCGATTTCCTCTCCTTAATCCTGAATCTATATATACTAGTATACATATTCAAATTCATATTTTCTGAGATCATAATGGTATCTGATATTGCCCTTGTTAAAAACAAAGTAAAGAGAACACTGATCTAAGAAAGAAGGTATATATGTATTTTTTTAAATTTCTCTAGTAAGTAAAACTAATAATCCTGGACATTATACATAAAACAAACACAGGAAGACTATGAAGAGTGGCGAGAATAAGTTAGACAGTCTAGAGACTTCAAGATTCAAGGAACGATGTGGTGGTGAGTCCCCTGTGTTTTGTTTGTTTGCTTGCTTGTTTGTTTGGACTTCTATAACCCAGACTTGGAACACAAGAAGCTGACAACCTGAAAACACAAACAGGTACAAACCAAAACAATAGTCCAACTAAAGCTTGCTCTAGAAAAAGAGGCAGCACAGTAATTCAGAAACCACTCTACCACAGGCAAACACCACAGAAAACACTATAGCCTCGCCCGCATCCATTCCACCAAAAGGCCAAGGAAAGCCTATGGCTGTACCTCCACTAGGTTATGACAAGGCACCACAATGCCCCTCCACGCCCCATCAATGGTGGTATCAGAGAAGACTCAGTCGGAAGTTTGGACTTTCATCCCCTCTAGGCAATAACAATTCTCCAGCTAACTCCATAATATCTGTAAAGATTACATGGACAACCTGGATACACCCTGAAACAACACTAATGAAGCATCACTTAATAGGGTAGTTTGAGCAGAGGCCAAGAACAGACAGACCTTTACCACTGCCCACAAGTAAAGAGATTCCCCTGCCCTGTGGTGTCACTATAGGCCACACAGAGAGTAGTAACAAAGCATCATAAACCTTCTACAATCAGGGAGTTATCGGTAGAGGACAAGTGAGAACTAGAAGTCCCAGACACATCCAACAGTAACAAGGAGCTCCCTTTCAGATTTTAAAGCGGTTAAATAGGGAATGTGGACTTCTATTTCTACGGTACCATGACAAGGCAGGACTCAACTTCCCCAGTTGGGGCAGTAACCAAAAAAAAAAAAAAAAATCAGCTTAAACAGACAATTTAAATAAAATCCACAGGGTTATAACATAATACACAGAATGTTCAAGCTTCAACTAAAAAATCATCTGTCACTTGAATAACCAGTAAGATCTCAAACGAAATGAAAAAATTGAATAATGTCAATACTGAGATGACAGAGATGTTGGAATTAAAACAACTATCATAAAAATGTTCCAGTGAATAAAAGAAATAAGCAAGGATACAGAAAAACTCAACAATGTCATCAATCAACATACTCTTAACTAACATTGTAGAATACTCCACTCCAAAACAGCAGAATACATATTCTTTTTTAAAGACTCATAGAAGACAATATCCTGGAATATAAAATAAACCTCAACAAATTCAAAACAATTGAAATCATGCATTGTGTGCTTTCTGACAAAGTAGAATCACTGAAAGAAAAATAACAGGAAAATATCTGAATACTTTGGAGACTAAACAACACATCTCTAAATAATCCAAAGGGAAAAGAGGAAGTCTCAATTAAAAAAAAAAAATTGAATATACCAAAACTTGTTGGACACAGCTAAAGCAATACTAAGAGGGAAATTTAGAGTACTCAGTGCATATTAGGAAAAAGGAAGAATGTCAAATGGGTAATCTAAGCTCTTCCCTCAGGAACGTAAGGGAAAAGAAAAAGAGCAAAATAAACCCAAAACAAGCAGAGGAAGATATAATATAAATAAGAACAGCAACCAATGAAATTAAAAACAAAGTACAGAAAAATCAATGAAAGAAAAAGCTTCTTCTTTGATAGGATCAATATAATTGACAAACCTTTAGCAAGATGGCAAAAGAAAAAAACAAAGGAACAAATAACCAATACTAAGAATCAAACAGGACGTATCATTAAAGACTCCACATATCTTAATAGGATATTAAAGAAACGCTACAAATAACTCTTAGCACCTTAGATGAAGTAGACCGATCCCTCAAAAAACACAAATTAACACAATTCAACCAATATATTTTGAATAGGTCTGTAACTATTAAATAACTTAAATTTCTAAGTTAAAACCTACCAAAAAATGAATCTCTAATCCTAAATGTTTTTGTTGGAGAATTCTACCAATGCTTAGAGAAGAAATAACATTATTTCTATACAGTCTTTTCCAAAAAATATAAGAAGATGAAACACTTTCTAATTCATCTTATAAAGCAAATACTACCATGTTAGGAAAACCAAATAAACATAAAGCCATTCATGAACATGTACATGAAAATCCTCAACAAAATATTACCAAATACTAGACAGAGAGGTAGATAGATATATAGATAGATAATACAAGAGGAACAGGAGGGTTTCATTCCACTGATGCAACATTGGTTCAATATTTAAAAGTAATCAATCAACTAAGGCAGACAAAAGAAGAAAAATCATATGATCATGTTGATCAAAGCAGAAAAAGGATTTTACACAATCCACCACCCATTCTTGATAAAAACAGAAAAAAATAGGCATTAAGAGATATTCCTCAATTCGATAAGAGGCATCTAAACAAAATGACAGCTAAAATACTTAGTGGTGAAAGACAAAATGATTTCCTCCCAAAATCAGGAATGAGACATGGATGCCCACTCTCATTAGTCTTGTATTGTTATAATAATAAAAAAGCCTGGGTGTTATTGGGATAGGGATAGCCATGTAGACTTCTAAAAAAGAATGGAGAATCCAGAAATAGACCAGTACAGTTATGCACAACCTATTTTTGATAAAGCTGCTAATGCAATTGATTTGAGGAAAGTCAGCCTTTTCAACAAATGGTATAAAAGCAATTAGACACACATAACAAAAAATGAACCTCAATCCAACTTACATATTTTATAAAACTTATATTTAAGTTTGTAATACATTTTGAAATAAGGATAAATTTCTGTTGTTTTGTGTTTTATATTTAAGTTTGTAATACATTTTGAAATAAAACACAAAATAACAGAAATTGTAGGGAAAATACTAGGAGAAAATCTTTGAGTTCTAGGGCTAAAGACTTCTTAGAATTGTTTCCAAATGCACAATTCATAAAGGAACATTGAAAAATTGAGACTTCACCAAAATTAAAAATTTTGACTGGAAGAAAATTTTCGCACCACATATTTGAAAAGGAATAGTATCTGGCACATATAAAGAATGCTCAAAACTTAACACGGATTCTCGTTAAAATATTGACAAAAGACGTGAATACACATTTTATCAAAGAGGATGAAAAGATGGCAAATACATACATGGAGAATATTCAACATTAGGGAAAAGCAACTGAAAGCAACAATATGATGTAACTTCTCACATGACATAATGGCTAAAATTTAAAATAGTGAAAACTTCTAAATGAAAACAAACTGGACCACTCATATATTGTTGATTAGAATGTAAAATGGTATAGTCAGCATAGAAAACATTTCATCACATTCTTAAAAAAATAAATACAGAATTATTCTATGACCCAGAAATTGTTCTCATATTATTTTTCTAGAACACAAAAACTAATATTTGCCATCATAACTTGTACATGAATTTATAGCAACATTTTTCATAATCATCCAAAACTGGTCATATCTTTGAACAAGTGAAGACTTAAACAAATTCTGATACACCGATATCATGAAATACTATTCAGCAATAAAAAGGAATGAACCAATGATACAGTGTAACAACAACCTGGATGATTCTCCAGAAAATTAAAGTGAGTGAAAAAATTTCCCAAAATATTATATACTGTATGAGTCCATTTAATGTTCTTGAAATAACAAAATAATAGAAAAGGAGAAGAGATAATGGTTGCCAAGGATTAACAACAGGTAAGACTTGAAGAGAAATGGATCTGGCTTTAAAATAGGAATCCTTGGAATGATGGAAATACTCTGTACTTCACTGTATCAATGCCAATACTCTATAATAGTATACTGTGGTCTGGCCATATATTACTATTGCAGAAAACTCAGTAAAAGGTAAAAGATATCCCACTGTAATACTTCTTACATGTCAACCTATATTTATCTATAAATTTTGTAAATAAAACATTTTAATTCAAAGCAATGTAAAAAAAATTAGTATTAAAATTTATTTCAAATACTGTGTTTGCTTATAATCCTTTGCTACATGACCTTAATTGGGGATTATAATATAGAAAAATAAAACATTATAATTATTCATATTTGTAAAATAATATAAATATGTTTCTTCCAATATTTTCAGAAAGACAAAAATTTATCAAAATAATAGTCAAACATTTACTAAGGTGATTAGTTGGGTAAATATTAAGAAAATTAACTTAATTTCCATATTTGCACACTCAACTGTATTTATTAGATATGTATGTAAAGCACACATTATTTTAAAAGAAACATTTTAGGGGTGCCTGAGTGGCTCAGTTGTTAAGTGTCTGCCTTGGGCTCAGGTCACAATCCCAGGGTCCTGGGATCAAGCCCCACATCGGGCTCCCAGCTCTGCAGGAAAGCCTGCTTCTCCCTCTCCCATTCCCCCTGCTGGTGTTCCCTATTTCACTGGATCTCTCTCTGTCGAATAAGTAAATAAAATCTTAAAAAATAAAAATAAAATAAAAATAAAAAAGAAACATTTTATAATTTATAATGTAAACTAAATAAGTTATTCTACAGCATCTTTTCACAGGTGTGTTAGCCATGTAGCTGTCTTCTTTGAAAAAAAATGTATATTCATGCCTTCTGTCCACTTTTTAATTGGATTATTTGTTTTGGGGAGTTGAGTTTTAAAAGTTCTTTATGTATTTTGGATATTAATCCTTTATCAGATACATCATTTGCAAATATCTTCTCCCATTCTGTAGGCTGCCTTTTAGTTTTACTGGTTGGTTCCTTCACAATGCAGAAGCTCTTTATTATGACGAAGTCTCAATAGTTTAGTTTTGCTTTTGTTTCCCTTGCCTCGGGAGATATATCTAGTAAGAAGTTGCTATAGCCAATGTCAAAGAGGTTACTTCCTATGTTCTCCTCTAGGATCTTAATGGTTACTTGTCTCATATTTAGGTCTTCCATACATTTTGAAACGATTATTGTGTATGGTGTGAGAAAATGGTCCAGTTTCACTCTTTTGCATGTTGCTGTCTAGTTTTCCCAACACTAGCTGTTGAAGAGATGGTCTTTTCTCCATTGGATATTGTTCCTGCTTTGTTGAAGATTTATTGACCATAAGGTGTGGGTTTATTTCTGGGTTTTATATTCTATTCCATTGATCTATGTGTCTGTTTTTGTGCCAGTCCCATGATGTCTCGATCACTAGAGCTTTGTAATATACCTTGAAGACCAGAATTGTGATGTCTCCATCTTCATTTCCCTTTTTCAAAGTTGCTCTAGCTATTAGTGGTTCCATACAAATTTTAGGATTGTTTGTTCTAGCTTTGGGAAAAATGCTGGTGGCCTTTTGAAAGGCATTAAATGTGTAAGTTGCTTTGGATAGTATAGACATTTTAACAATATTTGTTCTTCCAATCCATGAGCATGGAATGTTTTGCCATTTCTTTGAATCATCTCAATTTTGTTCATAAGTGTTCTATAGTATTCAGAGTACAGATCTTTTACCTCTTTCGTTAGGTTCATTCCCAAGTATCTTACAGTTTTGGTGCAATTGCAAATGGTCTCAATTCCCTGATTTCTCTTTCTCCTGCTTCATTACTGGTGTATGGAAATGTAACAGATCTCTGTACACTGATTTTATCCCTTGAAATTCTACTGAATTCATCATCAGGAAATTTAAAAAAAGAAGATATGGAGGGTGTGTATGTGTGTGTGTGTGTGTGTGTGTGTGTGTGTGTGTGTGTGTTGGAATATTACTTAGCCATAACAAAGAATGAAACTTTGCCATTTACAAGGATGTGGAAAGAGCTAGAGAGTGTTATGCTAAGGGAAATAAGCCAATCAGAGAAAGAAAAATACCATATAATTTTATTCATGTGGAATTTAAGAAACAAGACAAATGATCATAAGGGAAAAAGAGAGGCAAACCAAGAAACAGACTCTTAACTATATAGAACAAACCAATGGTTGTCAGAGGGGAGGGGAGGATGGGGAATGGGTTGGAAGGGTGATGAGGATTAATGAGTGCCCCTGTTGTGGTGAATGCTGGGGATTGTATTTAAGTGCTGAATCACTAAATTGTATACTTGAAACTAATATTATTCTGTATGTTAACTAAGATTTAAAAAAACCTTAAAATATAAAATTAAGTTAAAATAAATTAAAACAAAGAACTTTATTAACTTATGACATTAAGTTCACTGAAAAAAAGCAGTGACTATATTTATTATGCCACTTAATTATTTCTAGGTTATTTTAAATGGACAAATTTCACACCATTGTTTAGTAAATTGCAAATGTACACGGGCTTGGTATAATGGCTTAGGATTTGAATATAACTTCAGGATCTACTTCTGTTTCTTCCTATTTATATATTATTCAAAAATCCTATGAAAATTATGAAATTGATATAATTAAATTTAAAAATTTTATTTTTAGTGCATACTAGATTCCAACATTGAATACTGTGAAAATATTAAAGTCTAGTACATGTTTATATATACTGTGTTTAGTGTTTATAGTTAATGTTTATGTTGACAATATTTGAGATATTTATATATATATATTTTTTTTAAGTAGTCTCCATGCTGGGCTTGAACTCATGACCATGAGATCAAGTCCTTAGCTGAGATCAAGATCAGGAATCAAATGCTTAACCAACTGAGCTACCCAGGTGCCCTGGCATTAAGACTTTTTTTTTTTTATTTTATTTATTTATTTGTCAGAGACAGAAAGAGAGAGAGAGTACAAGCAAGAGAAGCAAGCAGAGGTGAGGCCAAGAACTAATCTAAAATGGCCGCCTCGCTGAGAGGAGAAACCCCGGGGATGACTCAGCACTCCTCCTGCAGGTTGCTTCTGCAGAGCTTTAAGAACTTCTGCATGGCCCCGAGCCAATCAACAGAAAGACCCCGTGAAAAGTCCCTAGTTTACCTATAAATATCCACCCCAATCATAGCCGGGTGCTCAGTCTTTGGGAACGATCCTGCTGAGGCCGCTGGCGTTAATAAAGCTGTGTTCTCCCAGCTCTCCACGTGCCGCTTGAGTTTCTCAGTCGCCTCAGAATTTCCACAACAGAGGGAGAAACAGGCTACCCGTTGGGCAAGGAGCCAGATTTGGGACTTGATCCCAGGACCCAAGAATCATGACCGGAGCTGAAGGCAGACGCTCAATCAAGTGAGCCACCCAGGTGTCCCAGTATTTAGAATTTCTTAATATGAAGTCAATATACCAATGTCTTCAGTTAATATATGAGAATATATGCAACTAATGAATCGTTGAACACTGCAACAAAAGCTAATGCTGGCTAACTGAACATAATAACAAAATTTTTTTAAATAGAAAAAAATAATAATATGAGAATATTTTAACTATGAATATTATCATGATATTTCATCATTTTACTACTTTACAAAACATTATCAAAACACAGGCTCCTATGAGAGTTTGCAGATTGTAACATAATTTAATAGAATATTATTCAAAGAATCTCTTTGCTAAACATTTTATGTACCCCCAAAACTGTATTGATAATTTTCCCAAGATACTAAAGAAAAACTGGCTTGAAATATCACAAAGCTGGTTATCAAAGCTTAGTTGCAATAACATCACTTATATTCTTCTTTTTTCTTTCTTTCTTTTTTTTTTTTTTTAGTTTTTGATGTAGTGTTCAATGATTCATTAGTTGTGTGTAACACCCAGTGCTTGCTTATCAGATCAGGCGCTCTCCTTAATGCTTATCACCCAATTACCCCATCCCCCCATTCCCCTCCCTTCTACAATCCTCAATTTGTTTCCCCAGAGTCCTTTTAAATCATTTTCCTTGAAAATTCAAGACATTTGGAAACTTCATTTGAGGTTAACAAATAAATAGACCACCTTAAAGAACACCTAATCTTTCCCTTAACATTTTTAGAATGAAATAAGAATATAAAAGCCCACTAATCATCAGGGAACTGCAAATCAAAACAACAATGAGGTCTCACTTCACACTAGTCTTAAAGACTATTAACAAAAAGACAAGAAATAACAAGTGTTGGTGAGGATGTGGAGAAGAGGGAACTCTACTGCATGATTGGTGGAAAAGCCAATTAATCCAGCCACTATGAAAAATAGAATGGAGTTTTCTCAAAAAACTAAAAATAGAACTACTATATGATCCAGCAATTCTACTTCTGGGTATTAAGAAAATGAAAACATCAATTCAAAAATATATATGTACCCCCATGTTCAATGTAACATTATCTACAGATTCAATTTAGTTAAATAATTATTCATTCTGGTCTTAAGTACTGGATTTAAATATCTCTCCAGCTCATTGAACATTTCATGCTGTTTCAATTCCTGTTTGAGATAGGTATAAAGGAGAATACTTTCAGGGAGCATGGAACCTCTTTTGGGGAATCAACAAAACCAAATCCAATTTACTAAAAAAGCATTAGAAAATGAAAAATCATTAAAGATGATATAAGCACAAGATCTCCAATTTATAAAGGTAATGAATTATTCCTTCTATTTAGAATGTTATTGCAGAATGCCTGAGTGGCTCAGTGGGTTAAGTGTCTGCCTTTGGCTCAGGTCATGATCCCAGAGTCCTGGGATCCCTGCTCAGCAAAGAGCCTGCTTCTCCCTCTGCCTGCTGCTCCCTCTGCTTGTGGTCTCTCTGTCTCACTCTCTCTCTCTCTGACAAGTAAATAAATAAAAGCTTAAAATAATAATAAAAAAGAATGTCATCCCTAGCCTTCAAACATTTTTTAAAATTTATTCAATGGTAGGCAAGCTTATCATGATATATAACACTTCACTAAATTTCTAAGCTGAGTCAGGCACCCACAATTGTGCTTCCAGAGCACTCCTCTTTTCCTGGGCTGTACCCCACTGAACTGAAGCTACTGGGCTACTTATCTGGGTCTTTAACCAAACACTGACCATTTTTTTTTTTAAGATTTTATTTATTTGACAGAGATAGAGAGAGATGGCAAGAGAGGGAATACAAACAAGGGGTGTTGAAGAGGGAGAAGCAGGCTTCCCGCTGAGCAAGGAGCCTGATGTGGGGCTTGATCCCAGAACCCTGGGATCATGACCTGAGCAGAAGGGAGACACTTAAGGACTGAGCCACCCAGGCACCCAACACTGAGCTTTTTGAGACAAGAGACCACAGTACCTAGTCTAGATTTGAGATTTGAAAGGTGACATATTACCCAGAACTCAACTCATATTTATTTAAATGAATGAATAAGGCTTCACACGTACTGAATATTTAATTTAAAAATAAAAAAAGGTTTAAATGTCTTCATTATAGGGGTGCCTGGGTGGCTCAGTGGGTTAAAGCCTCTGTCTTCGGCTCAGGTCATGATCTCAAGCTGCCTGCTCAGCAGGGAGCCTGCTTCCTCCTCTCTCTTTGCCTGCCCCTCTGCCTACTTGTAATCTCTCTATGTCAAATAAATAAATAAAATCTTTAAAATAAATAAATAAATAAAAATGTCTTCACTATATTTAAATCCTTTAAAAACTGATTCTCCTCTTAAAAGAGAATTATCATTTCATTAGTTGATTCTTTAAGTGATTTTCTTGATATTATCACTAATTTTGAAAGTGTATGGGAACTCTTTCAAATCTCCCAAGTATTTCCTGACATCTAGTAAGTAAAATATAACCAGTCATCCCAGCAGCTCAGTTTAAGATGTACTTGAAATTTCTGACAGGTCACAGATGTAGAGAAAACAAAATTTAACAATAAGGTAAAGAGAATTGATCATTTTTCCATCAAAAGATAAAGATGGAAATATTAGGCAAAATTCTATGTAAAAGTACAACAATATCATTAAGGATTCAAACCTAAAAGTTAAATATTGCTTTTAAGTGTTAGCACAGGTCATATACATTTGAAATAGCCAGTTATCCATATAAAAGGCAACAAAAATTTGGCAGGCTGAGAGAGAAGCATGCTTATTGTTACAGCATAATCCCTACATAGGAAGGAGGGCTGGCAAGTTATTGGTACTGACATTACTTATCTCCTAACAGGATGTCCTGAGAAGACCACCACATCACTTCTGTATTCCTGCCAAAATAATGTATGACATAAATCTAATTATGAGAAAACAGAAAACTCAAATTGAGGGACATTCTGTAAAATAACTGTCATATTATTCACAAGTGTCAATGTGATGAGAGGCAAAGAAAGAATAAGAAATCATCTAAAAAAAAAAACCGAAGAGGCATGATTACTGAATGTAACACATGATTAGGGATTTTCTTTTGTATAATGGACAATTTGGGACAATTGACAACATCAGAATAGGCTTATTATAAACATGACCAGCTTAAAGGGCATGTAACCAGTGTAGTTACAAGAGTTCTATGCTCAAAAGAATCAACATTCAGGGTGAAATGCTCTTCTGTAATCATCTTGAAATTCTTTTATTTATTTATTTATTTGTTTGTTTGTTTATTTGATAGAGAGGGAGTACAACCAGGAAGAGTGGCAGACAGAGCAAGAGGGAGAAGCAGGCTACCTGCCGAGCAGGACCCTAGGATCATGACCTGAGCTGAAGGCAGACACTTAATGACTCATCCACCCAGGCTCCCCTCATCTTGAAATTCTAAAAAATTATCTTTGCATTTGTGTTCTGTAAGTGAAGCATGATGTGACAACACAGTATGTGTATCCACTGTGCTAAAAAAAACTGTGGTCTTTTTTTAAGCAACTTTTTAGCAACAGGTAAATATGTTAATATTTGGAGGAATGGAACTTAAAAATATACAGGAATTGTTTGTACAATTCTTGCAGTATGTCCAATAAAAAGGGAAAAAATCCTATTCTATCAAGCTCACCTCTCAATACCACTCATTTTTTAACCTATGATTACAGAAGTACAAATATAAAGTTATGAAGGGAAGACCCTGAGTGACTCAGTCACCCACTGAGCATTTGCCTTTAGCTCAAATCATGATCCCAGAAGTCCCAGGATCAAGCCCTGAATTGGGCTCCCTTCTCAGCAGAGAGCCTGCTTCTCCCTCTGCCCCTCATCCAGCTCATGCTCTCTCTCTCCCTCTCTCTCAAATAAATAAAATCTTTTAAAAAGTATATAGTTATGAAAAAATGTTATTTTAAAACTTCCAACATCAATTCTTTTAAAGTAATGAATAACTGGAAACAAAACACTACAGACTTTCAATTTTTCTTCCTTTACATTTGCCAAAATGCTGATTTAAGCCATTTTATTTTTCAAAAAAGGCATTAAAATACACACACATACATATCTATTACTTACTGTAAAAATTTTGTATATCTATCCTCATGTACAAAAATGTAAGTATGTGCTATCTCTATCCTACACCTTCCCTTCTGTGATCCTAAATTAAGTTGTGAACTAAGTTTTAATTTTATAAAAGGCTGATTTTAAATAGTTGATTTAAAATACAAAGTTTACACTTTTTAAAAAACATTATTAACTTTAAAGATTAAATCAGTCTCATTTTAATAATAAAAACATAAAAATCACTGCAATTGCTTTTAAAGTCCCAGTTAAAATATGAGTCCATAGCCATACTTACAAATCATTTTAAAAAGAAAGTATAACCTTTGATTTTCCAGTTCAAATTTCTGTTGAAAGGGGCTTATGGTAATAGTGTGTGTGTGTGTGTGTGTGTGTGTGTGTGTGTGTGTATGTGTATATATATATATGTATATATACATATATATACATATATATATACACACACACATATACATATACACACACACACATACACACACATATATATGAAATGAAGAAGAATAAAAAATGAAGCAACATTGCCTATAACTGAAACTATTTAGACCTCTACACAATTTCTTTAGGACGCCTTTCTTTCTTTTCGTTCATTTGGACTAGAGTTTTGGGGCTGTGAGTTAATTAAGCCTATAACAATGTCTTATTTTTATACATATCTGAAAAGAAAATAAGTGATATGTATCCTTCATGATAAATATGAAAAGGAAAAGCCTGGGACAAGACAGATACAGTTATAAAAGTTTTTAACAAAATGGTAATTTTTAAAGACTTCTTTTTTCTCATAGCATATCTTTGCTTTTATTAAAAGATAACAGGAAAAGCAATTAATGAACCAGGCAGAGCCAGGCTATGGGCAGAAAATGCCAATAACAGAATTCCTCAGCTGAAATCACTGTGCTTATGACACGTTAAAGGTCAAGAAGACAAATACAGGAAACTGCGTAATTTAGACTTTAGGTCGATATATGTAAGCTGAAAGATCCACACATTTTATTACTGATTCTTTTTAAATTAATCTAGAATAATAACTTCAGAAGTCCCATAAATAAGCTTAATAGCATGTTAGATTTAGCAAGAGGCAATACACTTTGGCATCATAGAAACTCCGTGTTTTCTGATAGAATTAAAAAAAAGTCACGCTATCACAAAATTTAGGTTTGAACCTCAGTCTAGAGTTATACATACTAGTTTAAAAAACTGTAAAATGCATCATTACGGAACGTTTTGTACATTATTATACAAATAAAATAATCTACATTAAAATCAATTTCCAATTTAAATACTGGTAAGTAAAGGAATTTTCACAAGGCTTTAAGGCTGAAAACCAGGCTTCAGGCCAAAGTCAGTCCTCCATACCAGTAAGAGGTGGAAAATAGATGTGGGACTTCTGGTAACCTACTCTCATAAGCAAGGAATAATCAAATTAATCTCTGCACAGTCTGCAACCAGGCAAGTCTTTACAAGCAGCAGAGCAGGGGGGAAAATGGACAACAGCTAATACCCCCATGGGCTGCAAATACCCAGGTGCAAGGTCAGTAGTTTAACACAGTCTTCTCATTGGCCAACTGGGGCCCAATAATAGAAGTAAGGGACAAGCTAATAAGCTTGGCACATTTGGAATTCATTGAAGGCAAACAGAAGGGAAAACCTCCACAAAAAGAAAGCATACAGGATAGTGTAATAGTCGATTTAATGTCCTCTTTTAAAAAACCCCTCCTAGATGTTATATTTTGTACCATGTCTCTGAGAATCCTATTTCACAAAAACCCCTCCTAGATGTTATATTTTGTACCATGTCTCTGAGAATCCTATTTCACAAATAGTGCTGGCCCCCTTCACTGTACCCTGCTAATACCTTATTTTCCTTTTTTTCTCCCTCTTCCCCTTGTCCTATCATCTTTTTAAAAATATGAAGCCAACTCACTATCATGTGCATTTCCTGGTTATTTTCCCAGATACATTCCTTATAGATATAGTCTATAAAATGTAAGTTATGGAAAACTAATGTAAATTTTGAGTCTGTGATTAACAACAACAAAAAAAATCCCTTTATTTTTTTCACTCATTCTCTAGTGAATTCATTCATTCAGTTATAGAGTGTTTAACATTTATACTTGAGAATGCAAGCCAGAGCTAAAAGAATTTTTAAAGCTTTAAAACAGGCATTCGTGAAATTAATGGTAAAATATGTACATTACATATGAGTTAATCCAGCCTCCTTCATCTCTTGGGATGTGAATCTCTAATACCTTTTCCCAATACTTCAAGATGTTCTATAATGATGACAGAGAAACTGTTGTAACAGAGTTTGGAAGGTAAAACAAGATACAATGTAAACTAAAAATTGGTTTACACAGCTGCCATTTTCTTTTGTTTCTTGTGGACAATTCTAAGACACCATGGAGATGTTATGAATAAAGAAAGATTGTGAGAATCTCAAAGGAAGTTTCAGGGCTTCATAAGATACAAAGAAAGAAAATAAAAGGATTAATTATTATATTTATTGCATTATACTTTCAGACTTTGTCCAAATCTTAAAGGACTAAGACTATTCTCTCATTATGGATCTGAGCAAAGAAAAATTAATATGTGCAAAACTAATGACATATCTGCTTCTGCAATATCAAAACAAGTTATTTTTTAAGGGTATTATTATTGTATAATTTTTAATGCAAGTTTTTCCATGTGGTTGTAATCTTGGCTTCCAGTTGGAAAAAATATTACCTCAAGTTATCTGTATCATGAATTATGCAAAATTATAACAAAGTATTATAAGGTTTTATTGTATCAGATTTAGGCACTGAATATAAATTTTGTCAGTGAAACCAAAGTAAAGAGTCCTGCTGAATTACCTATAAAATTACTTGCTTAGCTAAAGAAAACCTATACAAATCAGACTAAAGTAATCACATCCATAACATTCTATTTTGTTATTTTAAATTTTAGTCGTAATATGAAACCTTGTGCTCTATTTTATGACAGTTGGTTCCATGAAATGATTTGTGGCATACAGCATACTGTTATTAGCTAAAGGAAATACCAATGACATCATTTAGCCATTATAGGAGATAAGCTCACCTATTAAAGAACAATACTAACAGTGTTTTATATTTTTATTAACCTGGCATGTCAAATAAGTTGCACAGAATATTTTCTTCTACTAACACATTATGTACAGTTAAAATATTTGAACTACCCTTGCCTCTCCAAATAAGAATGTGTAATATTGAAAGAGTCGATGATTCTAATGATATACTATAGCCACATTATCTATCCTGTTGAATTTTAATAAATAAGAAAATTTAAATAAGACAAAGAAAAAAACTAATACAAATCTGGAAGAGTAACTTCTTTTTAGTAAAGTATGTTATCTATCAACACAGACATATTAGAATTTAAAACACAGTAAAAAAAAAAAGAAAAGAAAATTCTGCATGTTCACCAGACATCTTAATAAAATATTGCCTCATTTATTTTCCTTATAATATTTATCATCTTTAAAATGAAGTAGTAATTCATCGGAGCAACATTTAGTCCCTCATTAAAATCACAAGAATCAAGTCATTTGACCAACATATGAAACTTAGCCTCTCAAGTTATTCTCACAGGTAGGGTCAAAAACTACACTACAAACTATGGCAGCATAGCTGGAGGCTATATTGTACAATGTTTTCCTCTCAGCTTTGCATTCAAAGCTTGTCTTTCCCGCATAGTAGCTGTGTGGCCATCCAGAAATTATTCCTACTCAGTTCTCTCATCTATACTATGAAGAAGAAATAGGATTTGTTCTCACAGAGTTGGTATGAAAATTAAACAAGGTAATATATATGTAAATAACAGGTGTCCAGGGTCTTCTCAATAAATGTTAACTATTTTCGTTAAGAATGTTTTTACCATTTCAGTGAATAAATGGATAAACTGTTTGAGGTTTGTTTATTCCTGGTAATATTCTTAATTCTTCTCAAATACATTTTGCTGAACTAAATAAAATATAATGTAACCATAAGTCACATCTGGCAGGAATATTTCTGGTAGGCTTAGCATTATAGTGACAACCAGATGTTGAATTGTACAGATCAAAATGCATTCTTTTTCTGCTGTGGTTGACCACTACACTGAGCAATGTTAATTATTTAGAAAGCTTAGCATTTGCAATGTGAAAAATATGTTTTGCATTTAATACAAAGAAGCCTCTCAACACAAGAATTTAGCAAAGTTAGGGTCAAATTTAAATTTTATTTTACATCCCTAAATAAAAAAAGTCTAGGTCTTATAGTATTAATATTTACCCATAATTTTAAATTACACATATATGGGTTTTTTAAAAAAAATTTTATCTATTTATTTGACAGAGAGAGACACAGGGAGGGAGGGAACACAATCAGAAGTGGAGGGAGAGGGAGAAGCAGGCTTCCGCCAGGCAGGGAGCCTGATGCGGGGCTCGATCCCAGGACCCCGGGATCATGACCTGAGCCAAAGGCAGATGCTTAACGAATGAGCCACCCAGGGGCCCCACATATATATGTTTTTATTTCAAGATTATCGGGGACCGGAATCAACCGAAATAAATGATATGTATGGGATTACAGTCTGTTATTCCATTCAACTTAAAGGAATGTCCTCATGCCATAGGAATGCCTCAATCACTCTTAACAAAAGTTTTTTATTGTCATCACAAATAAAGAATCCCTTTGGATATTATTAGATATTTACCTATACTACATAGATCCTAACTAATACAATTATGACTCAGTGCTTTACAAATAGTACCTCTTATGGAACTGTGCCCTTTACATGAGAAATGTAAATAGTTACTATTATATCAAGTACAATTAATACCGAGTTCTTAACACACATGGAAAAGTTTGTCAAAGCCCATAAAATTTTATATTTCTTTTCCTAAAGGAATCATTTATTCTCTATAAAATCATGATTACTTTTTAATCTGCCAATATTTTTGTATTCTCCAAAATAAGCAAGAAGCTGTGGTTCCAAAGACACTTGACATTTACATTCCCTCTTCAATTCCACTTCTTTTCAGAGATATAAGTAGCTACTGTGAAAACTTCCCAAGATCAGGTCTTGTAAAGGACTTAGTAAAGACCTTCTGGTCAAGTGGAGTGCATGGTAAGCATACTCACCACACCTTTATTTACATTTCAATTGTCTTTCTATAGCCCATCATTTTCTATGGCACTTTCATTAATATTGCAAATATTTTTAGACATTCTTTTGAATATGAGGATACTAGTAACATACTAGAATTCTAAAAAGATAAAAAAAAGTTTATTTAATCCATTATTTTATCATGATTCTGATACTTTTGACTCATTAAAAACACGAATAGATTTTCCCCTTTGATACTAACTAGATATCTTATACAAAGGACAAAGTAAACATGGTATTGATATGGACTAAAACACATACAGTATGAGGATTGTTATTTTTCATTCAGAGTGGCAATGCAAAATTGATAGATTGAGAAATGTTTCCACTTCTTAACAGTAACACTCAGTTGAGACATCCTTAACATTAGTAAATATTAAAGCCACTTTTAATTTTTTAAAAAGATCTTATTTATTTATTTGAGAGAGAGTGGGGGGGGCGGGGCGATGGGCAGGGGGAGAGTCAGACTATGGACTGAGCAGGGAACCCTATGCAGGGAGCCCTATGTGGGGCTCGATCCCAGGAAGTTGGGATCATGACCTGAGTCAAAGGCAGACACTTAACCGACCAAGCCACTCAGGCAAACCTGAAGTCATTTTTAATTTTTTGAGGAACCTCCAAACTGTTTCCCACAGTAATTGTACCAATTTATATTCCCATCAATAGTGCATGAAGGTTCCTTTTTCTCTATATCCTCACCAACGCTTGTTATTTCTTGTCTTTTTTTCTTTTTTAAAGTAATCTCTATGCTCAATGTGAGACTCAAACTCATGACCCCAACATGAAGAGTTGCATTCTCTACCAACTAAGCCAGCCAAGTGCCCCTATTTTTTGTCTTTTTGATTCCAGCCATTTTCATAGGTGTGAGGTGATAGCTCACTGTGGTTTCAGTGTGCATTTCCCTAATGATGAGTGATGTTGAGCATTCATTCTTTCATGTGTTTATTGGCTATCTGGAGGTGTTCTTTGGGAAAATATCTATTTAGGTCCTCTGCCCAGTTTTTAGTCATATTTTTTGAGGGGTTGGGTTGTATAAATTCTTTATATTTTTTGGACATCAACTCCTTATCAGATATACCATTTGCAAATATTTTCTCTCATTCAGTAGGTTGCCTTTTCACTTTGTTAATGGTTTCTTTCACTAGTAAAAGATTTTTATCTTGATGTAGTCCCAAGAGTTTATTTTTGCTTTTGTTTCCCTTGATTTATGAGACATATCTAGAGAATTGTTGCTACAGCCAATGCCTAAGAAATTACTGCCTATCTTCTCTTATAGGAGTTCTATGGTTTCAGGTCTCACAGCTTTGTTCTCTAGCTTTGTTCTTCTTTCTCAAGATTGCTTTGACTATTTGGGGTCTTTTGTGATTCCATATAAATTTTAGTATTATTTGTTCTAGTTCTATCAAAAATGCTGTTGGAATTTTCACAGGGATTGCTTTGAATCTGTAGATTGCTTTGGGCAGTATGGACATTTTAACAATATTAATTTTTCTAATCAATGAGCATGGAATATCTTTCCATTTGTTTGTGTCATCTTCAATTTCTTTCATCAGTGTTTTATAGTTTTCAGAGTACTTTCAGGTATTTCACTATATCATCCAGCAATTCCACTGTTGGGTAAATACCCAAAGAAAATGAATACACTAATTTGAAATGATATATGCACTCTTATGTTTACTGCAGCATTATTAATAATAGCCAAGATACAGAAGCAGTCCAGGCTTCTACCAGTAGATGAATAGATGAATAGATAAAGAAGATGTGAGGTATGTTTGTGTGTAAATGGACTATTACTCAGCCATAATAAAAAAATGAGATCTTGCCATTTGTGGCAGCATAAATTGACCTAAAGGGTATTATGCTAAATGAAATAAGACACAGAGAGACAAATACCATATAATTTCACTAATATGTGGAATCTAAAAAACAAAAACAAATAAGTAGAATCAGACCTATAAACATAAAGAACAAATTAATGATTTGTAGGGGGAGGTAGATGGGCAAAATGGGTGAAGAGGAGTGGGAGATATAGGCGTCCAGTTATGGAATGAGTAAGTCACAGGGATAAAAAGTACAGTGTAGAAAATATAGTCAGTGATACTGTGACAGTGTAGTATGGTGACAAATGATAGCTACACTGGTGGTGAACATAGTGTAACATATAGCATTTTGAATCACTGTGTTGTATACATGAAACTATTGTAACATCATGTATCAATCATACTCAAATTTTTAAAAGTTAAATAAAAAATATTCTTCCAATCTACGGAAACAAAAAGATTAGTGGTTTCAAGAGGTGGGTCAGGGGGATAGATGAATAAGTGGAGCACAGAGAATTTGTTGGGATAGTGAAATTGTCTGTATGATACTATAATAATGAATATATGTCATTGTACTTTTGTCCAAACCCATATAAAGTACAACATCAAGAGTGAACTCTAAGATAAGCTATGGACTTTGGGTAATTATAATGTGTCAGTGTAGGTTCATCCTTGTATGAGGTAAAAGCTAGACATGAGCAGTGGAAGGAACAGCCAGAGGCAGAATCTCAAGTCCTTGAAGGGGAACGTTAGAAACACAAGCTGGAAGCAAGGATGGTGATAAATAAGCTACATGTTAAAAGCCCAGGGGCACAACAGCCTGACCTTATGGCTTCCAAGATCTTGGGGCTGACAGATCAAGAGCGACATATCTGCTTCAGGGAAACCTCTAGATTCATTATAATGCATATGCATCATGGGTGTGCCCCTCCCCCGCCCCCACCTCCTTAGAGAAAGGCTGCCATGACAATTATGGTAGAAACACTGGAGGGTCAAAAACTCCCCTTCCCAAACTGTGGGAGGAGTTTCCCAAATGACTAGAAATAGCAACCATTAGAGATCACCCCATTATAGGTCACAGCTCCTCCCAGACCAAAGATACCTAATAATATCCAGTTCCAAAACAACCTAGGGCCAATTGCATCTCAAAGAACCTGCCAGCTCTCCTACCTTTAGAGTGTACTTTCACTTTAATAAACTGCTTATGGTTGCAACTTTCCTTCTGTTTGTCTTTATTCCAGTGCAGGTCACCCACATAAATCTTCTTAAGGGAAATCCAAACCAATACCTCCATTCACACAATGCAGACTCTCATACTGGTAACACTTGGTTAAAAAAAAAAAAAAAAATATATATATATATATATATATATATATTTTTATATGTATATAAAATACACACACACACACACACACACACACACACACACACACACACACACACTCCAGTGTATATTTACAGTGGTTTATTTACAACAGGGAGGCTACTATGTATGTAGGGGGGAATGGGGTATATGGAAGATCTCTATCTTCCTTTCAATTTTGTTGTAAACCTTAAACTTATCTTATTCAATAAAAAGAAAAGGCAAGAAAAAAGAAAATATATATATATATATATTCCAGAATAAAGAAGTATTAAACATGGTCCTAAACTTTTTCAAGTAAGCTGTTTCAAATTCAACTAAATAAGGGTTATAGACTGTGGACTCATTCCTGTGTTTCTGCAGACCAAAAAGTAAGTTGCAATTGTAAAAGTGCAAGGTACCATTCCCCCTCACAGTAACCGAACTGTAGGGAAGCCTACGGAAACACGCTCCCTAGCATCCTAGACAGGAATTTTTTTACAAACTGCTTCTTTTTTATAGGACCCTTACAGTCTCCAGGGAGAACTTCTATGAATATATCAGGCTAAGTTAGGGTTTTTATTTATTATTATTATGTTTTACATATATATTCTTTATTACTATAATGTTCTCAAAAATATGATTCCTTTCTTCAAAGAACTTATTTCAGTTTGCAATTACACATCAATTCATGTCTCTGTCAACACAGTGTAAACAGCAAAGTAGCAGAAACTTTCTGATTAATATATATATATATAGTAACTAGAACAAAACCTGGTAGAGAGTAGGTGTTATGGACTGAATTGTGTTCTTCTAAAATTCACACATGGAAGCCCTAACCCCCAAAGTGATAGCATTTGGAGATGGGGCCCTTACAGAAGTAAATAACATTAAATAGAGTCATAACGTAAAGCCACAATCCAACAGGATTAGTGTCCCTATAAAAGAAAAACGAGAAAGCCCACTCCCTCTATTACTCCTCTCCATACACACGCATGGAGGAAAGGCCATGTGAGGACATGGTAAGAAGGCAGTCATCTGCAAGCCAGGAAGAGAGGTATCACCAGCAACCAAATGGACAGGCGCCTTGAGATGGGACTTCTAGCCTCTAGGACTGTGAGAAAATAATTTTTTGTGTTTCAGCCACCCAGAATGTATTTTTGTTGTTGTTATGGCAGCCTGACCAAACTAATACAGTAGGTAACCAAAAAGATGTGAATGAATGAATAAAAGAACGGGGGGGGGGGGGACCTCTTTCCCCTAAATTCACTTTTCATGACAAAGAACAGCAGCATTGGGCGCCTGGGTGGCTCAGTGGGTTAAAGCCTCTGCTTTCGGCTCAGGTCATGATCTCAGCATCCTGGGATCGAAGCCCGCATCGGGCTCTCTGCTCAGCAGGGAGCCTGCTTCCTCCTCTCCCTGTCTCTCTGCCTGCCTCTCTGCCTACTTGTAGTCTCTCTCTCTGTGTCAAATAAATAAATAAAATCTTAAAAAAAAAAAAAAAAGAACAGCAGCATTTAATATAACTTTCTGGCATTCGCCAGCCTTTATTCATTCTGCTAATGGGAAAAAATGACTTCTCTAACTGATGAGTTTAGGAAAGGAACATGACATAGCCAGCTCTTTTCTTTTCTCTCTCGCATCTGTGAGTAGCTAGGCTGTCCATATATACTGGTGTGTTATACTAGACCATAAATCTGACACTGGCATCACCCTACATGGAGAGGAATATATGTAACCTGATGAGCATAAAACTGCTTAATTCTGGGATGGAATATTAGGGAGCCCATGGCAGCCATCTGTGTAAGCTACATTCTCCAACCACTTTATTAACATTTTGACCTCCTTCTAAATTCCTGTCTAGTTTTCAATTTGCTTAAAACTCACATGCAAAACAACAACAAAAAATGCTATTAATTGGACCTATGAAATCTGCATAGATGATGTTACAATTGTTTCAAAATAAAATGGATCATCAAATATTCAAATGACCAATGGAAACTGTATAGAATTTTTTAAAGTAATTTTGAATGCATAGTGTTTAGTATTTAAGGATAATTTTTATCATGCAGGTAGACAACATACTTTGAGTGCTGATAAAAAATAACCTCTCCTTCAAAAACACACACAAAATTTAAAAAACCAGGGTTTAAGAAACAACAGCCCAAGAGACTAATCTGCCACACTGTTTTTGTATGTCCCACAAGCTAAGAATTTTTTTTTATATTTTGTAATAGTTGGAAAAAATTAAAAGAACATTTTATGACATTTACAAGTTATATGAACTGCAAATCTGTGTCCACTGAACTTTTATTTTTCAAGATTTTTAAAAATTTATTTGTTTGACAGAGAGAGAGAGTGAGAGCATGATCACAAGCAGGGGGAGCAGTAGGGAGAAGCAGGTTTCCTGCTGAGCAAGGAGCTCTACATGGGGCTCGATCCCAGGACCCTGGGATAATGACTGGAACTAAAAGCAGATGCTTAACCGAATGAGCCACCCAGGCGCCCCTTCACTGAACTTCTACTGAAACCCAAGTAATTTTTAGCATACTGTCATTATTTAGCATACTGACTACAGCTGCCTTTGTACTACAACAGCAGAATTCAGCAGTTAGCATGGAGACGGCATGCCCTGCAAAGCCTAAAATGTTTACTGCCCGGCCCTTCATATATAGTTCACTGACCTCTGCAACACACAAATGGTCTATAAACTTATGTTTGATTTTAAAGTCTGACCAACTGGCATTCATCCATGACTAAGTTTTAACAGAGAAATACTTCATCTATGTTATCTTATTTGAATATATGTTACAAGTTACTGGACTATTTCATAAGAAACATTAGTCTGATCAGCATTTTCTATACTTAGAAATGGAAATGTAAAAGAATCTCTGTCCTTTTCTAACTCTCAGCAAAAATGTCACTAGCTCATATGCTCCTTGAAACATATAAACTCACATAATGACAAACTTAGCATAACTCAGCCCATAACAGATGCTCAATAAAGCACTACTATAATACATGAGAAATTCCTTATTTCAGCAGGCTGCTTCTATTCCTATGGCACAAAAATTCCTCACTCAATCATCGTGTGTGTGTATATATACATATATATATTTTTTTAATTGTATGTAACATCTGTTTTCCAATATATACTAAATATTACATTTCTATCAAAAGTGAGACAGGAATGTAACAGAACACCTTTATGATTATTATCCCCATTCTTGAGTAAAATGTATTCTTCAAAAAATGTTCTCCACATACATTTTACCTTTAGTGATCAGTGTCTTCAACTACCTTTTACTGTTACATTCATTTTACGTTCCAATGTACTACATGTCCTGAATTAGTCTCATTTCTCGCTTGGGTATCTTTTCATGTTGATGATAAAAATGAACTTAATAAAAATGGAGTTTTAACATTTAAAGATTATAACAAAAACCCAGAACTACAACTCTATCTACGTATTTAAAAAGTTTTTCAGTGAAAAAAAAAAAATTCTCTCCCACATGAATTATCATGAGTTCCCTAAAGTCAGATTCTACAGATATTTTTAAAATGAAAATAAATTGAATACATTAAAAAATGCAAAAGGTGCTATAAAAATAATCATTTAAAACCTAATGAAAATACATCAGCCACATGAGAATTACAACAGACCTTTCAGTGTACTGCACAAGCACGTGACATACTATTAAGCAAATATAATTAAGGACAAGGGAGCTGGACTTTGTTTTTTTTTTTTTTTTTTTTTTTTTTTTTGTAACTTTAGCTGCACATATGGAGCATTTTGTTTCACTTCTGGTTTACTTTCTATTAATCAAAGACCCCCACTGTAATGCCTTCACACAGGGCTCAGTGTTGTAGTTACCATGGAAACCATAATTCTGAATGTCCTAACTTGTGTGATTAAAATTTAACACAAAGTAACATTGATAGTCTCCCTCATTTCCACTACCACCAATATCCAATTCTAATTAGCAGCACAATAACTGGTTTGGAGGGAATAAAGAGCTCTGACTACTATAGCTTCACATTGCCAGTTATTCACAGGGAATCTCATGGACAATATATAGTGATGGTTCTCTTTTCAAAATGCTAGCTTTAAACAGAGAAATTATTTCTACTTGACTTTCCACTCTCCTCTAAAAAATAAAATATATCATGTTCTTCTGACATAAGAATTTTTAAAATTTATATTTAACTTGCCTGTTCAACTGCAACAAAAGCTTTTTATAATGGTCTAATATACTAAGACAATAAAAAACTATATGACATTTTAATTTCCCAAATCTACTTATAATAATTATAGTCATTTCTATAATTGTTACAGTGGTCTCCTCAACATGGAATTAACCCTTCTAGATATATTAATCATTAAGCTTCGACATACGCAAAACCTTTTTATTTAACTGACAATTACAAATTCAACTGGATCTCTTCCCTTTTCATCTTTTTTTTTTATGAGAACGCTAATAGGAGCTAATAAACTCAATACTCCATTAAGGAAATATACGCTCTCTTGCTGATTATTTTGATTTGCTGAAAATTATATTGTCTCAGGGGCACACTTGCACTGATCGTGTGCTCTGGTTCTCATCGCCTATGCTTATAACTGAGCATAAATTCATTGCATTAGTAAACACAACATTTTAAATTTGGAAATTATACTCTGTCACTCTGACTGAGCTTCTTGCCTAACTTATCATATGTAAGAGCAAACATGAATGATATTCCTCCCCACTCCTAAAATCAAAAAGGAAAGATTTAAGGTTGCACAGCAAGAGGGAAAATTTTAAATATTAAACATTTAGAGTCAGGAGGATATCCTAGTCATTAAGTCCAAGGCTCTCAAATTTCAAAGTAGAAATTGAGGCCCAATGAAGTTAAATGATATCCTCAATATCTCCGGTAATAGAACCAGTACTAGTTGAGTTGAAGTACTCATTTAGCATTTTTATTCATTCACTACACAAGAGTGACATTTCTATTATTAGTTGGCAACCCTTTTCTGCTTTTAATTATAAACCTAAAGACCTTAAAAATATAAAGTATGTATAGTATTTATAAAATAGATCTTGAAAATTAATGAAATTAACCCAAACAAATGAACTAGGGATAAATTAATAATTTTGTTATACATTATTGTCTAATATATGATTTATGTCATTTAAAAATCTGATTTTATGCTAGAAATAATCCGCTTTTCCAAGTACATCATAAGCCACATAAGGCACTTTCAAAGTTAGTGTTAAACTAGTCAGCAGTATCCTTTATCAATTAATTCCTAATATGAAAAATATTTTAAAAATCATCTCTATTCATTAGTTCACATAGTCCATTTAACGCTATTTATTTATTAGTAAAGATCTGGCTATTAAGTAAGCAATTTTTACTTCAAATACCATTTTGACATTTGAATAAATAATAATTTTAGTAATGTCTGAATATGGACAATTTCTATTTCCGTATACTTTCTATGTACAAGTAAAGGATTGTCCTCTCCTATAAATGGTCCATTCAGAACCTTTATTTCTCATTAGAATATGTGAATAAATTCAAGCTACCCTAGTAAAAGTTATTCTTTCCTTTTCCGCAAAAAAGAATGAAGGAGAGAAAAGGACCGGTGCAGGGAATGTGCAGAGGGGGACAGGGTTAGGAAGACAGTTATGGAAGAAAAAAAACATGCAAAAGAGAAGAGGAGAAGAGAGGCTTCCTTTATTAATATGTTCTCTACATCAAATCTGATACAGTTATTTAAATAAATACTAGATGTTTAAAGCTTCTTTGAATGTGTCGGTTCATATTTCAGGAATATACCAAGTAAGGCGAACATGTAAAAGTTACTTTAAAAAAAAAAAAGCATTCTGTCTCAGGGGCTTCCTAAATGGACCTGGAGAATAAGAGTGTACAGAGGAAGCCAAAAGATAGAGTGATCAGTCATAAGAGACATAGTAAAGATATTCTTTTTCTATGTAACAGTGAATCGGGTTAATATTGATAGACCAGATGATCATAAATTGAACTCGCTAAACAAGTCTGGATGAAGACTTTAAATATGAAATTATTTACCGTGCTTAAAGTATTTAAAGATGAGAAAAAAGATAGTGCAACTAATCTCAATTAAAAAAATTACATTATTCAGGTTGAACTATGGTGCAATTTACTGTCAATATATTTACAGGTTAATAATTCTCACTCCATGGTTATCTAATAAAAGGTTCACTAAAATGGGTATTTTCAATCAAAATCCAAAATTCAAAGCTAAAATCTTCATTGTTTCTATCTTTAGAGTTTCGAAGGCTATTTCTTCATTAATAAACTGCTTCAACTATTCCTTAATTTTAATTCCTGGACACAGCAACAAAGGGCACTGACAAATTTTCAGAACTGTAGTTTCTGTAAAACATTGTTCAATGATTTTTTTTTTCTCAAGGTAAAATACATCAAAACTAATACCATGCTGTTATTTCATCATTCAGGCTACTGGATGTGACAGAGACTTCCAAAATATTATAAAGAATGGTTTATTCCAGAAATTTCAAGAGCATCTACTTAAAAAGTCCGGATATTCTTCCATGTTCAAAATATGGTGTGGTAATTGTGCTCCACTAATCAATTTATTAATCCTATATTCCATTTCTACAACTACACACTTGAAACATCTTTGCAATAAAATACAGATAAGAAGGAGAATCTTTAATATAAACTTAAAAGTCTCTTCTTTGAAAAAAAGGATTCTTTTTTTTTTTTAAGATTTATTTATTTATTTATTTCACAGAGAGAGAGATCACAAGTAGGCAGAGAGAGAGGAGGAAGCAGGCTCCCTGCTGAGCAGGAAGCCCGATGTGGGGCTTGATCCCAGGACCCTGAGATCATGACCTGAGCCAAAGGCAGAGGCTTTAACCCACTGAGCCACCCAGGCGCCCGAAAAAAAGGATTCTTAAAGAGATCCAGTATACCACTTAGGAGCCTACGAAGATCAATTACTATTTTCAAATTTTTTATGGGAGATTTAGCAATTCCTATGGTTATTCAAATTATCCCAAGATAGGTTCTTATATGTAGCACTAAGAAAATACAAGAAACAAAACAGGACTAATCTCATCCAGCATTAGAAACACTGCCATTCTAGCTCTGTGGTACAAAAGAGGGAAGAAAAGTTGGTGAGGACATAGATATGAGCTAACTGGAAATTGAGAGGTAGAAAGATGCTGTGAAAAACACAATTCTCTGGAGCATTAAGGTGGTCTCTAGGGGTTTTAAAAATCAGGACCTCCAGAGATAATGTGCTTTCACATTTTCATATCCTCACATTTGTCCCACTTCCCTTTTGGATATCTTTTTGACTATGGGTATCTATTGCTAGCCAGACCACAGCAATGGAGGGTAACTCTGCATTAGTTACACTGTCCTGTTCCTTAACGTCTTTTGTAAAGTTTTTTGAAACTCAAAAACTTTTGTGAGAAGACAGCAAAAGTGTTATGGGGGGGGGGGTAAAAAAACCAGAAGCTGTATTAATATGCAACAAAGAAAAGGCTTGTGATTAAAAGTCCTAATTTTATCTAATTTTGTAGTAATTGTTACATGATGATGTAATAATTTAATGACATTTTCTATAAAAATGAACTACAGGGTCACCTGGGTGACTCAGTCGGTTAAGCGTCTGCCTTTGGCTCAGGTCATGATCCCAGGGTCCTGGGATTAAGTCCCACACTGGGCTCCTTGCTCAGCAGGGAACCTGCTTCTCCCTCTGACTACCACTCCTCCTGCTTGTGCATACACAGGCTCTCTTTTCTCTCTCTCTCTGTCAAATGAATAAATAAAATCTTTAAAAAATAAATTTAAAAAATTAAAAAAGACTAGAAACTGTAATATTATTATGTATTATTTCATAATTTTAACATTATGTTGAAAATTAATGAGACAGAAATCTTTATTCTACTAAATCAAATTTCCATTCCTCTCAGTAGTAACAGTAATAATATCTTCCTTACTATATTACTAAATGATTAAATAAATCACATCAACATTTGTTCCATAGTGCATAGGACATAATAGATACCTAATGATATGAATTTGAATGTGATGAGTATAAAAAAAAAAGTCAAGAGTACTATCCAAATCTATGTTATTGGGGTCGACTTGTACATTAATTTATTAATGGGAAAATATAGGGGCTTACAATAAATTTATAATAAGTGCATTATATGTTAATAAAGGTTTTCCTCTTGAATGAGTTATTTGGATGTGACAGAGAAGGCAGTGACTGGAAAGCCCAAAGTGTGCTGGTTAGTTTTGATGTTTACCCATACTACATGTTGTCACAGATCAAAGTGCTTCAAATGATAAAATACTCAAAAACTCAGTTCAAACCCATCAAGTTGGCAATAATTTTCCAATGTAAGTCAAAATAGGCATCCCTCCTTCCAGAGTAATATAACAAATGTCTTCAGTGTGACCTGATGTATGTGTATTCCCGTAAAAGCTTTAAAATACCAAATTTTGGTTGATGTAGGACATTATCAAGGATACTAAATTAAAATCTTTAATACCATTAATGGCAGAAATGGGCCAACATTAAAATTGAATTTGTATTCTAAATATATTAAACATGAATAGACATAATATGAAAAACCTAGTGTTATTTTATTAATTTTAAACCTTATTAAAAGTTCACTTTCTGCTATAGCTAAAGTTAAAAGAATTTTGTTATTTGATATCATATATGTACAGGAAATGTGTCAAGTATTAGGGTGAAATGCACAATCTAGGTAGCACTTCACAAATAAGTCCTTTCCGTTTTTAGCTAAACAGGCTATAGTAAATGCAATTTGAAATATGTATCTCAATTCAGATGTGGTCTTCAATCTATGGTGAATGGTGGAGACTCCATTAGTTCATTATTCCTTGTTTGTATATTAGCATGAGCACAGTGTGCTCTCTCAGAAGATGGAATAAAAAAAAAAATCTATTAGTGCTATTTTTCCTAAACAAACAGTTGAGTTATTCTCCTATGTATCAATATTTTCCAAATATTTTACAGTATTAAATTTCTCCGTGGTATTCTAACTAAAGTCCACACCAGTCAAAATATCTTCTGCTATCTTACCATTCCTTATCTATTTCAAATGGGTTGCAATTGGTATTTTTTAAATGAAAGCTTTAATTTATTGTGGTATTTTGCTGAATGGATTTAATAACCTGCTGTAGTCTTCGTATTTTTTTCCATTTATTGTATATGATTAGCCTAATAGTATGTTTTACCTGTGGCTAACAAATAGTCCAGTACAATGAAGTAAATTTATCAGAAATTATCTGTATAGCCTTTTACCCAAGGATAATTTTTTAGAAGCTATATATTCAACAAACGTTTTATAAAACACTTCCTCTGCTCTTTTCCTATTAGCAGTTCTTTTCGAAGGCAGTATCAGAGAGAATTACTATTACAATATTTACAAATAAATCTATAGTGATAAAAAACATTCATTTTCTTCAGATAGTTATATATACCGAGAATACATGTCAAACTTTCATTTTCAAATATTTATCACTAGATTATCCATAAACAATCGAAAAATATTGCTAATTCAGTGCATTTAATCAGGAATGAAATTAAATTGAAATGAAAAAGAAATCTATTAAAACCTTAATCTGTGAAAGAGTTAATAACACCAAGGAATTCTCCACTCATCGCTGAGAATTCCGAGACACAATATAACAAAAAGTGTTTGTCTACAAAATGCAGTTTCTTCAAATTTAAATGGAGAGTTTATATGATTACACATGCATCACCACCAAGTTTTATAAAAATCTAGCCATTCAAAATTTTTGGCAACAAAGCCAGCAAACAACTGCTTGCTTCCATTACACTTGTAAGAGGCAATTTGAGAAGTTACTCCCCAGGAATTAAATTTTGTGGATAAACATTTTAGCTAATTGCATTATTGTCCTCAGAACATTGAAGGCAGCACTAAGCCAAACCAAGAAATCCAATTTATTTGTTTCTTTTTTTTTCTTAAGCAATTAAATTCTCTTCCACTAACACATTTTAGGACTCAAGAAAAAAATGTATATACTATATATTACATGGATTGGAAAGATATAAAAGAAAATTTAAGTATAAAATTTAAGTTTTAAAGAAAGAAAAAATGTGGTCCCCCAGGGCTCAATAAATTCTAAATATATGTATTTCAAAGGTTTATACTCAGCAAAGGTTTATACTCAGCAAAGTGCAGTGAAGGGAGTTCATCATTTGAACCTTCATCAGGGCTGAGACCGCTGCTATTTGCCAACAGTCTGCAGAATACCCTGTCAGTTGTAGCCTCCATGCGATGTTTTTTATCTGATTGTTTCACCCCACTTTTAAAGCATCTTTCACACTTTCAAGACCTGTTGCTCTTTAAAACAATAGCATCCCAATAATACTTTACAACTAAGTCTCTACAAAATATGTAATATAAAAAGGACTTCTTCCTATGTCCTTCAATTTCCTCTTAAGTATCTTTACCTAATATTCTATCACTCTGGAAAATTCTCCCGAACAGAATATTCCTTAGTCTCTAATGAGTACTCTGGCATTGTCATGACCATTCTCTTAGAATGCCCATTCTCTGTTCTCAGTAATAAAATCCTCTCATATACAACCAGTTCTGCAAAGCTTTCCCAAGGCCTTTTATTCAGAATTAATTACTTCCTCTACTCATGCTTTACGATAGTACTTAGCATATTGTAATGTAGCTAGTTGTACATGTTTCTGTATCCCCAGATTTTCTTTAGGTGAGGACAACATTATCACTCCAGAACACAGCAGAGTCTTAAACACACCAGATACTAATGTAATATGTACTAAATAAATGACTTTAAAAAGAAATTAAAACTAATGTGTTTTAACCTTCATTCCTCTTCAAGATTTATGACATTCCTTAGCCTTTGAAATACGTTACTTCATGAAGTGGTAGATATTCTGCACTAAGCATATGCAACCAAAGATATTTTTAATATCAGCCTCCCCTTCTTCTAAGTATTTAAGCTTTATTTCAGAAAATGCATATTTACTGAAATAAGTATGAGATTGAGAACTTATTATGAAGTTTGTGTTTCATAATTGAGGCAATAATTAAATTTCTATTGACCTTTTTTAGAAATTTGAGAAAATTTCAAATATAATTCTCAAAACAATCATGTAATTCTAAAAAATAAGAATATGAATTTATATTTACTCATATTTACTTAATATAAAACAAAATCCAGAATTTTTCAAATTATTAAAATTCTGAAAAACAGGGAATTTAATTATTCTCTACTATTCAAGCTTTATGGAATATTTATTGGATTTTTTTCAAAACACCAAATCTAGGGGCACCTAGGTGGCTCAATCAGTTAAGCAACTGCTTTCAGCTCAGGTCATGATCCCAGGGTCCTGGGATTGAGCTCTGTGTCTGGCTCCCCACTCAGCGTGGAGTCTGATTCTCCCTCTCCCTCTGCCTCTCCCCCTGCTCATGCTCTCTCTCTCTCAAGTAAATAAAATCTTTAAACACAAGCACACACACACATAGACACACACACACAGACACACACACACCATAACCATTTTTTTAATTATACATAGTTTTCAAAGTTTTTAAAAATGTATTGTATGTATCCTTAACTTCTGACAAATTATATTAAACATACACACAAACTTCTTCTTCTCAATGATCCAAGAGCATCACAGAATTGCAGCATCCTATTTTTTTAAAGCAAGAAGGTCCTTTATGGATAATCTAGTGCTGCCCTCACTAATTGGACAAATGAGAATACTACAATCCAGAGAGATTATATGACGTTCCCTGGGTCTCACAGCAAGTTAATGGCAAGACCAGGCCTAGAGTAAAGGCAACCTGATCCCAATTTCTTTCTAATAGGAACCACATTTGTAAAATGTGTATAACTCAATGACTCTAGATACACACAGAAACTATGCCCAACACATAATAATCTAGCCTGCTATATTTACTAAAATTTTTATGAATAACTTTTAGTGGTTACATAGTCTCTACCCTTAATACACAATATCAAAATTCATGGTTAGTTTTTAGTATTTCTATTCTTGTATAATTTGGTACTACTAATCTGCTGGGTCTTCAATGCCAGGTGACCAAATTTGCTACTTACTATAAATTATTTTCTCATAAGGGTCTTTTCTATGTAAAAAGCAGATAAGTTTTAGGTTAGAATAAAACAGCTGCATATTGCATTCAGTGCAGAAACAGTTACGCTTTAGGGTTTTGTTTTGTTTTGTTTTTTAAAGATTTTATTTATTTATTTGTCAGAGAGAGAGAGAGAGAGAGCACAAGCAGGCAGTACAGGTAGAGGCAGAGGGAAAAGCAGGCCCCATGCTGAGCAAGGAGCCTGATGTGGGACTTGATCCCAGGACCCTGGAATCATGACCTGAGCCAAAGGCAGCTGCTTAACCAACTGAGTCACCCAGGCATCCCTAGCTTTAGTTTTTTGTGGTTAGTTGCTTTAGGATAATTTACTAAAGAAAACAAGACACACTCCTAAAGAAAAATGAAAAATATCATGGAAGGAAAAATCTTAAAACACCATTTTCCATTTGGATGATAAAATTTTTCCTACCTAAATTCAGAGACCAGCAAAAACTGGTCCTGATATAGACTAGTATTAAAAAAGTTAGTAACTTAGCACTTGAAGATGAAATTTCTGCAAAACAGAAATTTAAGTAATAACAATGGCACTTAAAAGAGAAATAAGATAGAAACAGGAACAAAATCCAGTAAGACAAAATAAAACACAGAAATAATTTAAAAATCATGTATATGCACACTTAACCAGGTGACCCAGCAATCCAACTCTTAGGTATTTACCTCAGAGAAAGAAATGAAAATTAGTATACACACAAACATACACAACATATGAATGTTTATAGCAACATTATTTTCTTTTTCTTTTTTTTTAAAGATTTTATTTATTTATTTGACAGAGAGAGATCACAAGTAGGCAGAGAGGCAGGCAGAGAGAGAGGAGGAAGCAGGCTCCCTGCTGAGCAGAGAGCCCGATGCGGGCCTCGATCCCAGGACCCTGAGATCATGACCTGAGCTGAAGGCAGAGGCATTAAGCCACTGAGCCACCCAGGTACCCTAGCAACATTATTTTCATCAAAAACTAGAAACAATCCAAATGTTCTTCAACAGGTGGATAAATGAACTGAGACATTCATACAGTAGAATACTACCCAGCCATAACAAAGAAATAAATCATTGATACACTCAGAAAACAAGGATGAATCTATTATGAAAAGTGAAAGAAGTAGGTCTTAAAAGACTACTCACTGTATGATTCATTTACATGACATTCCAAAAAAGCTAAAAATATGGACTGCAGTATTATGGAATAAAGAACAGATCAGCAGTTGCTAGGAGTTACAGACAGAAGCAGGGAATGGCTACAAAGGGACAAAAAGCACAAGAAAATTTTTAGGTTATAAAACTATTTTGTACCTGACTTAGAGTGATGAAAACACAATTCTATACAAGTCTTAAATCTCAAAGAATTGCACACAGAACATAAAACAAACAAAAAACTAGAGGCATAGACAGCTAAACAGATATACAGATAAACAGCAGACATGTTTGCATATGTATATACATTCATCAAAATTCCTCAAATATTTACAATGATTAATATTAAATATATGTATTCAGTAAAAAGTTTTAAATGTATATGCCTAATTTAAAAAGTCATGAACAAATCATTCTCCTGGAAAAAAAAAAAAAGGAAATAGCCAATAATGAAATGTTTTTTAGCTTTTAGCCATGGCACAAAATCCCAACCTATAAATATTTATAGCACAGAGCTGATTTCTCTCTTTTCCATACAGCATCCCTGATTCAGGCAGAAATGAGCAATCTTTTTTGAACCATCATAATATTTTTTTTCATCACTATGTATTAAAGGCAGTAGTGAACAGATTTAGATGAAAATCTGGTAAAGTACAAGGATCAGGACACAAGATTCTGTTCAGGCCACTCCTAATTCAGAGTTTATTCATAAAAAATAAGAAATAACAGAACATGAACATGAACATCACAACCCTCTTAGAGATTAGACTAGTCTAGTACTTTTCACATATCAACCGCATTGAAGGTTAACTATAGAAGTAAAAGGTTGTATATTCATCCATGTTGTTCATTCTCAACTAGTCTTTTTGTTTTATCTTGAAAGTACTGAATTAAAGAACATGTTCAGGTATTTTCAAGATGAAGAAAACTGAAGGAGCTCTGTTTGCATTCCAAAATTATGGTGGTCACTACCTTGTTTGCCACAGCAGGAAAAATCAAGGTGTTTAAAAAAGGCACCCAAGTTTTAAAATTTTGTTTGTATTACTTTTTCCTTTAGTTTTAGGTATTCAGCACTGTTCCGAAATGTAAATGTTTTAGGTTTAGGCTGAGGGGTGAGGTAAGTGATGACATGTTACTTTATACAGAAATTGAAATCAAACAATAATCAAAAAAAATGAATTTTTAATTCATAATTATTTTTCTGCCTTACATAGGTTTTAATTTCCTAAATGGCAAGCTTTTATCAGACATTTAAAATACAACATTCAAAAATGATTAAAGGAAGATCAGGATACAAGCAAACTGACAACTCATAAAAGTAGAAGTTGAAAGTAAATTTTAACAAAACATATCAAAAACCTTGAAAAAAAAGTTATACCCAAAGACTTAATAATTCTACTACTGAAAATCTATTTGAGGGAATAATCATCTATATACAAAAGATGTATATAAATATGTATCTCAGTAGAACTTATGATGAGCAAAATGTAGTAAGATGACAGTAAAAAGGTAGTTAAATATGTTTTTATCCTCATATACGTGTATGTATATTTGTTTATTTAAAAAGATAACTATGAATATACACTAAAATGCTGACCATGGTTTCCTCTGGGTATGGGACGATGGGTAATATTAATATTCTCTCTTTGCAATACTTTCCAAATTTTCTGTAATGAGTATGCATCAATTTTTTTTTTTTTTTTTTTTTTAAAGATTTTATTTATTCATTTGACACAGAGAGAGAGATTACAAGTAGGCAGAGAGGCAGGCAGAGAGAGAGGAGAGAGGAGGAAGCAGGCTCCCTGCTGAGCAGAGAGCCCGATGTGGGCCTCGATCCCAGGACCCTGGGATCATGACCTGAGCCGAAGGCAGCGGCTTTAACCCACTGAGCCACCCAGGCGCCCAGTATGCATCAATTTTACAATATAAAATCTAATTCACATTTTTAAATGATTAAAGTTTAATTGAGTACTTTTAAGATATTAAAGTTTTAACAAACTGTTTAGTGAATAAAGCTATGTTTAATGAATATACAAATCCAAAGGTATTAAGTTATTGGTTATAACTCACTCAGTCTTTGTAAAACTCTATTAAAAAATGTTTTGGACCCAAGGGTGGTTCAGTCAGTTAAGCATCTGCCTTTGGCTCGGGTCATGATCCCAGAGTCCTAGGGGAGCCCCTAGGCTCGAGCCCCGAGTCTGCCCCCGACCCTGACCCTGCTCATGCTCACTCTCTCTTTCTCTCTCTCTCTCTCTCTCTCAAATAAATAAAAATTTTTTTAAAAAGGTTTTATTTTAATTTTTCGTGAAAAAACTACTACCTGTTGTTTGGTATATACTCCATTTTCTGTTTACTGCTTCATGGTCCATTCTGTAGTTTAAGTAGTGGCTGACAAGTTTTGCTTTGCTCAACTGACTGGCAGCTATCATTTGAATGCCAGACTTATCTTTATGCAAATTTCCAAAGGTCACCATTTATGCATGTAAATTCTGAAGGGCACTAACTCTACAGCTGACAGATTCTGACAGCCACTATATCTCCAAGAATGGAATAAGCAGGGATGACTGTCTGAATAATTAATGTGCTTTTACTCTGCCCGTGGCCAGTTTTTACATCCTGCACTTTCTGACGGGTTTTGAAATTAATTAGAAAATGTAATTTCATAGCAAACCAAAACTTTTTTTTTAATTTCTATAAACAAATGGAAAAATGAGGCAATTAATGACCCTCAGTTCAAGGTGTTACATGAGTAGAGATCACTCTTATCTAGAAATAAAAATTAATATCTAGCTATGAATGTTATTTCTGTAAAAAAAAATTATCGTTAAAAAAAAATACACAAAGAAAGAAACTTGCTCTGTAAAGCTTAATAAATGGCGCCACCAGCCACTGGGCTGCCATTTCATTGCACTGAGACTTGAACCCTCACTACTGAAATGCAGTCAGTCAGTCACTAAGCACTAAGTCAATTTACCTTCTAAATAGTCTCAAAGGTATTACTACCACTCAGTCCCCAGGGTTATTGTCTTAAACCAAATCTTCATCACCTGACCTGAGCTCTTGCAAATATTTCCCAGATAATCCTCATGCCTGTAGCTGCAGTTACCCACATTGTCTCTCTACATTTCTAATATCCAAGCCTTTCTATTATCCATAATCAAGATCCGTTGTCCAATATAAAAGACACTTAAAAATAGAAACTAAAAGGATGCTATAAAGAGAAAATATTTAGAATACATTAACTAGCGAGAAGAGACAATGAACAAAATTGTGGACTATGGTAATATGTCAGGAGAAAAATAAAGCAGGAGAGGAATGCAGAGGGGTACCCCCCAGGCAATTTCAATTTTAAATATGATCTTGAGGGAAGGCTGCCATGAGAAGAGGATATTTAAAGCCTGGGAACGAAGCATGGGGAGAATGGTGATTGGGTGAGGAACCAATAGGCTAAAGATCCCAAGTAGAATGACCTAGTGTGTACAGCAAATGGCAATGAAGCCAGGTAGCTGGAATGCAGAGGAGACTGAAAATGAAATAGGGTTGTGAGTGCTATACAGGAAAATGATGTAGCAAGGAAAAGTGAAGGGTGTTGTAATTCTTTAGGCAACAGGGGATTGTGAACTGGATCAATAGCCAAGGAGATGTTCAGAAGTGGTCAGACAGTATGTGCTGATGGATGTGCAATGTGTACAAAAGAAAATTCAAGATTCGTTCCAAGGATTTATGCCTGAGGAATCGGAAGAAAGGAACTATAAAGCAAAAGTTTTCTGAAAGTGACATTTGTGAAAGATCTTATTATTACTTATTACTTTGTTTTTAATTATTTTGAAAACTTTGATTTGACATTTTCTGGTTAAATCATTTCAAAGAGGTGCACCTGGGTGGCTCAGTCAGTTAAGCATCCGACTCTTGATTACAACTCAGGTCATGATCTCAGGGTGGTGAGATTGAGACCCACGTCAGGCACTGGGTTCAGCACGGAGTCTGCTTGAGATTCTCTCCTTTTCCCCATACCCTTCCCCAACTTGTGCACTTTCTTTCTCTCTCTGTGTCAAATAAATAAATAAATAAATTTTTATTGGATGGATATTTTTAATGGATAAAAATCCATTCAGAGGTCATCTACTGTGGAAAATATATTGTCTCCAGCACATTCTTCCTTTGAGGTTCAAAAAATTATAGTTTATTTTACAAGCAATATTTGTAAGCGCTTAGATATGTCTAGCTTTATTTTAAATGATATACAGTCTATACTTTTATTAACCCCATATTAAAAATAAGAAAATTGAAGTCCAGAGAGGATAAGCAATACCTCCAAGGTCATATATAGTGTCTGTCTTTAAAATTTACCTCTTCGCTCTACTTTCTCTCAGGACTCGATTTTTATTTTATTACTAAAACAAAATGAAGCTAGAGGTTCTCAGGGCTGTAGTGGTGGGAAGTGGAAACTACAGAAGGGCATAAGAGAAGTTTCAGGGTGACAGATATATTCTCTATCTTGATTTCAGGGGTAGTTACACAGCTTTACGTGTTTGCCAAAACAGAATTGTATATTAAAAAGAGTGATTATACTATATATGAATTATGCATAAATAATCTTGATTTTTAAAAATCTAGCAAATATAAATTGACATAAAGTGATCATAAATTGATATGGAAACACACAAACTTTAAAGTGAATCTTTCAGGGGCACCTGGGTGGCTCAGTTGGTTAAGCACCTGCCTTTGGCTTAGGTCATGATCCCAAGGTCCTGGGATCAAGTCCTGCACTGGGCTCCCTGCTCATTAAAAAGCCTGCTTCTCCTCCTCCCACTCCCCCTGCTTGTGTTCCCTCTCTTTTTCTCTCTCTGTCCAATAAAAAAATAAGATCTTAAAGAAAAATGAAGTGAATCTTTCATGCAACATAATTTGTTTGAATACTTTTTTGATAAAAGGAATATTTTTAATATCATATTCCAACAGTACTTACAAAGAAAGTAATATATTTTTATTGTTGCCATATAATTTTTCATGTGTGATTTTAGCCATTTTGCACATAGAAGAAAGCTCTAGGCTTTCTCTGTTCATTTTATTCCTCCTCTGCAGGAAATCTCAAATAAGGCTCCTAAACATCTATCAAAGTTCAGTAAAAATTTGTAAATGACTAGATTGAACATGACTTTAAACGCTCTGAAAAATCTGGCTATCTGTGCTCCAGAGGTTATTAAGTCTTATATTCATGTTGCTGTGTTCTACCATTAACTTACAGTCGAGACAAAATTTGTTCTTAGGACGAGTTTAATCACTTATAATATAAGAGACCAATCTCTATTTTATAGTCTTCTTGATTATTTTACTTTTTAGCTATGGATAATAAATCTAAATAGATTACTGTTTATATTAAATAATGAATTGGAAAAAAACGTAATATGAATAGAAAAAATATCAGCTCTGCCATTTTTTGTTATTTTTTAATTTATTTTAGTTTTTTGCGGGTGAAAGGAAGAGTGCAAGCAGGTGGGGAGAAGCAGAGGGAGAGGGAGAGAATCTTAAACTGACTCTGTACTGAGCACAGAGCCTGATAAGCACTCATCTCATGACTCTGAGAACATGACGTGAGCCGAAATCAAGCATCAGACGCTTAACCAACTGAGCCACCACCAATTTTTGTTATTATTGTTGTTATTTATTTGGGCATGTAGTAATCAAATACTCTTCAATCTGTAATCTTTATTTAACACTTCTAAAATCAATTGTCTAAATATGAGTAGTCTAGTTAAAATTTTGACATTAATTCAGTTAATACACTTACCCAAACTCATGTAATATCATTTCACTAAAATATTCTTAAAAACAATCACTGCCATTAAAATCCTGTGAAATACAACCTGACTTCCATTAGGATGGCTATAATAAAAATAACAATAACTTTTGGCAACGATAGGGTGAAACCTGGACACATGCCTAGTGAGAATGTGAAATGGTGAGCCCTTTTGGAAATCAGCTTGTTAGTTCCTCAAAAGATAAAACATTTAGTTACCAAATATTCTACTATCGGTATATATCCAAGAGAAATGAATACATATGCTTACTTAAAAACTTGTATACAAATATTCATAGCAGCCATTATTCATAAGAGACAAAAAGTATTTTAAAAAACCCCAATGTCCATCAACTAATAAACGGATAAACAAAATGGAGTATGTACATCAAACAGAATATTATTCAGACATAAAAAGAAATTATGTCCTGATTCACAGAACAAGGGTAAAGCCTGACAACATTATGAAGAGGGTAGGTACAAAAGGCCACATATTGTATGATTCCATTTTTTATGGTAAAACCATAAAAGCTGAAAGTATATTCGCTGTAGCCAGGGAACAGGAAAAAGAGGCAAAAGTGAGTAACTGCTCAGGGGTATAATCTAGATAAAAATGTTTTGGAGTAGATAGTATTGATAGTTACACAACTTTGGGAATATACTAAAAAATACTTAATTGTATACCTTTTAAAAGAATGAATTAATGGTATTAAATTATACACAATTAAAAAACAATGAAACAAACACTGTTAATCATTTAACACTGTAAAAACCCCCATGAATCCTCTAGAAACTTCATATTTGGATGCCTGTAGCAGTCGTTATGTTAAATATGTAAGGTCTCAATTCTTTCTTTCTTATATTTTGTAATGAAAATGAGTATCAAGGAGAGTTATGAAATCTTCTTCTCACAACCCTATAAATACCCGTAAGCACTCCAGAGACATCTTGGCTGGAAAATTAAGCTCTAGTCCAGCAAACATGATACTTGTATGGGCTGCTCCAAACCTACTTTTCCAGACTCATCTCATAACACTGTCCCACTGCATGAGTAATCCTACAGCAACATTAGAAATATCAATCTTTCAATGGCCATTCCTTGTTCCTCTGTGTACTCTTTCATAAGCTCTTCTGTTGGCTTGGAAGGCATGACCTCACCTTCTCTGCCTCAACAACCCCTCAGTGAATTTCATAACTTCTATGAAGATTTCAAGAGCCTCCAGCAAAAGTGACTTGCTCCCACTTTTGTTTCATTAACAGTTTGCCAGTGACTTTTGTAAAATGTATACAGTAATTTCTACAGAGTTTCGTATCTTTCCCACCAGCATTTAACTTCTCCAGAGCAAGCATATCTAAGTCCTGCATGGTTGAATTTTTTTTAAAAAGATGATTGAATCAGGCTGTTTTGTTAATTTAGCTAATGTATATCACTAAGTACCAAAAACCCATTTCATACTCGACATAGTAAAAGAATATTTGAAAAATTTATATGTTAATGTATAGATATGATAGTGAATACAAATAAAGTAGATTCGATCATATCTACCACGGGAAATAGGAAATAATGTTTGCCTATGTGAATGAATGTGCTGAAGAAAGCACTGGCAAAGAAATTAAGACAAAAATATCTAAAAGAAGAAATATCAATTGGAAATTTTAGTGCCTACATAGGTGAGTGCAATATTTTTTATAGTCCTTTTATAGTCTTAAATCACTCAGTACTGCTTGAGTAAAAAGTACAGAATCTTTGAAAACAGATTTACAATAATTTACAATACATACCATTATATAAACAACTCAAAATTAAACGAACATGATTTAATATAAGTAAGAAAATTAGTATTTCTGCTTTTAAGCTGTATATTTATAATCACTTATATTCTAGATATTACAAAGTCACCTAACAGAAATTAACATGGTAACTTCAAGAAGAAAAGAAATTCGAATTTTACTATTGGTTGATTAATATAAAGACCTACTTGCCTTTAAAGGATTTGCTGAAAAAGATGCAAATCATTTATGTTATTAATATATGTAATATAACTTATTTTTAACAACGCATTTATTGTTCATCTGGCTAGAGTATACCTCCTTAAGTGGAATTTTGTATATTTTTGGAAAAATCAAATTGACAATTTTGGGGGACAAATATGTAAATTTAAATATGTAAATTTATTTGTCCCCAAGAAATGTCAATTTTATTTTCCCCAAAATAAACAAAATTCCATTTAAGTAACTCAGTAAACAAGTTTTAATATGCTCCTCATAAAAACATATACTAACTTCAATGGAAACATATTAAATACACTTTGAAATTAACAATTACGATTGGCAAAAATTATTTAATAGTTACCTTAATTTTCTCTTCAGTTGCTAAAAGTCCATGTTCTTTTCCTCCGATTTACTGAACATTTAAACATTTCTGTAAAAAAAATACATTAGATGATGAGAAAAAAATAATACTTCATGATTATACTTTTAGGACTATTTGAGTGTACTTATGTATTTCTTATTATTGGTTAAGTGCCTTTTTCCCCACAATGCTTGAGGTATAACAGCAGAACTATGGTATAAAAAATGAAATTCTATTTAGCTCTGAAACATTTTCTTCTTCAACTATTTAATTTACTGTATCAATCACTGGACATAATTAATGAATTTGGTAGGTGTGGGAATTTAAATATTTTCCTAATTAAAAAAAGATCCGAGGGACACCTGGATGGTTCACCCAGTTAAGCGACTGACTCCTGATTTCAGTTGTGGTCATGATCTCAGGGTCCTGGGATCAAGCTCCAGGGCAGGTTCCATCCAAGTGGGGAGTCTGCTTGAGATTGTCTTCCTCTTCCTCTGCTCTTCCAGCTCATGCTCTCTCTCTCTCTTTCTCTCTCTCAAATAAATAAATCTTTAAAAATAAATAAATAAATGTCTATTGCAAGAAGCCAGAAAATTTCTTAGAACTCACAGAACTTATTTTTAAAGCTTACATCTTCTTTTATTTATTTTTTAAAAGATTTATTCATTTATTTTGGAGAGAGGGAGAGGAAGCAAGAAAGAGAGCACACACAAGAGCAGGTGGGAGGGGCAGAAGGTGAGGGAGAGTATCCTCAGGCAGACTCCTTGCTGAGGGCGGGGCTGGCCTCCTGACTCTGGGCTCAATCTCAAGACCCTGGAGATCATTTCCTGAGCCAAAATCAAGAGTCCAACACTTAACTGACTGTCCCACTCAGGCACCCCTGCAACAGACGCTTCTGATAAGATCCTGGATGTGTTTAATCTACTTTTACCAACAGAACTGCCATGGGGGAAAAAAAATTGAGGAACACCTTAATATATCTCTTGCCACTTAATCCTATATACAAATATGTGCTCTGTGTATTTTTGTACATAGACAGAACCATGATTACAATAATTTATACAAATTCAGATATTAGGAAAAAATAATAGAAAGGAATAAACAAAAAAGAGTTTACTAAAGTGGTAGATTTACAGAGATGATTGTTAGTCTTCATTTCCTTTAAATTGCCATAATATTTTCATATTTTCTATTTCTTTTATCATTAAACTAATATCAACATGCCATTTTACCAAAAAGGGAAAAAACCAAAAAGAAAAAAAAGAGTAATGTCCTTCAACAAATTGTCTTTGGGATTTCAATGTTTTCTATTGGTTCTGCACTGGTCATATCAAGTTTAGAACTTTGTAGTGAATCCATTTAAGTGCTTTATATGAGCATCAGCTTCATTAGTTAGTTATTATGCTACTTAGTATTAATAAGCTATTAGCAGTAGTATGCTATTACAAAAGGTTAAGTAATCATATATGTGCCAAAACAATGACTAAATCTATTTAGTATTTAGTATTTAGTATCTATTCTATAATCTTGTCCCCAAATGCATAAGGAATTAGATATATGCAGAACCTCATTAGCGTAAAATTAAGTTCTTCTTTTATAGACTCACTATTGATTGCCACAGATATATATGAAAACAAATTAGTATAAAAATATTCACTAATAAAAGCATTATATTTTGTTTGAAGATTTTAAACTATATTTTTCTTAGTGAGTACCCTCCCATATTTGCCCAATTAGTGAGGTTTTGTACTACAAGAGCAATCCATCCATATTTGAATGGTATGCCTGACTACTTGAACAGGCAACTGAGAGCAATTCTTGGCTTTACACATAAGGTATTGTTTCCTGGTTTTTGAAGAAGAAGCCCATCCAATCTGACAAATATTTTACATGTCTGAACAATCGTGGGTGATGATAGCACAGGCTCTGCGAGGATTATCTTCACCCGGTAGATTTTGTTTCTCCCAATTAGGAAATAAATTCTGAAATCCAAACACGATTTATCCCACAAAGTTCTCCCTAGCAGCACCAAACCAACTCCACCATAGACAGAACCAAGCCTATATTCCTTGATGCTCCCATACCCCTGTATGTATTCTTCTATATGGCTGCGCCGGTACACTGTAATGTGAACTGCTTCAGAACAGACTGTGACTACTTCTTCAGTTGGTATTACCCCTCCCTAAAGAACCAAGCATTTAACATAGCCTCAAAAATGCTGACTAGGTAAACAAAACATTTTCTTTTCAGTTTAAAAAAAATTATAAGTAATTATTGGAAACTGTCTGTATTGGCCTCACATAAATTGAGACCAAGAACAAAAATGCACCATTAGGTGTCTTTGAGTTTGTTTGCATAACCATCTTTAAAGGTCCATTTTCTCTTTGTTCAGAAGATCATAGAATCCTCAATTTACAATTTGGCTATTCAGTGTCTCAATGCTTTATCCAATTATTGCCCCTTTAGGCACTTCAGAGCTAGCAGACAACTCAGCAGAACAGGCTTACACAGGGTCACAGCTTCCTAAGGGGAAGGAGACCAGGTCAGAGGTAAATCACAGAAAAGGAAAAGGGGGATGAATACATGGCTAAAGGGAATTGGAAACCAAACAGAAGGGAAGAAAAGGTAACATATCAAGTGATACTCTTCTATCAGCATAAAGTGTTAGCCTGAATTTCTTTTTTTGTTTGTTAGGCTGAATTTCTGTTCCAATTAGTAAACTTGCTCTAAAAGGGATTCTTAAATGGAGCTACTAAAATAATTACTTGAACAATTTGACTACTTTGAAGGAAGCACTCAGAAAGGATAGAATATTTGGTGTGTTTATATCTTCATATTTTTAGCACCATTCAAAAGTGACACAAAAAGAAATCTGCTAAAAAGAATAGCAGTTATTGCAATTCACTCTGTGCTTTGCAAATCGAATGAAAATACCTGATACTAGATTGCTTTAATTAAAAATTAAAAGTTAAATTAATCCATCCTTTAGAAAAAACCTTGTAAACAAACAGATATATAAGACAGCAAAAATGGAAAATAAAATTATTGTAAGATTTCACTGACCTACTAAAAAAAAGGGGGGAATACATAATAAAGATAAATTTTCAAAACAAATTTTCTAATCATGAGATAGCAAGTTTAAAAAGTAGAGCAACATTCATTCATTCATCAAATATTTACTCTGTGCCCAGGCACAGTTCTAGATGCTATATATTCGGAAGTGAACTAAACAGACAAAAATCACATTCACAGAGTTTATCTTTATCTTGTGGTGGAGGGGTGAGAACAAAATGAAGAGAGAGGAAGAAATGGACTATATTCCTCAGACATTTTCTGTATTATTTTTAAATTTTAAACACTTCATACTTTTGAACATTTTATATTCCCAATTAACCTTGCTTTTTTAAGGTTTAAAGGATTTTATATTCTTACTTTACCTTTATAAAATTCCTCTGAGGTTAGCATGAACATAACCTTGTTTATCTTACAAATAAATATTCTGACACATTGAGTGGCAAAGCCAGAATGTGAATACAAGTAATCCAGATTCACTCTATACCCTCCAGCTTCTGAAACAGCATTATAGTGACTACCACTGTCCATATTTGAAAAGAGGATGTTGATTATGAAACACATTACACTTCTGTAAATGAATTCTTTTGGAAATAATCACCTCAGAATTTCACAACACTGATTACTGTTTAAAGGTACCTTGGTGTTCTAATATTTAAATAAGATTCCAGGAAATCAAAGTAAAAATTAGTCTGGAATTAAGATGAAAATATATTTTATTGTCCTGGTCTGTGAGGCATTAATTGTATTTATGTTACATCTCCTACTGAACTTTCCAGTAAAGGTTCAAGAAGCAATGAAGAATCCGTGTGTACAAACATACTTTAAAACGATCATTCTAAGGACATCTGGGTGGCTCCATACCAAGAGTCGCGCATAGGGCTCCTTGCTCACCCAGGAGCCTGCTGCCCCCCCCCCCGCTTGTGTGCCCTCTCTGACAAATACATAAAAATCTTTAAATAAATAAATAAATAAAAATAAAATAAGGGGCGCCTGGGTGGTTCAGTCATTAAGCATCTGCCTTCGGCTCAGGTCATGATCCCACGGTCCTGGGATCGAACTCCCCTTCCGGCTTCCTTCCAGACAGGAAGCCTGCTTCTCCCTCTCCCACTTCCCCTGTTTGTGTTCCCTCCCTCGCTGTGTCTCTCTCTCTGTCAAATAAATAAATAAAAATCTTCTAGAAAAAATAAAATAAAATAAAGAGTATTTCAGTGTCAGTTAAAAGATGTTTTGCCGGGCACCTGGGTGGCTCAGTGGGTTAAAGCCTCTGCTTTCAGCTCAGGTCATGATCTCAGGGTCCTGGGATCGAGGCCGGCATCAGGCTCCCTGCTCAGCGGGGAGCCTGCTTCCGCCCCTCTCTCTCTGCCTGCCTCTCTGCCTCCTTGTGATCTCTCTCCCTCTGTGAAATAAATAAATCTTAAAAAAAAAAAAATAAGAGCTAAAACTATTTAAAAAAAAAAAAAAGATGTTTTGCAGCCTAAGATGACAGTTACATTTTTTTAAAAGATAAGTGAAACTGAAATTTTTAAAAGTGACAGTGAATTAGTGAACTATTTCTAAAGTAATATAATTTTTTTTTGGTCTATGAGAGCCCATAAATCATTTTTAGAACTAAACAGTTAAATATTAGGTGCCACAATTTTATTATCTGTAAGAAGTATATAGCCTTTCGTCTATCATTTCCAATTACTTGGAAGTTAAATAAGAAAACATGAGTCAAAACACAGTAAATAGACACACTAACTGCATTTATGACATTCCACCTCCACATCTTCAACTAGGTCTTCCAATGCTATCTCTTTAGTTATGATGGTCACATCATTTTTCCAACTACCCCCTCTCAGTTTCTCAGTCTACCAGCTATCTTCAAATACCTTCTACTTTCATTCCATATCAATAACCATCATCACGTACCACCACATTACTCTCTCAGTAGACTGTTCAAATTTGTTTTTCATCTCTATTTCCAATAATTTCACAGATGAGAAAGGTGCAACTGATAAAGATTATCATGGTTATCAGGCAAGATCCCAAGGCATTTTACATTTATTCTGGCTTCCTGTTATTTCTGGTTGTCATTACTGGCCCCCATACTTGGAATACTGCAAGATGCAAGAATAGCACCTTCTTATTCGTATAGCACCATTTTATCCCCACTCCTGTTTTCCTTGCAAACAGCTGCGAGAATAACCTGACACTTCTTTTTCCCCATGATGATTTCTGCTCATTAATCCACAAAACACCATGCTCTTTTCCACAGGGTCTGGCTTTTCAAGATCCTCTATAGGATGAATACATTATTTTCTATTACAAACATCTTTTTGACACTACACCACCAGACAGAATTTCCACATCAGTCAGTTTAGGTTGCTGACTGGCTCCTGACACAGATTATTCCAGATAGAGTGGCTTGTTAATACATCAAGAACTGTTCTGTGCAGTTCTCTACACTTATATTTTGAATACTATGCTAATATTATACTAAGGTCTCATTCTCCAGTGAAATTAGCCTCAACACTTTAGGTACAAACAGGTCTACAAACTTCTGGTGCATTCTAAATCAAGAGTACAACGTTTAGTCCTCAATGTACCAAATTTCCCCATGTGATTATCTTCAGCCGCCAAGAATGTAAGCCGCTGTATAAAGAAGGGTATCTGAGGTGTAATTTTATATCAAAACTGGACAAAAATGACAATAACAACTGTTTCAGGACTATGAAAACTGACCAGTTATCCAATAAATTGTTTATGCCGGAAAAATTACCTTATATTTGATAAGAACAGTGGGAATCCTGTAGTAATTTTGCCTGGAAATTCTACTATCTCACCCCACAACTTCGAGCTAGACTCTTCGGTCATAATAAAAACCTTAATGAATTTAAAAGAATAAAAATCATAAAAGTAGATTGTATGACCAAAACAGAATGAAATTTAATTTTTTTTGGAAATCCCCAAATATTTGGAAATTAAAAAAACCTTTATAAATATCTCATGTATCAAAGATAAATTATTCAACTGAGGTAAACTAAAGCAGAGGATATCATGATTTAATGGAATGCAGCTAAAGCAGAGCTTAGAAGTAAATTTATAGCCTTAAAAACTTAAGAAGAAAGAAAAGTAAGAAAAGAAGAGCAAACTAAGCAAAAAGAAAGGAAGAATGAAAGGAAAAAATGTGTGACCAGAAGATCAGTTGTAAAATGAAAACATTCCCTACTTATCCTATTATTAAAAATCCCTTACCCTTTCTATCCCTATCTTCATCTTTAACATAATTAGAATAAATTACTCATAACCCTCCTTCACTGAAAAACATAATTGGTATTCTTGGACTAGCATACAGATCTATGATATCAAAAATATACACTATGTAGACAATTCATAGTTATTAATTAGGGAAAAGGACTGCAGATAATCCAAAACAAAATAATCTTGAAAAGTTAATATATTATACTGAACATTTTCACTTATGAAAGACTAAACCTCTTACTTTTTGTTTTGATTAATATTAAAAGAAGTCATAATTAATGGAAGATAGGGAAAAATTATTATGGTGACACTTTGCTTGCATACAAAGAAGAGCAGAAGATAACATAGAATATATTGGACAGGATAGGATAAAGTAGGGTAAGACAGGGTAGGGAAGGCAAAGGGAAGGGAAAAAGAAGAACCCTTAATTAGTGTCTACTATATATCATCCACTGGGTAATATCAAGCATTAGAGCAGCATATACAAAGACCTTGCCCTCACAGAGAAGAGTTTGTATTTACTATAATCAAAATAAAAGATTAGGCCTTTTACTTATTTCCTTTCATTTGCAATTCAATTACACAGAGATTGCTTCTTCCCTCACAGAAATGACAATGTCCTAATGAATCAGTTCATCAGAAGCCCATGGCATACATAACCCTAAAACTCTCATCCCAGCAGGTATGTGCTAAGGTTGTGCACTGGAATATCTCTTCCAGGGATTTATTTCTGCTATATGCCTTCAACTTATAAATATCCTAAAGACAAGGACATTATTCTCTCCCAGGTATCCAAAACTAACACAAAGCTTTTATACCCACAAACACCTCTTTCTCTGAGTTTAGCCTAGGACTGAATCAATTAATGCTTATCTTATTCCTAGGTAAGGACTATGCAGCCTGCTCCTTTAACCCTAAGGACTCTTGGGTTTCCAGGAAGATTATTTCCTCAGCATGTACTTTTTCTTTCTCTGCTTGAGAAACAGCTTTCAAGTTATCAATATAAAAAGCAACCATTCAATTTAATCTGTGCATTTACCCCCTCAAAAGTGCCTATAACCATAATTACATATATTTGGATCCTAATTATAGTTTCCAAATTCTACAATAATAGAAGTTACCAAGCTATTTATAATAAATATGCCTATATTCTATACTTTCAAATGATCATTTATTGCTAGAACACACTGAAAACCACCCCCATTACTTTTATCTTGTTCTGTTTCATTTCATTTTCAAAATTCAAATGAGGAACTTTAAAAATGCCTAGAAACAAAAGTTCTGATATATGAAAAGATCTTTTTCTTTAAACATTATCCTCTCCTTAATTATCAGGTTTTTAGTTCACAAAAATGTACTCTACCTTCATGGCTATTCTCAATACAGTTTAATCTCAAACTATTACATATAGTGAAAATTGCCTAAGAATAAGTTGTGCCAATGCATACTACCAAATATTTTCTAAAGATTCATGATTGGATTCATATACATTTATGCAGTTTCTGCTCATTTGATTTTGATAAAAAAATTTTAAAAATGATTTTTATCTTCTATGTCTATAAGGCCAAATTTTTGGCTGATATCAATTTCACAGAAAATCCAGTATGCCAGAATCCTAAGTTTTACTAAGAATGAGAACCTGGTGTCTAATGAAGTGTTCTCAAAGGTTTCAAAGAGTTGGGATTGCCCCACCAGACGCTGAATCTCAGATAAGCTTCTTCCAAAAATCCTCATTCCTCCAGTCATTAAAAAAAAAAAAAATCAATAAATGTATGCTAACCAAAGTTTAAAAAGCTTCTGAGAAATGACCTCTGTCAAAGTCCTCTGGGGACTTTCCAACTGTGCAGGGGACAATGTGTGGGATCAAAAAGCAGAAAGAAGGAAGTAAAGAAACGCTTCTGAGCAACTGAAAAAAAAAAATTTAGCAGGAGAACTAGAAGTGATTAGCTTACATATCAAATATCAGATTTCCATTGCACTGTTATTCTGCTTTCTCCTCTTTTTTCTCATTCTTACACTGCCTGTAGTTCATTACATGAAGCTTTATTTCCCCCTTTTGTATAAGATTTCAAGCAGAAAATCTTCAATGCCGATATCTTTAAAATGGAATGCTTTACATTACACAGTAATAAATACCTTACCTGAGACTCCACCATCTGGAAATCAGAGCAATTTAACATACAGTCCTAAATCGGAAATATATTTAAGAGAAAAAAGAAAAAAATCTCACACTGCACTAAAGCCCAATGAACTTGACTGATGGAGAGGCCTTCAATCAAGGCTTAGTTAGTCTTTATGCTCTCCAGCGTTCTAACAATGAGAAATCAGAAGCATACAGACAGCGGCATACAGACAGACGAACATCCACCACAAATGCCTAAAGCTCTGAGGAAAACTGAAAACTACATTGAAGGAACTGTGTAAAGAGTTTTTATTCAAACTGTCAAACATCCGGAGTTTTGCCACTTTAACTGGGTGGATGTTTGCCTCAATTTTTCAGAAATTTTTCTGTACCCAAAGAACCCCCCACCCAAGCAAGACTCTATATTACTAACGTTTTACTCATGTACAATTCAAAATAATCATAAATCAATAATGTCAAATTTATGGGTATTATATAAACAATTAAACGTTAACAGCCTTGATAAATTATAAAGGATATGTGTATATTTGCATGTATTCTACCCACCCTTTTTGAGGACATTACTTTTAAGTATATTTATTTTATTTCTATATATTATATATAGAAAAGGATGAGAATATAAAATACCCATGCGGGGAGGAATCCATATCACTCCTTCCAGTGTCCACTAGAATTTTTTTTAATTGTTTCTTTTTGGGGGGTATTTCTTCACGGGCCTTTTAAAAATAATAAATATTGGGGCACCTGGGTGGGCCAGCCAGTTGAGCATCCAGCTTGTTTTTGGCTCAGGTCATGATCTCAGGGTCCTGGGATCCAACCCCAGGTCCGGCCTTGCACTCAGCCTGGAGTCGATTAAGTTTTTTTAAATTTACCTCGTACTGAATTTAGTTTATGTTGTTTCTGAATATAGCCAATTAGAAGATGTAAATGATTGTAAATGTAATGTAAATTCCTTTACATGCAGAAGCTATAAAGGAACTAATAGTTAAATAGAAAAGTTTTTCCATTTTTTTTCCTCCTAACAAATTTCTCAAAATCATATAGGATTAAATGCACAAATATAACTTTACCTAACAGTATAAATGAAAATAAACTTTATGTTTCTTAGTCCTTCAAAATAGTATTTAAAACTAAATGACCATGCTTTATGTAAAACAGTCCTATATTGATCTTCTCTTACATGATTATATACCTATTTTAACACTAGCGTGCTGTGGTTATTATGGTCAAAAATCAAGCCCAAGAAGAATAAGGTATTTCTGGGATAGTGGCAGAAAAGAGATTTAAAAACAGCTGAAACGATGTTTCAGGCCCCAAAATCAATTTTTCTTCTTCTAATGTTTGGTAAAATCCCTACTAATAGGCAGCAGCTTTTTTTTTTTTTTTTAAGATTTTGTTTATTTATTTGACAGAAAGACACAGTGAGAGAGGGAACACAAGCAGGGGGAGTGGGAGAGGGAGAAGCAGGCTCTGTGCTGAGCAGGGAGCCCCAATGCGGGGCTTGATCTCAGGACCCTGGAATCATGACCTGAGCTGAAGGCAGATGCTTAATGACAAAGCCACCCAGGCACCCCAGGCAACAGCTTTCAAATTCTGTATTTCAACCTAAACCTTTATTTGATAAAATGGATGAAAATTTAAAATACATTTATATATATTTAGATTTCAAGTTAAAAAAAAACACTATTTATAGCCATTTTCATTCAATAATCAATCCAGCAAAGAAAGCCACAGTAAACCTGCAACTGGGCTAGCTAACAGCCACCAAACTGAATTAAACATTATTCCTGCTCCCAGAACACTCACAGCCAATTGTACAAATTTTTAATAATGTACAGCACTCTTGGTCTGAAAGTATTTAATTATCAACATTAGGGATAAGAATAATAATAGCAACAATAACAACACAACAGCAATAAAGCTAAAGAGGTCAACTAACTTAATCAAAAGCACAATTTAGATTACAATCTGGACAAACTGTGTTAATAGCACAATGGAGTACAAAAGGCAAATATACTGAAAATATTACCTAAATATTAAATAGCAAATAAAAATAAAATCTTTCTCTACTTCACTGCAGGCAAAGAAAGTCAAATGCCACTTGATCCAATTAAGCCAATTTAAGATACACAACTACTTAAAAGCCTGAGCCATACTAAGTGATGAAGGCAAAATGGACTGAGTCCAAATCTGCTTTATTTGTTTAGATGCTATTTATTATGGCTATATTTTATTATAGGGTAGTAAAAAAAAAATTACAAGGCAACATGCTATTATTTTCCACTGGGAAAAATGATACAGATGCACTATTAAAACTCAGCTCAGACAGCAGCATGTCAGGCTGCACACCGCTTGAGCCTTTACAATGTGTCAATAGACACTGATATTTATGTGGCTGATGGTAAAACTAGCCTAATCATTGCCACTTAAATCTTCCGAAAAACTGTGGCTTTACAGAAATCTAGAACCTTTGACTCTATACATATTGGAAGGGAAAGAGTTGTTTTAAAATAAAACTAAACCCTGTTATTTCTTTGTAAAAAGTAAAATGTCTTAATTCTCCCCCTAAAACTACTACCCTATTTCCAGGGTAGCTAGCATATTATGAAATCACAATCAGCAAATTGTAAATTGTGAGTCCTAATTCAAATCAGTTATCGAATAAGTAGCCTAATTTGTTGAGAAAGTGAATGAGCTTCACAAAAGAATTAAGAGCAAAGGGGGGGGGAGAGAGGGAGAGTGACAGGAAGCGGGGGCAGGGGGGAGAGACAGGGAGAGAGGAACAGAGAGAGAGAAAAAGAGGGCGAAACCAAGAAACAGACTCTTAACTATTAAGAATAAACTGTTGTTTACCAGAGGGGAGCCTGAAATGGACAGAAGAAACAGGCGATGGGGATTAAGGAGTGCACTTGTTATGATGAACATCGGGTGCTGTATGGAACTGCTGAAGCGGTCTATTGTGTACCTGAAACTAAAATAACACTGTATGTTAACTATAATGGAATTTAAAAGAAAATTTTAAAAAACAAAATTAGATTATAATCAATTTCAAAAGATTAAGATAATTGCTTTTCTTTTTGAAGATTTTATTTATTTATTTGTGAGAGAGGAGAGCGAAAGAAGGGCCAGAGAGAGAGAGACAGAGAATGAGCACAAGCTGGGGGAGCAGGGAGAGGGAGAAGCAGGCTTCCCACTGAGCAGGGAGCCCAACAAGGACAATGTGGCGCTCAATCCCAACACCCTGGGATCATGACCTGAGGTGAACGCAGATGCTTAACAGGCTGAGTCACCCAAGTGCCTCAAGATAACTGCTTTTCTAATAAGCCCTATAAATATTATCTTTCCTCCTTTCATCATTATTCTCATCAATCTACATTCACTGTGTAGTGAAAATGTTGCAAGCATTGTATAGAATTCTAACTATACAAAACAGAAACACTCACTTTTTTCTTTTTTTCTGTTTTTTTCTATTTGAAAGTGAGAAAGAAGATAAGGAAAATTAGTTTTTTGGTTAGTATTTGCCACTTCAAAGGACACCAGCTGGTGTTCCACAGTTCTATCCATTTTGGGCGGGAAAATACCGCGCTGCAGAGCTTGAGTGCTTGGAACTACTTTTACTCTTGAAGCAGAAGCAGCTTTAGATTTCCTGCCATAAAGCATCTCCTCAAAACTTCTGTTAATCCAAAAGCTGAGAGTTCCTGACATGCAATAGCACCCCTGCAAAGTACTCCTGGATCGAGTGAAAATGTAGAGCACACAGATGACACTGAGGAGGGTACACTTCCTTGTCTCCAATATGTGGATATGATTCTTTTTGAGGTATTTTAGCTTAAATGATCCTGAACCATCAAATAGCCTGTGTTTGCTGTGTCTCCTCTATGCCTGTCCATTTCCCAAAGTATTAGTCCCTCAAGCAGCTCTGCAGAGCTAAAGCAAATTAGATTTTACAGTTTAGAAAAGTCAGTTATATTCGTGAGTGGTGGATGGCATTAAAGATTTTTTTTGGCATTGTGATCTCCAATGTCAAGGAGTCAAGTAAACTCAATATTACAATCTGCCAGTTTTGTTTTTTGTTTCGTTTTCGTTTCTGTTCAGAACAGCCATCTTTGGTCTGGAAGATGCTTGAGCAGTACCATCTGCATGACAGTCATAATGTCCTAACCACTGTTTTACAGCTTGAGCATAATGATATTTAGCCAACAAAACCCATCTCATCTTCCATTCCCTTTACCAGATAAGCATTGGGGGGTCAGGGGGATGACCATTTAGAGATATCCTAGTGCTTAATGTTCCCTCTAGAAATTCAACCTAAGGCTATAGTAAGATTTGTCATAATTGCTAGAACAGTTTTGAGAACATGGGTGCAGGATTTTTCTTTATTTCATCTATTATAATATCATGCACAACACAGCTATTCAAAGCCTGATGATGACATTAAGAAATGGTTACTATTGAAGAGAAAAGACCACTGCAAGTCACATTACACTAACTTTACTGTTACTACTGAATTTTGGTGATCTCTCAAATGCCCTATCCTCACCCGTAACTCCAACCTGTTTGTATACAAGCTCACCCACATTTAGAACATACTTCTCCAATTTGCCATCTGTGTTAATGGCTTCACTTGTTCATTCATTCACCCTACAACATTTATTTGAAATCTACTCTGCTCTAGACACCGCAATATTCTGTGTGGTATAAAAATACATAACAGGAAAGTCCGGGTTTCTAAGAAGCATCATATCCTGTGGAAACAGAGTTGTGTAAATAAATAGTCAAAATACATGAGGTAAACACTATTTAAAAAAAGAACTGATAGCAGTAGAGATGCACAACAGGCTCTTATGCAAAACAAACAACGCAATTTTGTCTTGTATATTCATTATTTCACATTCATGTACGATCCACTACATGATAACCCCTTGGAAGACAGGATACACCATTATGGAGTGGTTTGACCAGTAGCCAAATTAAATTAATCCATTATCCATATAACATACAAAATACATATGTAATAGCAGTAAACAACCCATAAAGCCTGGCTAGGCTGATTACAGAGTCATAAGAAAGAATATATCTACAATATTCACAAAGGACAGAATAAATGATACACATATTGGGCATCATAACTGATAGGCTCATAATTTTAGCCATTTCAAGAGATAAGTGAGTATCACTACCAGAAAAATACTTGGCAAACAAACAGCAAACTTTTTTCAAATAGCAAAAAATTCTTAATAGTTAAATATTACTAGCTTTTAATTCAGTTGATTTTTTTAAAATTGAGGTCTCTGTCTCAGGAATCCTGACAAAATAAAGTGTAAGTATGAGTGCATTTTTTAGCAATAAACCAAAAAGAATATTATGTAATCACTTCCAATGATATTTTGTACCACACCCATCATAAAATTGCATCACGGAAGTTTAATCTTTAAGTCTTTTGGAGTAAATATGCAATTTAGATGTAAAATTTGGGTATATAAAATTTAGATATAAAAATTCATGGCATTTTTTGGGCGCCTGGGTGGCTCAGTGGGTTAAAGCTGCTGCCTTCAGCTCAGGTCATGATCCCAGAGTCCTGGGATCGAGGCCCGCGTCGGGCTCTCTGCTCAGCAGGGAGCCTGCTTCCTCCTCTCTCCTCTCTCTCTGCCTGCCTCTCTGCCTACTTGTAATCTCTCTCTCTGTGTCAAATGAATAAATAAAATCTTTAAAAAAAAATTCATGGCATTTTCAATGAAATTATGCATTTGTTTTCGTTCCTTACCAAGTTTATAATAATCATTTAATTAACTTTGTTAGTTATGTTTATGCTAATAACATTCTCCTATAGCCTTAAGAACCACAATTATAATAATTTTTAACAATACAATTTCAAGGGGTGCCTGGGTGACTCAGTCAGTTAACACATGCCTTGGGCTCAGGTCACGATCCCAGATTCCTGGGATCTAGCCCAGGCATTGGGCTCCCTGTGCAGCGGGGAGCCTTGCTTCTCCCTCTCCTTCTGCCTGCTGCTCCCCCTGCTTGTGCTCTCTCTCTCTCTCTTTCTGTCAAATAAATAAAAATAAATTCTTTAAACAAAAATACAATTTCAAAAACACAGTTATTGTTTCCAAAAATGAAAGAGAAAATTCCCCTCACAGGAGGAGGAAGCCAGGACATCTCTAAGGGTACAACTAGACTTACATGATGATTATCATCACAGTAATCTCGTCTAAAACTAATGTAAGTTAGGACAAATGCTACTCATACCAACAAACTGTTACACAGAAAAGCTACTATCCTAGTAACACAGGCATTCAGTATAAAGTTCTAAATGAGATATATCAAATTCCTCAACTAGACAGTTCTATCAATAACACAGAATTTAAATTCAGGGGAAAGATGGTTAAGGGCTAGTCACGAGGCATTGGTGTCAAATATTACGCTCTGAATTAAAACATACAAGGATACAAGGATGAGGTTTTCCTTGATAAATGGCTATACAAAGCTTTGAGAAATAGATATTAACAGTAGACACTGAGGTATCTGATAACAGAAGTATCTAGGAAATAATTTCTTGTTCATAGATTTATCTCATATATTTACATATTATATAAATTTTCAAATATACACTTGCATCATAAAAGAAAATACAACATTCCTCAGAGAAGTTCTCAACTTCAGCTCACACACACAGTTCATGTTGCAATTCCTTTAACTGTTTCTGGATATCTTTCTTCAATTTTACGACTGATTATGTAGGTTTCATAATTTATGCTTATTTCTAACAAAAAGAAAACCACTCTGTGGTATTCTTAATTACATTTATAAATTTTTTTACTAATTTTTAATTTACAGAAATCTATCATGGTTTCCTATATATCCATGCTTCTCTTTGTGCCAGTCCATACGGTTCACTGCTCCCAGAGTATTTGTCCTAAAGTAAAGGTACATTCACAATAAAAACAGCTGGTTTTACTGCCTGCTAGGCCTGGTACATAGAGAGGTACATACAGAGACTCATCTCATCTGCACAACATCATGAGGTAGCTAACATTACCTCCCTGATTTTAAGATGAAACCAGAGAAGCCTAGAAATTTATTCATAATTGTCAAGTCCTGCAATAGAAATCAAGCCCGTTTAACCCCAAAGCCCATACTCTTAACCACTTCATTTTGCTCTCTACTTTCTTCAATTGGTTTAATGCTACTTACATATCAAGACTCAAACCAAAAGCAAATATTTCAATGAAGCTCTTTAAAATCATGCAATCAGTCAAAACAAAGCTTCCCTCTCTCCTCTCAAAATATGTAGCTATTCTTCTCTGACCCCTTATATTTACTGAAGAGTTGCTATGTGCTAGGCGCTATTTCCATACATGAATCACATCACAAATGACGTAGGTCATAGAATTTTCTCTACTCCATAAATGTAAAAAATGAAGACGTTTAAAAAGACACAGGAAGTCACAGGGCTGGTGAGGATTCAACCGGAGCAGCTGTGCTCTCCATACTGTGCATAGCACCCAACATCCTACTGCTAACTGCAAAATAACAGAAGAGGGCTCATACCCAGGGTCTCCTCATTAGATTCTTAGATTACTAGATTCATGGCCTTTGGTGGGTGGTGGTGCCTCTTAGCCTCCGTTTCTTCACTGCTTACATAAATATAAAAAGTGTTTACCTCACAGTATTGCTCAGAAAACTACATAACACAGGAGGGTCCTCACTAAACAAAAATTTTAGCAGCTACTATTGTTACTATTAGAGGATCTTGTCACCCTCTAGGAGAAGAGCTTTGAAAGTAACCACATACTCAAAAATGTTGCGTCTCTAGTATGTAAGTATGCAACAACGACAACAAAATGTTCATTAAATGTCTGAAGGCTTTTTAGCCTTCACTGTTTGGAACTCTAAGAGAGAAAAGTCCATTGGAATATGTTGTATCCAGTAGCTATTTTTCCACATCTAATATCCAAATCCCTCTTAGAGTTTAGTTTATAGAGCCTTCACACAACAAAGTTTCCTCTTTTTAAAAACTTCCATGTGAAGATAATTTTATTTTTTTAAGATTTTATTTATTTATTTGACTGAGAGAGAGACAAAGAGTGAGATCATGAGCAGGGGGGAAGGGTAGAGGGAGAAGCAGACTCCCTGCTGAGCCAGGAGCATGATGTTGGACCTAATCCCAGGACCCCGGGATCATGACCTGAGCTGAAGGCAAGCACTTAAATGACTTAGCTACCCAGGCATTCAAAGAGAATATCACATCCTCATATTTAGTAACTCTTAACCTGTAGGAAGTTTTTACAGTTTGGGCCAAGGGCCATTTCTTAATTTCTTTTGTTCTGTTTTTGGTAGCTATAAAAACTATTTGGTATAAGCCCTCTATCATATATTTAGAGTTTACCATTTCCCTTCTTTCTTCAGGACTTAGGAATTTCTTTAGGAATTTCACATATATCAGCTTTCCTAATAATTTTGATCACTTTTAAGATGACTACCTCTAATAAGTAGCATTTATATTGGATTTAATATTATAAACTATATTCAAAGTTACCGTAGAGATACTTATATCTTTAAAATCACAACCTGAAACTATTTAGCTCCCAAATCCACCTTGGGCGTAGAATATCTCTCTCTGGCATCCCTTTCAGGCATCTCCATTGCATCCTACCTCACATTTTGTCAAAAGACTGAAAGAAATACCTTCCCTCTTATGCCTCTCTCCACTGACAGGAGGGTACAAGTAGGTCATTTTTTAAGATACTTCTCCCACAGAAACGCAATCAAGATAGAAAACCAATACTACAGATGAGGACTAATCTGTACTATATGTAACACTATGTAAAGTAATGAAAACAATAACAGGATAATAGTGAATACTAAGAACTGAATATGTACTAAGTGATTTAAAATTCATTCATTCAATAAATATTTAATTAATTCGACAAATGTATTAAGCTTCTCCTTTGTGCTCAGCATTTTTTTTCCATGTGCTGGGAATAAAGCAATTGAAGCAAACAAAGATTCCTAACTTTGAGGAACTCAGATAACAAAACATGCTAAGTAAAATACATAGTACGTTTCACGGTGTGCAGTGATAACAAATGTGTAAGGATTTAAACTTTTTAGATAGTGTAACAAAAGAATCTTTCACTGAGAAGGTGACATTTTAGTAAAAACCTGAAGGAACCAAGGTAGCAAGCTATGTGGTTATCTCTAGCAAGAATGTCCCAGGCAGAGGGGAACAAATGCAAAGGCCCTCAGACAAGAGGTGAAAACATTTTTAAATACCAGGAAGGAGGCTAATAGGCTACCAGAGAGGGGGGGGGGTGAATGATAGAAGGCATCAGACAACTAACAAGAGGCTAAATCCTTATTTTGGTACAACTTTGTAGCTATCATTCATACTGTCTTTTATTACATGGGATAGAAAGCCAGTTGAAAAGTCTTGGGCAGAATAAAATTTATGACATATTCTAAAATGATGACCCTGGTTGCAATGTTGGGAACAGATTATGGGGAGAGGTGGAAGAGTTAGAAAGACACGATAATAATCCAGGTGAGTGAGGGTGAATATTAGTTGGAAAGTGGTGGCAGGGTAAGAAGTGACAAGTGGTGGAATTTTCAAACTATGTAAGATACATCCAAGAGGATTTACTTTTGAATGGATACGAGGTGTGAGAGAGAAAGAAGTTAATGTTTTCTACGTTTGCAACTGAAAGGAGTTGCCATTTTTGAGGCTATAAAAGCTTCAGAAAACATCTTAGGCACAGGAGGGGGAGAGTAGAAGTTTAGCTTTGGAAGTCGTAAGTTGGAGGTTTCTATTACAAAACCTAGTGGAGATGTTTAAGAAAGCGGCTACATATGTGAGCCTGGAGTTGTTGTAAATGTCCGGGCTAGAGATAAAATTTGGTAATAATCAGCATTTACATAATATTTAATGCCAAATAAGAAGGTATCACCAAGGGAAAAAAAATAGGTAGAAAACAGAAAAGTAGCAAAGACAGAGTTCTAGGCATCTCCAAGATGGAGAGAAACTACTGAAGAAAACGAAGGGAGATACCAGAAAAATAAAGGAAAACGAGGGAAATGGGGTGCCCAAAAGAAAGCTGAAAATAGGGTTTCAAGGAAGAAAGGTGACCTGTATCAAAAGCTGCTGAAAGATCAAGTAAAGATGAGAAAACTAATATCTGATCTCTTGATTTCACAGCAAGAACACTGAAAAGAACAATTTTGATAGGATGATCAGGATTAAAGCGACGGTTAAAAGAGAATGGAAGGAAGAAAATTTGATCAGAACCTTTCATCTGCATACCTGTGTATAAGATGAGTAAACTGTCCATAATTAATCACCCCAGTTTTAAGGTCTGCACCTTAACCACTGGCAATACTGCAGTCTTCTTCACCCGTCATACATAAGTGATTGCTTCTGACTTATGTTAGACCAGAGTTTTTTCATAGAAATGCTCCAATTTATATATATTGAATATTTTCTCCTTGAATTCTTGATTTTTGCCTTTCTTCTCAACCATATCAAGGTGTTTGTTGTTTTAGATAATTTTCATGGTTCTGAAACTGTCATATTTATATATTTTTATCAAGAGGATCCCCAGTTATTAAAGCCAAATAGCTACAAAAAAATGTGGCTTTTGATGCCTAAAGGAAACCATCCTCAATATGAAAAGTGAAAAATAGTCTTAAAAATACTTACAGTACAATGTAAACTAAAGACAGCAGGAAGCCAAGGTAGATATATATAACATTATAATTGTTTTAAAACAATATAAAAAGGGTAAAATAAAATAAAATATATTAAGCATTTTTAAAATTTGGTGACCTCATAAGTAAAAAGTTATTTTCTTCTTTTCTGTATTCCTTAATAGACAAACATTAATATGATAACAGAAAAATACCAACATGCCATCCTATGTTATCATTCAATATAACAAAAAATTCTACTGCATTATTTATTGCTAATTATACTGCAATTCATGCCCTTAAAAAAGTTTTCTTATTCCATGATATTTTAATGAACCTCATATACAAACTAAAATACACAGTGATCTTTAATAAGCACTTTAATGTAGTACATCTATATTGTAAAATCAGAAAATGTAATCATTTAGTAAAAGGCTATGGATCACTACTTTTCCCAGATCAACATGATAAAATAAGCTTTAAAATTTGCCAATGCCAATGGATAATGAACTGAATTGGTAATGAAAGAATTTAAAATTATTGTCACTTGATTAACTAATTCAATCATCTTTGCACATATAATCTGACCAACATTTTACTAAAAAAAAAAAAATCCAAAGCACTGTATTTTGTCCGTTAATTGTACCACTAAATTGTCAAATAACAGGGAGTAAGTTAAGATGTAGCCTGAAAGTGTTCACTGAGGAAAAAAATACGATGTATCTCAACTGGTTGTGTCAGAAAGAAAAAAAAAACAAAACAACCTTTTCAGAGCAGGATTTAGCAGATATGGTATTTTAACTGGTTATTTTTTACACTTATCTTTTTCCTGTTTATGATAAATAATAAAGTGCATTTGCAAGAAGTTTTGTTTATGAAGAGAAACTATAAGGAAAATTTTAATGTTTGTTTTTAATTTAAAATGAGACCAAGCAAAGAAAATTAAGAAGCAAAAACTGAAGAAGCTATTTAATATAATGACCTTGTCAAATATCCCATGGAATGAATTGTGTTTGCTTCACTAGAGTATTACAAAATGCTTACAAAAATGAAATAAAAACCATGATCAGTATTACGGAAATGAAAAAACCTATTGTCGATGGTCATTAGTTACATAACTATTTTTCTTCCTCTTTAAGGAAAAATAATTTTGGATGCTTCTTAATATGTGGAATCATTTTTACTGCATTAACAGAAATAATGTTCCATTTCACTAATGAAGTACCAAAAGACAGTGCATTTGAAGTAGCCTGAGTGTTCTGAAAAGAATTCTATGTAATATATTTCTTAAGGCTTAAAAGCATGCTCTTCTAACATTATTGTTTTGAAATGCAGAAATCTATAACCTTAACTAGACACCAATCAGTAGGTAAGTAATCTGAGTAGGGGCAAAAGGTTTTATACTCTTAAAGTTTTAGAAAACAAAAAAGGAATTTATCATGAATAAAAGAAATGAAACTGTGGTCAAATTTATATAATTTCCTCTATCCACTAATCATAAATATCACATTCCATATGTAAGGAACTAGTGTTTAAAGTTTTCCTGTAGAAATAGCATCCACATATTTGGGGGCCAAATAATTCATAAATTATTAAATTGTTATTATTACTAAATCGTACTAAAAGAAACCAAATTAATTAACAAAATTGTTATTATTACTACTAAATCTTTAATAAAAGGAGCCACAGTAACTATTGGATTCAAGATTACACTTCGAAACTTGAATATTATCATAAACAGCCAAAAGACTATACTTGAAACAATTTATTCTTCATACATCTAACAAACATTTATTGAGTAACTGCCTTTTCTCCTCCTCTCTGCTAGATACCTAACTCCCGTTGGAAGGCTGGCATAGCTATGCCGGGAAGTGAAATGGTCAGCCAACTCCGTACTACATAGACATATGAATCCTGAGGAAAAAGTGGAGTCAGTTTCTCCTGGGACTGCCAAGGCAGATTTTGTCTACATGGACAGGGCCACAAAGGGCTCAGTCAGAGACCCTCCACAGATTAAAAATACCCAATTTAATTTTCAAATCACCAATATTAGACAGATGGGTAAAATGGAGGTTTTCATATTGTGATATGTACCTTCAAATGAGAACTTAGAAAATATTTTTAAACCAAGTACATATAACAGGAACCAGCCCAATTTCTGTGGCATTAGTATAATTTATGGAATGAAAAATTATTTTGAAAGATAGGGTATGGATATACATATATATTTTGAAGGTAAAATACATATCTCTAAGAGGAAGAGTTTTTAGAAGAGGCTTAAAGTAAAATTAGAAGAATACTAACAACAATCAATTATAATAATAACACAATGCTCACAGTTGTGGCATCTGTTTATAGCTGATGAAACTATTTTATCTTACTTGACCCTTACACCATTTCTGAGCAGTAAACAGATTTCATTTTACCAAAGTTTAAGATGAGAATGTCAAAACTTAGTTGCGTCTCAACGAATGTCATCCATCGGGCAATTAAAGCACTGGTATTAGAAAAGAGGACTCTATACTCTTATTTTCATAAAATAAATCTAGTCTTTATATTTCTACTTGTAAGTTAAAGGCCAAGGGCAAATTATTCTGATCCACTGACTTTAAATATTCCAATCAATTCAGACTGTGACTGAAGGAAAAGTTGAAACCAGAGACTGACCTGCTCTGGTAAGTATAAACTGAAAGGAGAAAAGAGGCCATAAAACTAAACCGCTGTTCAAACCAAGGCAGAACAGAGACTCAAGGTGAACACTAGAAGCTTTTTAAAGTGTCTTAGCAAGGTCATGCTGATAAATTGAAATGAATAAGACTTGGAAGTACTAATAAATCATGCTAATTTCTTCAGAACCCACTGTCCTGGCCTCTCTGAACCCAGAGGTAATGGGTAGATCATTCACATTCCTGATTAATAATTTTGAAAATTTCATATATCTTACAATAGCTTATTGAGTCAGAGTTCAAAGTCTGTATTCTATTTGGGTCACTACAGCATAAAAGTCTTATCATCTCTGGGTAATAGAGGACTTCATATGAAGTATATAATATATGCCACTGCGTTCCATTTCCCAAATAAACAACCTCCGCCATGAAAATTTCTTCTCAAATAAACCTTTCCTTTATTCCTATAATTATCTGTATTGCTCTTAACATAATTTTGCCTTACATAATTTTGTTTCTGTAAGTCTATTTTATATTATAATGTAATATATTTAGACTTCTAGGTATTGGGAAAAAAACTATTTGACAGAAGCAACATCGTTTAGTGATTAAGAGCCAGAGCAATGCAGTTAGATTGCCAAGGATTCCATCTCTGATCCTCCAATCACTGGTTGTAAGACCTAAGGGAAGCCACTTAACTTCTCTATACCTCAATTTGTTCCCCTATGAAAAGGGAATGTATCATTATCTATATCATAGGGTGTTTGAGAGGATTAAGAGGTAACACATGTCAGTCACTGCGCAAAACCACCACCACCTAAGATCTTTTACTCCCTTCTCTCTCTGTGCTTCAGCTAGTTTATCAATATAGCACAGCCACTGATGAGCATTTTTGAGCTACACATTTTATTCAGACTTCTTTGCTGATCTAATCATAAAACACTCCAATTTTTTCCCAAGTTTTCATTTCTTTCAATACAACTACAACATCTCAAATCAGTATCATAACAGTTTGACATTTCTGCCTATAACTTAAATTTTGTAACTCTCACTAATTATATCCAGTAACGTTGCCTACTTATTCCTTCTTTGCCTATTATCTTTCTACAAATTTGATATCACAACCTAAATAAAAACATTAAGATGATGTGTGGGAAAACAAAGTAGGCTGCTTCCCTTTTTTGTCCTCAAAGTTATGACTATTGAGAAAATTATACACAATTGATTAGAAAATGCATAGGTAAATAATATAGACATTTATATGAAAATGGTTTGAAAAATAAGGCTACTATTAAGATAAAAGGGATTAAAAACTGAGAACATACTAATGGCCACTTTACATATTTTATCCATATGGGTACAAATATCTAAATAACTAAATAGGCTTTGTATCATGTTTTCCATGGAAATAATTCATAACATAAACTTAAAATGCATTAAAAATAGAAATGTTGTAAAATAGCAGAGTATATTTACATGTATATGTGTATATAACTCTAAACACATATCATATATATATAAGGATATATGCACACATATACAATATAAATAAATATAAATATATATACATAGGCTTATTTACGTCCTTATTCAGAACAGCACAAAACTAAATAATAACTTCGACCATCTGGACCACTTTGCCCAGAACAGCAGCAATGTCTCCTTCAAGTCTTAGGGCCTATCTCCCTAGACTAATAGCAGCTAAACCTAAAAGTTTCCTCTCTTGGGATTTTTGAACCAGAGGTCAAATAAATGGAGCGATTCAGTTCCTTTCCTTTCATGTTGAGCTGCAAGTCTGGGAACTAATAAGCACCAAAAATTTTCAATTCATAACATATCACTCAAATCATTAGGTGCCCGAATGTACAAAAGTAGTAATTAGGAATAATAGAAAGAGCACAGCATCGCTGCTCTTAATTTTATACTTTTGACAGGACAGTTATTATAAAGATCCAGATTTGACCAGGCAAAAAGAAAATCTCCCATCAGAATATTTTGGAAGAAGCATACCTTTTTATAAAAATTATACTCTCTACTACATAATTACTCTTCAGTATAGAACTCAAAATCCTAAAAGGACCATGATAGTATATTAACTTAACTGAAAATATAACACATATGGGCTCATGCTCCATGGATGTCAGCACCTCAAATAATTTTCTTGTAATTGGTATCAGCATTGTGCTTGAACTTGTTTCCCTGCTTCCAAAATGAACCCCTTCTGAAACACTCTCTACAACACCTGGCCCATACATACATAGTACTTAATAAGTATGTATCTGTCAAACTAATGAACTTTCAAAATAACTAAATATATTTTAACCTATTGATAACCTCAGAAACTGTCCTGGTTCCGAGTGATTACTCAAAAATATTTATAGAATAAATGTTAAGAAGTAGTGAATGTTAACGTTTTCAATGGCCAACTCAAAAATAAATAGAAGCAAGGTGTAATGTGAAAATACCACCTATGAAACACTGGTTCATTCATTTACTGATTCATTTAACAAATATTGACGACGGATAAGGCACAATTTTATGAGCCATGGAGAAATAACACAAAAACCAAAGCCCTACTGACCCCACAGTTTAATGGAAAATAACAATATCTAACATTTTTTGAGTGCTTACTCCATAAAAAGGTACTAGTATTTGGTAAGCATCATTTCCTTTGATCTTCATTACAACTTATAAGTACTAGTATTAAGCCATTTAACAGATGGTAAAAGAGGTAAGTAGTTACAGCCTTTGTGTGATCCAGCTTGGAGTCTGGACTTGATCAAAGTTGATAAAAGGGACATTGTATTTTATAATATGGTGAGGTTCATACAGAGAAAAAATAGAGAATTGCGGTGTATCATTTTAGGAAGAAGAGATTTATAGTTAAAATAACCATGGATTATTATTGCTGTTACATTTTCTATAATCACTGAAAGAAAAACAATAACCAATACTTAATTACCTTTAAAGCATAATCATATCATAAACAGTTCTTAGCCAAATGAGAACATTTTAAAATTGCTATCATTTTCTTATTCAGAGAATGCCTTTTTGTTTTTTAAAGATTTTATTTAATTATTTGACAGAGAGAGACACAGAGAGAAAGGGAACACAAGCAGGGTAAGTGGGAGAGGGAGAAGCAGGCTTCCCGCTGAGCAGGGAGCCTGATGTGGGGCTCGATCTCAGGACCCTGGGATCATGAGCTTAGCTGAGGCGGACACTTGAAGACTGAGCCACCCAGGCACCCCAGAGGATGCTTTTTAAATGTTAAAAAGTGTGCAGGAAAGGAATCCACATATTGATGGACCACATATCGAAATACCAAAATAAAAGCTTATTATCAAGTTTTACTACTTCATAAGATTCAAAATGTTCTGTTATATTTAAAAATAGCATTGCTATTTTACACATGGTAACTAGGAACATCATAAAAATTTTACTTACTTACCATTCAATCATAACCAGTCCTTATAGAAATAAGATAAATACTTTAAGATCGTTAAATGTATACATTTTGAATAGACATACTCCCAAACCCTTCACCTTCCCTTCAAAATTCTCTTCTGAAACTATACTAAATAAAAACTTGGTTAAAATAATCAGGTTTTTTTACTTTTTAAGTCCAGAAATCTTTACTTTCATTTGTAGTATTACTTTGCCATAACTGCAGATTTCCACATTTCCTAAGACAAATTTAGCTAACTGGTACAGTAGGAGACAAAGGAATAATTTATTTAAAAAATTAACCACTGAATATTAAAAGGCAGATTTATCAGACTGTCAGGTCTTCCAGTTTATGAAACAATGTCTAATAAAATGGCAGTCATGATTTACTAAGGTTTTAAAATTCATTATTATATCTAACATATTTTATACCTTTGACTAGTCCTTTTCTCACATTTAAGCTTTCTGTATCATAGAAATTTATTTTCGCTCATTAAATAACCTTAATTCTGTCTTGTAAAAGTTTAATTTGAGAATTATGCATCCACGTTCCAAAGAATATAAGTTTTGTTAATATATTTTAAGAATATACATTTATTCTGGCAGTACTATCATGATACTCATTTGAATATGTCATGTTTTTTATTTTTTTCCCCACAACTCTGCTTTGTAATAACAAAGAATATTACATGGTCTCACTGAAGTACCCAGGGAAGAATAATTACAGAATGTTAAAAGAGCAAGCTGTGACTTTTTTAAATAAAAAAGAAAAAGATGAACAAATATTTTCAAATACATTCAAAAATTACCCTCCTGGTAATTTTAATTTACGTGACATGAAATGAAGAATCAGCTACATTGGAAAATAACCATATTATGATCATTTTCATTAAAAACTTTGAAATGTGAATATGGGAATAAAAAGTGTCTTCTCTCTGGGTTTTCAGGTTTGATTAGATTTGGCTTCTTTTTGGTAATCATGTTTCCTATTTTTTAAATACTTGTATTACATGTTTAGAAAAAGTGCTAAAATTATCTAAAAGTGTTGTCTGGTAGTTTTATTTACTTTTGCTAAGGACTTATTTATTTATTTTAGTGAGAGACAAAGTTAAGGGAGGGCGGGGCAGAGGGAGAGAAAATCTCAAGTCAACTCCCCACTGAGCAGACACCCTCATGTGGGGCTCCATCTCCGGACCCTCAGATCATGACCTGAGCTGAAATCTAGAGTCAGAAGCTCCACCAACTGAGCCACCCAGGCACCCCTTCTCTGGTGGTTTTAGATGATGAGGCATCATTAACAAGTCAGTTTTGTCTACCTTTAAAATATGGACTAGAAATAATCCATTGGGGTAGAATAATTCACTAACAGTCTGTTTTGAGAAATAATGAGAATTAAAAATCTGAATCTAACCTGTTTTGAGAGCTAGAGAATAAAGATGTAAATTTTCTAACAGTATTTCTAACAAGTACCTGAAGCTGACTTTTCATCAAGGCAAAATAAATGCAATTTCATCATATACAAGATGAACGAAATAAAGGTTCATTAAAAAAAAAGATTCCATTGATCAAACTGGTAAATTCCTTCTCTTTTGATTCTGGTTTTGAGCACAGAACAAAACTTCAACATTTTTTCTCACAGAATATGCAAGATATTTCCATATCTAACTTAATAAAAAGCAAATGTCTGTGATAGGTCCTTTCATTTGAATGAAGTCATGACTTTCCCTAGGACTTTAAGTATGAATCAAGGGGTTTAAACACAAGCATACTTGCATTAGCTTTCTTTATTTTTGGTGAAGTCAGGCACCATACTGCAGGACTTACAGTTCAAAACACCATTCTGAGTGTTGAGTTATATACTGAAAAAAAGAATGGTGTATTAATAACACAATGGGCTCTACTATTTTGATAATGCCTTAAGTGATACCTGCTGGCCTGAAAGAGCTAATGTACCTTCCTAAAGCTGTGGGAAGTGACACAATCAACAGGGGGGATCAAATATACCTTCCTATTTGGTGGCAGGAAAAAAAAAAGAACTATACCTCTTTTTTTTTTCCTTACAAAACTGGAAGTTTTCACTTTGATATAATGAAAGGCATATAAAGAATTTATAAACAATTTTCCTCATTACCAACTAGGGAAGTTTCACATATCAATGGAAAAGTTTAAAGTTTCTAGTACATTCACATATGTAATTTTAGGTGCTCTGAATGTTGCATTAACTCTCACAAACATCCTGGACAATTATAGGAGGACACAAAATAGGAAGAGCGTGGACCATGGCATCTACAAACATCTGTACAAAGTTGCCATGCCCCCAAGTATTTATTCTCTTCCTTAGGCTAAACAGTTTTTCGATATTTCTTTATATAACATGGTCTGGAGCTTCTTGACCATCATAATTTTTCATAATTAGGACCTCTAAGAATGGCTGTTTTTCTTAAATTTCTCACTGTTCAATCAATACTAAGCATAGCTGCTTTATTCCGGATAAGATTAATTTTCATCAATGACACCACCACAATGTCAAATTGCGTTAAGGTAACTGAAACCTCAAACTTGCAAAGTGACGCCCATGGTTAAAATGACTTTGGTTGTTTCTTTATGCAAACCTGCCACTTCTAACAGAGCATCTATACTATTGAACTTCACTCATTTGTATATATCTATGTCAGCTGCTATTGTAAGTTCCTTGCTGGCACAGGAGCTGCCTGAGCCTCACATGTAGTAAGCCCTCAGTTAGGTTAGCCAAATGCATAAAACCCCCACTCTCTTATCTACAGAAGCAGCTCCTAAACTACTTCATCCCAATATAGTAATTCCTCAGATGATCTCTTGAATTGAAGAAATCAGATGTCATAAACCTCGTCTTCAACCCATGCAAATTTTATAGACTGAAGAGAACAATTTTGGAATTTATTTCTGAAATGTAATATTTTGCTACCAAGTCAGCGACCTCAGCAAGGAGAAATTACATTTGATGTTGTTCTTCAAATCATTAAAAAATGATGAACATTTTATAGGAGGACAAAAGAGACAGAAAAATATAATATGCCACAGAAAACCTCCTGTCAGAAAGTATCAATAATGACAATCCTCTAGGTAGAGTCCTTGAATCTATTAATATACATAATTGCCCTTGTATTTAGACCACAGTTTTTATCCCTGCCTATGCAATAAACAGAGAGATTTTTGCCATGCTATCAACATGGACTTTTTTTTGACTTAGAAAATGTTTCCTATAAAACAAAAATCAAAAAATTAAATGAGAACTCAATCAACATCACAGCCAATAAAACAATTAATTTTTAGAAATAACAAAATATGTAATTATTTAATCATAACAGTTATCAAAATTAAACATAATTTAATTGCTTATTCAGAGTCATTAATTATGTAGAGTTGAAAAATTACACTATTGAAGCAATCATTTAATCATTAGAGCTAGAAAAATGTCTAAGTACTAATTCATTATTTCTGCTATGCTCTTGGGAAATTATACCCCATATTTATAATAAAACTAACATAATTATTTTAAAATGCATAACTAATAACATTGGCATGAATCTTTAATATGCTAACTTAATATATGAAAAAAAGTCAAATTTATAAATATTTTCTCAAAAAATAAATTTAAGGCCATTAAGTAAACAAACAAAAGAAGGGAGGTATACAATTTGTAGAGCTCTGATTCAAATGTAGTACACTTGGTTAACTTAATTAAAAGCTAAATCTCTTTATTACTTAATGACCAGGAAAGGCTCAACTATTATTCTCACCAATTTCATGTTGCTTTAACTTATAAAAGAAACTTTAAAAAAATGTTTTATAGCTCTGACTTTTATGATGCCAGGAAAGACCTAAATTTGAAAACTCTCTTCAAGGGAACAGTAGACAGAAGCGGGACTTTTGGCTGACCTTTTAGGGGACATTATTCAAGGATTCATATGCTGCAGAATTACAATTAGTCTCTGACAGTGACTTTTGTTAATCAAGTTTGCATTTCCTTTGAACTTTACAATCCTGTACTTGCGTGCATCTGTTTAACTTGTACTTACTCAAACAACCTATCAGAATCACTAAATTATGCAAAGCAACTATTGGCAATTCTTATATATACATGCATTTCCAAAAAAAAAAAAATGTATCTACTTTTTCATTTAAGTGACTTTGAAGGAAGGTCTTAAAGAAACCTTCATTTTCCCTGAGTGATGACTGTGGAATAAGGGATTACTTGCCATCCCATAGTTAATAAATCATAGGAATTGTTTTCTCTCTCTCTGATATAGCATATAAAATACTGCTGATCTCAAAAGAATACTTCTTAAAGAAGGACCACTGTCAAGGCACTATTTTATTTGTGGGTGATACGTAGCATAAATCCATCTCATTGAATTATGGAAATACTGAAGTGTATCTATCCCAGACATTCCTAGTGAATGAACAAGCACATAAAGTGAGTTACATACAAAATCGTGAAATTAAATATCAAAAATAAATAATGCCAAAATAATTTGGCCTGGAATTTTCCAAAGCATGTTTTATTCAACCCAAAGTTCTGCAGATATGAATTAAGTGTATGAGACTCCAGAGTCAAATAGGTTGAGAAATGCTAGGATAAACAAAGTTAAATTGTTTTTTCTCCCTATAGGAATTCTCAGACTTCAAGATGTTATTATGCACTGTAAATGTAAGAGGAAATAATATGCTGTGCTTGCCAAACTTATTTGACTGTGGGATTCTTTCTTTATGTAACATCTGGGTCTAGCATCTATTATATTTTAGAAAATGATGATCTAGTCCAAACATTACAATTTGTATCGCCTAGATTAGTGAAGGAACTTGCCAAGGTTGTATTACTAGTCAGCACAAGAGCAAGGCCAGGGTCCTGAGCTGGCCAGGGTCCTTCCAACACATCACTTTTGACACAGGGTAAGACATCTTGTTGGGCTGGTGGGATAAAGGGAGAAGGAACAGAGCTTTCAAGCCTATTTGCAAGGCTATAAGGAAAATTATGATCTGAGATCGAACATGGATAAGAAAGAAAATCGGTGCTTTAAAAGTATTGATACTATGAGGATATCTGAGAAAGTTGGAAGAATAGAAGTCTGTAAGCAGAAAGGTAGGTCTGATTTTTGTGGTTTTAAAAGCTGAAGTATCTGGTGATGATAAGATATAGGATATTCATGGCAGAGGGGTAAAGTAATAAGAAATGGTTAAGCCTCAAAACAGAGGAGTTAAAACCACAGCTGTTTGAAGTCACTGAAAGCAAGGCTAAGGATTTGGTGAGACTGACCCTTGAATGTTCCCTGAATGAGAAAATAACGAGAAGATCAGTCTTGTCAGCAATAAAAGAGGAAGAAGGTAGGAAAGCCCAGCAGCAAGAATCTCAAAAGAATATGGCTTGTCAAAAAAAGAAGATAAATATGAAAGAGAAAATGGCAGCCAAAGAAGACAGTGACCACTTTTTCCTACCCTGAGCTATGCAGGCTATGTGAGGAATGGATGTGCAAGGCAAATATTCTCCTCATGGATCACCCAGAAATAAACCAATCAGAAAGGAAATTATATGTCTATATGTCATTTCTCTGGAGAGAGAGCCTAAGTTTTCATTATCACCAGTAAAAATTTATATGATTCAATAGTTTATCCTTGGTTATCCTGACAATGCAAGTAAAACTACACAATAAGTAAAGAGTCATGAACTAATAAATTTTGTCAACTGACCGCTTCCACAAGTTTGGCCCAAATTTTAACTTTAAGCCAAAACTACAAAGTTCCTATAACAAATAAGAAATAATACTCTGGGACTTGAAGAAGTGAAATGGATTGTAGCCCTTCGAGTATCATAAAAACCCTTCAGTTGGGGTGCCTGGGGGGCTCAGTCAATAGGCATCTGCCTTCGGCTCAGGTCATGATCTGAGGGTCCTGGAATCGAGCCCCGCATTGGGCTCCCTGCTCAGCAGGAAGCCTGCTTCCCCCTCTCCCACTCATGCTGCTTGTGTTCCCTCTGTCACTGTCTCTCTCTGTCAAATAAGTAAATAAAATCTTAAAAAAAAAAAAACTTTCAGCAGCAGCAGTGTGGGAATGCTGCAAAAGGCACATTTAATCCTACAGTAGGGAATGCAATTGGTACAATCTATATGAGAAACAATTTGGCAAAGGGCATCAATCCATTACAATATGACTACTATTTAACCCAATATTTATATAACTTCTAAAATGCCCTAAGAGACTAATACTTAATACAGAGAAAGCTTGACATGAAAGATACTTGTTACCTTCTTATGATTGCCAAAATGGATACATAAAGTATCAAAATAAAGACACACAGTTAAAATATCATAGTAGTGCTATATAATAAACAGATAATACAGAATATATTTAGTATACAGAAAGTATATTAATGTTTACAGAATATATTGACATTATACTGGGGATTTGAAAAAAGAATAAAGTTGTACAGAAAGAGACAGTATGACAATGCCCATCCCATTCTCTCTGTCCTCTAAAAGTGAGACAAAGCAATCAGAAATCACTAATTGCTGTAACAAAGAGAAGCATGGAAGATATGGTAGGAAAGAGGAAGGTGAGAAAGGATTCACTGAGAAGGTGATATTTCGGACTAGACTTCCAAATGAGGATTAAAAGAGCTAGTCAGGCTACCCTCTAGTGAACAGCAAGCAAGCAGTCAGATGTAAGTAGAACAGAATTATTCCCTAGAGCAGAATGTCCAGTTTAGTTTGAATCTGAGTGATGATGGCTCTGATGCATGTCCTGTCTAAAATACAAGCCTAATCACCACATCACAGGCGTCAAAAGAAAGCACTGCATCCTCAGATAGAGCACGTTTTGAAGTCCAGAACAGGCAGTTAGATACCCTACCCAACCTCACACTCCTTTTTACATGACATCCAGGGCCAGCTGAAAAAAAAAGTGTCCTAAACAGAGATTCCAATAATGTTGTTTTTCAGTTATTCTGACCAAACTGTCTTGCTCTATCTGCTCTAAGACTTACTGCCAGAGTACTTCCTCTGAGAAGAAGCCAGCTGGCAGCAGAGTGGCTCCAAAAAACCTGAGCTTCACAAATCCAAGGACTGAGAAATCTGAGATTGTCCCCCTGGTCTCCATCATCATGCAGAACCAATTCCAAACTATAAAACCATCTCTGCCAATTTATACTAACATACAAAGGGCAAGACAATTTTATTTATAAGACTATTTAAATATCTGTGTAGCTATATGCTGTTACTAAAACAAATCCGAAAGAAAAAAAATTATTTTAAAAATGTAGCATAAAAGAAATTTCATATTCCCACTAATATTTCACGTGCACCTGAATGTTTATAGCAGCAATGTCCACAATAGCCAAACTATGGAAAGAACCTAGATGTCCATCAACAGATGAATGGATAAAGAAGAGGTGGTATATATATATACAATGGAATACTATGCAGCTATCAAAAAAACGAAATCTTGCCGTTTGCAACGACATGGATGGAACTGGAGGGTATTATGCTGAGCGAAATAAGTCAATCAGAGAAAGACAATTATCATATGATCTCTCTGATATGAGGAACTTGAGGGGCAGGGTGGGGGGTCGTGGGGGGTAGGGAGGGAAAAATAATGAAACAAGATGGGATGGGGAAGGAGACAAACCATAAGAGACTCCTAATCTCACAAAACAAACTGAGGGTTACTGGGGGGTGGGAGGGTAGGGATAGGGTGGATGGGTTATGGACATTGGGGAGGGTTTGTGCTTTGGTGAATGCTGTGAAAGATGTAAGCCTGATGATTCACAGACCTGTACCCCTTGGGCAAAGAATAAAAATAAAATAAAATAAAATAAAATACATACAGAACATCTTCCATGGTATAAATGATTATCAAATGGGTGTTAGTCAATAACAATGAACTCAACCTCTGTGAGTTAAGGCACCATAACTTAGTTAACAAAAGTAAAATGAGGCTAGAAGCTGTATATTCCATATCTGGACCAAATAAGCCAAGTCCATTGACAGCCCATTCATTATTCTGCATGCATGTTCCTCAGTTGCTGAAATGCAAGATGGTGGCATGGGCATTTACTTAAAAATCTCTCAGATCTCCTTTCATATAAAATAAACTAACCTAAGTGCCTTGCTGAGTCTAACAAACATCTAAATAAACTGTGCTGATACCCACAATCAACAAATCTGAAGACTGTCTACATTCCTTTGACACTCCAGATCACCCAATTAAACATATGGAAGGTTTAGAATGTATGAAGGTTTGTGCTAAGGGCTTGTGTGCATATGTTTTCATCAAGTCTTAAAATAAGTATGTATGAGTTAGGACAACTCTTATAATTGTTCAGTGGGAAGTACCAAGAAGTGAAGTATCCTGAGCAAAACTAGCAAAGAGTGATTTTGGATCAGTCACTGTTAGAGTCAGTCCCATGGGAAAGCATTTAAATACTATATTGGTGTGCCTATAAAGAGAATTTTAAAGTCTCCTCAGTACTACCGTCAGTACTCATTAATGAGACCAATGTCATGGATTAGGAATTATTGCATATGTATGAAATATGGAGTGATCATGAGTCAAGGTTGCTGGCAGGTAGGAAGTATTAATTGATAACATCTAACATAAACTACACTTTTATAATACTGTTACATTCTTTTGGTTTACCTAAATTTCTAAGACTACAATAATGCACATTCATCTAAAATGTTCATTTATAATTTATACACTGACTTCTTAATAGTCGATGTTTTTTGACAAGGGGAAATATACAGTGCTATCTGGACAATTTTTTAGAATGCATACAAAAATTGAATATGTATAAAGTGTTCTCCTAGTGATCAAATTTCAGAAACACATAATTAAGTCAGCTCAGCTGATGAGCAGAGCTGTATATAGAATGATACATTGATAACATTAGATATCACATATGATGACCTTTCTCTACGATCCTCACTATGGTTTCTGAGCTTCCTTCTGAAAATCAAAATGCCTACTTCACATACAAATCTCTGTGCCCCAAGAGTACCTGATAAATCCAGTCAATCTCTTCTCTGTCTCACACACACAACTACCAGTAAATCACAGGCACTAAATTTTGAGAACCACCTACAAACATAAGGAACAGAAAGACAAGTTTCTTCCATTCTGCATTTTTATGGAAGTCCTTGAAGTACTCAAAAGAGGTATTAAAACTCAATGTAAAGGGACACCTGGCTGTCTCAGTCAGCGGGACATGTGACTCTTGATCTGGGGGTTGTGAGTTCAAGCCCCATGCTGGGCGGTAGAGCTTACAAAAAAAAAATTCAGTATTAGAGAGACTGTGATATAACAAGTATTATTTTTTCTTTTAATTATAGTAGCTGAAAGACCTAGGACCTGCCTTGGATTCAACTACATTTATGAAAATATTAGCAGACATTGCTATCATCGTGTGTGTGTGTGTGTGTGTGCGCGCGTGTGTGTATATGAGGGTATGTATAGGAATGTATACAGGCCAATGCTCTACATAAACAACCAAGGTACGATAATATGAATAAACTTACATGTCTTGAAAAGCCAAAGAATCTCCAAGGAAGCACTGACTTTCATGGTCACACATTAAGTCCATTAGTTAAATGAGAAAACACATGTGAAGCAAAGTACTAGGCAAGTGCTCAATACTTAAATATGATCATTTAAATATCAGTTTACACTGATTTTTCACTAAAAGAATGAATGCATCATTTCTATTTAAGTCAAAATTTCAACAAAACTAAACAGAAAAGAGGAAGAGAGTACCAAGACTTTCACAAAGCCTCTGCAAATTCCCTGGGAGGGGCTGGGAAAGACAAAAGGTAGAGGCACAGTATTTTCTTAGTTTGCTGTATTGTCCCAATTGCTTTTTTTCATAACTCAGGGTTTTAATTCTATCTCTAAACTAACGGGTGAGGGTGTGGATGGAAGGAAAACAAACTCCTGTTTGTTTTGTGATTGTCACTTATCTGCTGAAGATTCTGTCTTTTTTTTTTTTTTTTTTTTTTTTTAGTTCTCAAAAGCACCTCAGACACTGACAGCCAAGAGAGAATAAACCAGAGACTCAAAGGAGGTAACCATAAAAAGGTCAAAGGCACATCTTCCTTTGAGAAGACAGTTCCGGGTTAAGAATTCTACAGGACTGCTGTGGACAAAGCAGGAGCTTACAAGGATCAGAGAGGCACTTCTAAAGCACAAGCCAAGAATAATCAATGTGGCCACCTGCCAGGTAAGGTAACTGCAAGAAAACAAAGGCCAATTCACCCACACCTCCACAGGTAGAAAATTAGCCTCAAATGTAGCCCACTTTAGCCTAAGAAATGAATCAGGTTTTAAAACTAGAAACTTCCCTCCTCCTCAAACACACCACATTATGTAAGTATGGAACAGAGTGGTAACTGCATGTATTTGCCTCCCCATTTCCAGAAAATCCCGTCTTCAAAGCTAGTTGTTTTTTGTGCTTTTTTTTTTTTTAAGGGATTATAAGAAGACTAAGAAATACAAAGGATGCCTTTGTGGCTCAGCACACTGTTTATACCCAGATATCATGAAGCTTTGCATTCAAAACCCAGTCGTAATGGAGTTCCACAGTAGAATGGGTACAGTGAATGCAACCACCATGAATGTTGGCAGATTATTATACAAAGGGCAGTTATCCCACAGAGAGGGCTGGCAGGTTGACAGGGGACCAACAAACGAATAAACTGAAAGGCATAATGAGCCCGATTTCCACCCTAATACACACACACACACACACACACACACACACACACACCCCTCTCTCTCCCTCTCTCTCTCTCTCTCTCTCTCTCTCTGAGGAAAACAAGCCACCAACATAACCTGCTACCCTCCATACTCCCTACATTGCTTTTAGAGGGGAAAACTGCAAACAGCCAGACCTCTCAAGCAGCACAGTCCTACCTGGAGAATGAAAATAAAAGAAAAGAACAGAGGCTCAGCTTCACAGAGCTTGCAGGGCTGCACAGTCTCCTCTGGATCCCACAACATGGGCACGTTGAAGGTATTTTCAATCCATATGGAGTGCAGATAACAAACGAACCATTTCTCAGGCCCAACTCACTTTTGAAATGGAAGAGGAAAACAGCCATCCCAAACCATTTGCTCACAAAAGGAGAATTTTCAGAGAGTTAAGGGGGAGCTTATTGTTTGGATATGACTGCCCATAAGAAAACTGTACCTTGTGTAGTCTCGCACTGATCTAAATACTATTTACAGTATTTTTATTTTTAAGGTGTACAATGTGATGTATACATTGTGAAATGATTATTAGAATTAAGTTAATTAACACATTCATTTGCAGTATTTTAAAAGCAAGTTCAGTGTTGTAAATATTATGCATTTTATATATAATTAAGTTCTCATAGACTACATCTTACATAATCTATTATTAATCTATATGATCTTTGTTCTCTATCAAACATGTCTTCCACACACACACATATATATATGATATCCTTGGTTTCCTTATTAATAATCTTACAATAAATAAAATTCTAATTATCAGTGAAAAGCATTTAAATCACAGTTTACATTAGATATTTAGATGTTAATAATAGTTAATCAAAAACTTCTTTACTTTCATGCAATCACAATGATACACCAGTTGCAATACAAAAGTCACTTGAAAGTTTGAAATAGAGTTTATAGGAATGAAGAAATAGTTCTCAAATCCTGAAATCTGAGAATCAGATGTAATTATATACACATGAATGGATCTTTTTGATTTGTGTTGCCTTTTTTTCTCATGCATTGTCCTAGAAATATGTAAACTGTAGGAACCCTGATACATATTTGAACATTTACTCCTATAAGCCAGTCTTTGCCCCAATGGGTGCAACTGTCAAATCTCTTGCTTTTTTGCTGGGTAAATTGCTCTAAGTAAAAAAGAAACTGACATTCCACTCTTAAAAAATGAAGCTTTTGACATTTCAGGATGTTAATAGATGGGTAAACTGTATAACAGGAACATCAGTCCTGAAAGAGAATTTGACCTGAATAGCCATACATTGCACTCATGCATTTATAATTTGCACTAGGAGATGAATGAGCAAAGATGAGGTAGGACCATTTTTCAAGATTCATGCTGTGATTTCTCATTACAGGGATAATCTAAAACAGTAAGGATATTCTTTAAAAGCTGAATAATTTTAAGAATAAAACAGAATGAAAGGTGTCAATGCATTAAGCACTGCTTTTTAGACATCCCCCATTTACAGGAGACAAGTCCATCCTTATAAACCGGATATAAATCTCCATGAAATTTGTTGAAAGGTGTTTTCTTCAAACAAAAAACAGATAACTGGTTATTAACTCAACATTTTATTGATTTTTAATAAACTAGTTCTACTTTAACCAAGCTTTTAAAAGTAAAAAGAAATGATTATATTTTTCATAAAAAGCTTACACATATGTATATTTTTAAAAGGAAGAGTTACTAAATTCATATGGATTATAATCATTCTTTTGTGTTTAATGAGGAAGCAAATATTGTGCCTTCCATATAAATTTAGGAAATTTTATTCAGTATCATGATAGAATACAACTTAAGACTAGATTTTGTCCCCATTTAACCTATTAGGATGACAAATCTCTTTTTAAATCCAATTTGATGAATAGAAAAATCCTACGAAAGCTGTCTCAAACTGAATTCAAAAAGACATATTTTATGGCCTTGTCAAGGAGTTTTTAAAAAATATGTACTGTATAAAATTGCATTCATGTTTGTTCTTCTTAAACAAAATAAAAAAGATTAACATGGTCAAATCCAAGTAAAGACATCTATAGAAGGTTTCCCAGAATCCCAAAATATGGCTAGAGAAACCCTGCTTCTAAGATATTTTCTAGATCTGTTTAAGGAACAGGACACTTAAGTGACAGTGACCACTCTTTTTTATCTTTGAAAGTGTTAAGGTATTCAGTTTTAAAATGTTTCCTTTTACTTTCATTTTATGCCAAAATGTACCCTTCTAAACTTTGCTACACATAATTTTTTTTTAAGATTTTATTTATTTATTTGATACAGAGAGAGGGATTACAAGTAGGCAGAGAGGTAGTCAGAGAGAGAGGAGAGAAGAGGAAGCAGGCTCCCTGCTGAGCAGAGAGCCCGACGTGGGCCTCGATCCCAGGACCCTGGGATCATGACCTGAGCCGAAGGCAGCGGCTTTAACCCACTGAGCCACCCAGGCGCCCTTGCTACACATAATTAATATTTCTTCAACACAGAGTATTTTTCTCAGAGTATCTTTACTTATTACACCAGCGAGCAGAGAGCAATTTACAAAAAGTTCCAAGGGTAGATAGACGTTCTCTCCCTCCTTCCCAATGTTCCAGAAAATCTGTTCTAACCCTCAGATGAAGAAATACACTTAAATTGTCTCCAAACAATGGAAAATACTTCTTATGTATTTTTTGAGAATGAAATTTTACGTTGAATGGTGTTTTGGCAATAGTAAGATCAGGAAGTTCAATATATTGAAAGTTTAAATAAGAACATATCCAGAATAAACAACTATATATAAGTGACTGTCTCAAATAAAATTGAGGCAGCTTCTAATGTAGTACATTCCCAGGATATTATACTATATATTTTGTGATGTTTTACCTGTAACCTGAACAAGAGAATGTTAAATAAAGTAGAATCCCATTAGTTCATAATTACAAGAATTGAAAAGTTCCAGAGTTCAAATCATGTCCCCTGAGTCATTACAGTGCAATGTGGTAAAGCCTTACAGAACAGAGATAATTTATCACAAAGATAGAGCTCTTTCAGCAATATTAGTATGTTTATACCAAAGTTAAAATTTTCCAATGAGTTCTTTTGCATTTACAAAGAAGTCCAAAGAAAATAAAATGTCTGTAAGTATTTTCATGTGCTTAGGACTCGGACTCAAAACAAGCCACTATTATCTGTGGTTTATTGGTAAGGAGACAGCTTTTTAAGTCAAGATAGCCATGTGCACTTGCTTCATTTCCCCACAACAGAGGAAATAAATCTAATCATTTTACTTCTTTATAAAGTATACCATTTATCACATAGGTGAGAAGTTCACCCATTAATGGAATACGGATTTTCACCATGCCAGCAACCTAATTGTCAGAGCCATCAAAGACAATAAATTCTGTAACCTTGATCTAACATATAATAGTGAGTTTTTTCCAAGAAAAAATCCACAAAATGGGAGGTGACAGCTTTCTTTTCACTGGGGTTTAGTTTACATACTTTTCAATTAAAATTAATTATATAAAAAGAATATTTTAATAGAATTGTGGAATAATTCAATTTTCCTTACTACCATTTATGAATATATGTCTATAAGCTAAAAGCAAGCTCAGGTATATATCACAACGGCAAAGAGCACTTCACTAATTTAAGTGATATTTTCACTTCTTCTGTCAACCTCTAAGCATTTACTTATTTGAACTAATGTTCCGTAGTTCATTTTGGTTATTAGCATTGATCAGCAAAGGAGCTTATTTGACAGACACATTAAAACCTTAATTATCAACAAACCCCAACTAATTTAAACTCTATTTTTATTGTGCACAATTTTTAGGAGAAAAGAGATAAATCACAAGAAAACACATTTTAAATTATTATTCTTAAAACACTATTACCCAGAGTAGGTCCTGGACTCAGGAGATATGTCACATAATTTCATTCATAACCCACAATTATAATTAGAAACTCCATATTTCGAAAAATGATCCTGAGGCATTATAAGATCTCCTATCAAGGAGGATATATCATTTCTATAATGCCCTATTTAAAAATTAATGTGCTACAGCATTTCAGAAATATTTGTAATACAAATGAAAAATTGAGGTAACTAGTTCACACTTCATAAATCTGAAGCTCCTTTAAATCAGAATACTTAATTATCCAAAAATTCCATTTGTCCGTGATTTCTTGTACTTTTGAATTTTAACTATTTGCATTCTTAATAGAGACACAGACCCACTAAAGCTTTCTTTTTGAGGTTTAATCATCAATACATAGTTTGTTTGCTTTTTCTTTTTTTTTTCTTTCTAAGTTTTTATTTAAATTCCAGTTAGTTAATATAGAGTATAATATTAGTTTTGGGTATAGAATTTAGTGATTCGTCACTTACGTATAACACCTGGTGCTGTTTCTTGTTAAATCAATTATGATGATAGTTCAAAATAGAAACAGAAGTCACTAATAAATATCCAAGTGTTCACTCCTATTCGTGTTAATTTCTACTCCTGCTTCACTTGCAAAGTATATGTGATTATCTTCCACTTCGATTAAATTGCTTATTCAAAGCCAATGACTTTTTTTTAATGAAGCCTTTGCAGAGAGTAAATTTTAACAAAAATTTAGCCTTATTAAGCCAAAAAATGTGTCCACTGACAAACTTGACGATAGATTTAGCAATCCATGATGGATTTAAAGCTATATAAATATCCCTTTTGTGAAAAATACACATTCTAAGATTTTGCAAGTTTCGTTCCAATGAAAAGAATGCCAAGACATAATCCAATGTTTGGATAGTTAGAACTGGTGCAAGGACAGTTTGCTTGGAAGTCGCTCTCAAGGTTTTTACCTTGGTGGAATATTCATCAAGAATAGTTCAAACATTCATTAAACTCCAAGTGTAGGGAAAATATAATTTTTTTATCTACTGAAATAAACACAGTACTTTATCTTTAGGAAGCTTACAGACTAGAGGGGAAACAAGAACAGAAAACTGAAATATAATACACTAGTAAATGTCTTAAAAGCAAAGTGAACAGGGTGTTCCAGAACTGCAGAGGAAGAACGCTCACCCCTACACCTCTGGCTTCTGGGAAGACTTTCAGGAGGAGAATATACCTGAATTGAATAATAAAAAGTGGGTTAGATCTACAGAGGTTTAAAAAAAATGGGAGAAAGGAACAAGCCCTGAGAAGAGTAACAGAAAAGAGCATAAAACAGGGTTCTTTTGGTAGTTTACTGCTCACAGAATATAAGTGCGTGGAAGAAAGTAATCAGTGAAATATTCTGACAGAAAAAAAATCATATTACAGGAGCACGTCATATTACAACGTACAATCTGTAACACCATGAAAACTTTAGATAGTCTCTTAGCAAACATGTGCCTAGTATTGAAACTATGGGTTAGATGGTAAATGGTAAAAGCTACCGACCCAATTAAATGTCTGCTCTTTTGTAGCTATGATTCTAGGAAGTTTTCAATACATGAATTGAGAGACTAAAGCTTAAGGGCATTATATACTTTACTAGACAGTAGTATAACACAGTAGGAAGTAATGTCCCTCTACCCTCATGTATATTGCAAGGAAAAACAGTGTCTCTCATTGGGGGCACCAGTGGAAAATGTGGGAGAAAATTATTAGTTCTAGGAGCCTGAAGTAGGCATTGCAAAATGCTTTAACATTCCTGTGTCCCGATCACTAAATGCCAGTGGCAACACCCAGTCAATGTGACAAAGGAAAACGTTCTTGCATGTTTTCAAATGCTCCAGGGGTGGTACCATTCTAGTGAAGAATCACTGGCCTTGATGGCAGATACCCATTAAATATGTCTTCCTCCCAATTAGAAACCATGTTTACGGAGCACAGTCTATATCACTTTAATATAAATATATAATATAACGAGGGAAATGACAGATTTTAAATTTTGACAGAACTAAATTCACATTTCAGTTCTATCATATACTAACAGCATGATGATAAGAAAGTTTAGTTCATTTCTCTGAACCTCAGATTCTCCATACATAAAGAGCAGACAATACCTACCTCGTATGGTTGAAATGATGAATAAATAAAGAACACATCTAAATAGACTGATAAATAATAGATGCTCAATACACATTTGTGAAAATTACAATTCCAACTGCCTTCTTTCACAGCAGATGAAATGAAACCACATTTTCTAAGAGACTTGGCCCACTCCCACAGAACAGTGACTGTGCCCACCTTTTTATAACACTGCCATGAAAGACACTTAAAGTTCATGTTTCTGTTCTCCACATCAGGAAATAAAAACTGATTTGAAACTATATGCTTTCATATTAGAAAAATGACCAAACTCTGTAAGCAATTATACACATTTTTGTATATTTACTTGCAGTTTGTAGTTAGTGATGTTAAATACTTATTTACAGTTAAAGTTAGCCTTAGCCTTATTAGAATGTATATTCCTCAAACCTAAAATTTTATGTTTAATAATGAGTTAATTTTTAATGTCTGTATAAACAAGAGAGAGAGTTTACAGGGTAAAATAATTCATAATCAATGACAAAGTACTAATAATCCAAATATTGAGAAAGAATTCCTATAAATTGAGCCAAAGTGACCACAGAAAAATTTATCTATGAAAATTTAAGTAGGGGAACCTGGCTGGCTTAGTCGGTAGAGGATGCAACTTTTGATCTTGGCGTCATGAGTTCTAGCCCCACGCTAAGCCTAGAACTTACTTTTTAAAAAAAGGAATGAAAGAAAACTTAAATAGTAAAAAAGAAACTAGGGAAGTATACATAAAACATTTTTAACTTCCCTTTTAAATAAATTTTATAGAAATGCAATTTTTTCTGGGTATGATATAGGTTCAAAGTTTAAAGGCTGACCACCAAGTACTATTAGTGTAAACATTTCAGGTGCTTTTGGAAAGAGTGTCTACTAGACAACTTTTCCAATAATCATATTGGTAGGACATGTTAGAATTTACAATATGCACTTTCTATGTTGAAGTTTTACATATAGGTATTTATCCCAGAATTGTAATCAGACAAGCACAAAAAGATATGCAGAAGTATTCTCTCCATCATCATGCCCTCTCTTTAGAAAGCCCACACACGTACCATCTCCACTGTTCCTGCTAAGTGCTCCAGCTATGGTCTTCCTCCCTTCCTCAAACCTAGCTGATTAGAAAAGCAGGAGCCACTTGACCATGCCAACCACATACTGTTTCTTTCCTTGGAATTTGGAAATAGAAGTGAAAACTTTAATCAACCTCAAATTGTGAGAACATGTAATAGTGGAACAGTCATTTTCCACTAACCACTGATGAAAGACTGCCAGCAGGTGCCAGAGAAGCTAAGACAATGAAATGTGCCTCAAAATGACCCCAATTTATTTCTTGTTGATTCCAGGCCCTAAAGGAGGCCCAACTCCCCTGTGTAGTTCTTAGGTGCATCTAGACCCTGATCAGACATCCCAATGTGCACAGACAGCTTAAATCGCTATCTCCTGACATAAAACAATGAATAAGTCAAAATTATTCCTCTACTTTGTTTATGACATTAGAAAACTGTAAACAACTCTGTGTGTCCACCATTAGAAAATCAGTTAAATATCTGAATCTTGTACAGCCATAAAAAGAGAACACAGACCCATATACATTGTCTTAGAAAGCAGCCATGACTTACTGCTGAGAAAAGAAAAGCAGTTTACAGAACACCATCAATTCAATATCCACACACAAAGAGATTTCTGGAATAGTGACCTAAATTTAACAAAATTCATTTTTGTAGAAATATCAAGTGATTTTATTCTTTTCTAGAATTTTCTGTATTGTTGGCTTTTCATTGAACATCTATCCTCTTTATAGAAAACAGGAAAAAATCAAATGTCTACATTTAAAACAAATTGGAATAGAAACAAGAAAGAAAGAAAGAAAAGAACAAGTAAAAGCTCAGTGAAACATCAAAGAACTGACTTTTCATTTCAAACAAAGGATGGTTTGATCCCTATAGGAAGGAAACTCTGACATTACTATCAGCTTTCAAGACTAGGTACAAGCAATGATACCATATAGTTGAAGATTTGAGTTTCCATTAGCCAGCTCAACAGGTTTTTTTTTTTTTCAAGCATGTAACTTGTTTTATTTTATAAAGTTATTTGAAACCACACAGGAAGACATGCAAGAGGAGTTATTTTACTTCAATGCTAAGGAGTATGGCTTTTAAATTTGTATCCTGTCCTCTAGTTGTTCAGAAGCAAGGGGGAAAAAGAAATCAATACATTCCAGTCCTTCATCTCTCCTCAATTTAGCTCTTTTGGTGAGCAAAGAATTCTTTATGGCAAACATCCAAAGCATCCCAATTTCAGGCAGCTTGACAGCCCTTTCAACCAGATTAGTCCTAACAGAGATAGTAATCAAGTCCCCCACTATGAATTTCATTCATATGAGAGCGGGACTGATCAGGCAGCAGGTCAAATCACTGCACCCCATTGGCTGGAGATTAATTTTCAGCTTGATGGTCTATGGAGAACAGTACACAATAAGGCAGGAAAAGGACCAAGAGATTTCTATAGTGTAACAAACCAAACTAAGTGAGACCCTTTTAGTGTAAAGAGAGGCTGAAAACACTAACAATCACAGCAAAACGTAGGATGTTTCTTACTTGGACCCTGCTAACCAGAAAGTATTAGACGAGAAATGTCCTATTGTCATTCTTAAATGATCAAAACGTTGTTTTTGATTGGCTTTTATAGTCACAAGATTCTATAACTAAACAACACTATCCAAAAACAATATATAAGATAGTCAATACCTGACAAATTAGCTTTATGGTAAGTGTGAACTTCTTTAAATCCAGCATTTAAAAAGATGCAATGAAAAAGCACTTGAATGAGAAAACATGTACTTGTATTAAAATAGAAAAAGAAGGGGCACCTGGGTGCCTCAGTTGTTAAACATCTGCCTTCTGTTCAGGTCATGATCCCAGAGTTGGGGGATCCATTCCCCGCGACATCAGGCTCCCTGCTCGGTGGGAGGCCTGCTTTTCCCTCTCGTACTCCCCCTGCTTGTATCCCTCTCTTGCTGTGTCTTTCTCTGTCAAATAAATAAAATCTTAAAAAAAAAATAGAAAAAAAATAAACTAGGAGTGCACCTCACAAGATATATTTATGTTCTTTGCCTCAACCAGCAAAATGAAGAAAAAGGATGAGTAAAATTCAATGTGTAGCTTATGCTAGATAGAATGTTATTGAAGACCTGGATGTACCTAGTTTAAAAATAAGGATAATGGAGAAAAAGAGGAAAACTCTAGGAATATTCCTAACTTATGGGCATGACATTAATGAATCCATTGGGTGCTCTCACTTTGTACCGTAGCTATTTCTTTTCAGAATCATAGAAAGGAGTAAAATGAAGTCAAAATAAAGCACAGCATCCCTGTCTTGTTTGAAGTAAAATGTATAGTTTAGTTCATCAAACACCACTATTTTCAATATTAAGAGGTAGTGTACTAGATTTGAGCTCTAACAATTCACATAACCCTTTATCAAATAAACATGCTACCAACTAAATATGTATTTATACTGTGGACAATAATAACTTTATTTTAGCACGGCATGAGCAGATTTAACCCAGTGATTCCCATTAACATCAATGAGAGCTACACCGTCCAATCTTAACACACACTATGTTGAAAACTTACCCCAAAGCATCAGAGCAAAAGCTCCCCAAAAGAAAGGAAATTTTAAATTTTCCAACACAAATCTAGTTTTTTCAGCATAATACCCATTTACCATTCTTAAACTCATAATATAAATTGGTATTCTTTCCCTTAACACTAGTTGCTTTATCTTCAAAGCAAAAATGAAATGGTTTAGTGGCAAATTTTAATACTGACAACTCTGTCCCCCATTAACCTCATAGAGAAAGAGAAATCCCTTAAAATATTTTTAAGATTTCATTGAAAAGGGACACCTGGGTAGCTCAGTCGGTTAATCTGCTTGTGCTTTCTCACTGTGTCTCTCTCTGACAAATAAATAAATAAAATCTTTTTTTAAAAAAAAAGATTTCATTGAAAAATTTTGTTGCTAGATAGCTTAATTGTCCTTTGCTTACCAAAATATGCTACTTTCACTATAGAACTGTTTACTGTGGATAACCTTTAGTGCAGAGAGTATTAAATGTTTTTGCATCTTATTTCTTCAACTTTCTGTTTTATGTATTTTCCAAAATTTGGGCTCATATACATTTAAATTATTCTTTAAATTTAGATCTTACTGTATAAAATATGAAAGTAGTTTGGCAAAAAAATACCATTCTTGGACAATACCAATACTCACAAAATTTCCAGACTAGACATAGTCTAATAGCAAACTTGGCATTCTTTTTTAATTACATGTATATATATATATATATATATATATATATATATATATATATATATATATATATATATATTTT